>JAOYRR010000250.1:0-600000 GCA_038994665.1 Podotricha telesiphe
AAAATCTTAATCGATGCTAAATAAAAGCGAAGGCCTACTTTAAAAACATTACGCGGCTCGCTCACCAAATTGTAGTCGTCATTCAAAGTTACTTATAAGTTATAAATAACAGTAGTTCGGCAAATTTTATATGAAATAGAAGCTATTTTATTTGCACGTTTGAATTTTCCGCTGTCGCAGTTGAAAATAACTCTAAAACTCATTTTGCGAAACACAGAAACTATGATTGTGATATATTTACTTTTCACTTTGACATCTACTTTGAGACGTTTGAATTGAATTTATATTTTAATTTTGCATTAATTATTTAGCAGTTTTCCGAGCCCATCGTGGCGCAATGGGTGCGTCTGATTGCGAATCCGATTAGTTGAGGGTTCGATTCCAGCTAGGGGAAATGTTTATATTTAAATTATTTTCATTCCTCCATCCTGTTAAGGAGACAGAGCACGGCGTTCAGTGCAGTAACACGCAGTATCTCCAATTCCGGCTGAAAGTGGAGAACGGAGTGTCTTGAAACTAGATTCTCTCTCAAAACCTGTGATGAGGATAACTGCAAGAATTTTGTAGATTTTCGCGTTTTTTACATAACGTTCGGGTCGTTAGTGAGAATCTATTGAACGGATATTCGACAACGTATTGTCAAGTGTCACTCCGCACTTCACTTTTCGCTTAAAATTGAAACATTGTGAGAGGAATGGCAGACCTTAAAACCAAGTTTTGTTTTACAAGGGCGGCAAATTAATAATAATCATGTAATGATTCTGCAAACAATCGTGCTTACAGTGAGACTGGCCTACTGTGCTTTTATACTACAATGATAAAAATAAAAGTGGCTTATTTGAACAATAAAAATAAAATACCTACTTACTTTTTGATAGTTATTAACGAGCGCAATAGATATTCTACCTAATTAAACAAGTTGATGATGGACTTGTGTCACTCTGATTTAAAAAACACACATAATAAAAAAAACTTGTAAACTGGCAGGCTACGTCTAAACTAACGAATAACTCAGTGAAATCAGTAACTGAATACGCGCATCGATATGCATACGCAAATCATTGGTGCACAAGACAGGCAGAAAGAATTGCTCTATGGACGGTTGATAATGTGGGTCTCACTGGTGAGCCGGATACTAACCACTAGCGTGGTCTAGCATAAACAAATATATAAGCGTATAAGAATATCGACGTAGCCGGATGTAGAACGCATGGCTTAGCGTCTTAGCGTCTCTTAGCGTCTCTTAGGTCAGAGCGATTGGACGGTTTCCAATAGGCGCAGGTTCCCGATCAGACTTTTATAAGGTTTCCAAAAAATGTTTTTCAATTTGCTAAGTGCGTGCGGTTAAAAATGAATGAGATGATAAAAAATAAAATTGTACTCTATTCTAATGTGTGTTCTTAATGAAACGACTGTTCAGTTTAATTATTGATTATATAAGGCATACACACTACAACACTATATACACTTATGTCGATGCTTATTAAAGCAAATGTCGATCAATGGACTTACCTATCCCATGTTCTAGGTAACACAGTACTCAACGCTGTCACAAAATTTAATTACTGCTTGAACGATGTCCAACTCAGCAAAAAATATACGAATGTACTTGTGATGCAAATAAAACGGCTTGACTCGAATATGGCGCATGTAATTTCGTTGTAATTTAAGAAATGTTCCAACATTTTGAAGTTAGTATCGAATACGAAACTACTTACCTGATATTGGAAACGAAAATGTATATCTTTTTAAAGTTTTACAGCGTTTTACATTAAAATAAGTATTTTTTTCAGCTTTTTCCCGCATAGCAAGGTAGTCAGAGAGACTTTAGTGTCAAGACTCTTTGTTTTCCACTGGAGGTGGAGATGTTGTCTAAAATTGAGACATTAAATATCTAAATTTCTAATTTCTAAGATTTCTAAAATGGTGGCACATAACGCTGCGTGTTGCTTTATGAAAGCTGGAAAATAAAAAATATTTTTTAAGCCAAAATTGAAGTGTCTCTTATTTCTAATTGGCTATTACAATCGAATCGTCAATTAACATAAAACTGTCAGTTTTGTCTGTCTTACCGGCTACCACCCCGCCAGTTTAGAAGGCAGTTCTGCTGAGAAAGGCCGGCGAGAAACTCGAAGCTCTTTTCAAATATAATTTTTAAAAACAAATATTCTGGCGAATGATATTAGAGCTTATAACTTTCATGAATATAGAAATACCCTTCACAACTGCACTTCAATAGCGTCTTCTTAAGAAAGTTCTTTCACTTTAAAACACATGTATAGACATGTATATTACTGAAATCGACATTGAAAAAACGCGCAACTGTGTATTTTTAGAAATAAATGAAAATATACCATTTCTGTCGATTTCAAGAGTCGGTATTTCTTTGAATCCTGCTGCACTAGTGTATATAATAAAATATATGAACGGGACCGCATTTATTGCGGGTCTTTTCGCTCACACGACTTAGTGTAATTTATATTTATTTTATTCTTAGGATATATGTAGGTATTTATGTACGACATTTTATACTTTTGGCAGTTTTCATTTTTGGTAGCTATTGTGAAATATTATAGATTCAAGTAACTAAAGTACCCTGTGAAAATAAAAAATGATATTAAAAAAGTAGCATATATTTTTATCCCACATAGGCAGACAAATTCACTCAAACTAGACTCTGGTGACAAGAGAGAGCGCGGCGTTCAATTCCGCCACTCCCAAAGCAATGTCTCGGGCGGAATTTGGAGAACTGAGTGTCGAGTTAGGTTCCTCTCTGCTATGCAGGTAAAGCTGAAAAACAAAAAAAAACAACTAACACAGCAATATTATATATTATTCCTATTATGGCATTGTATTTTATAAAATATTGATAACAAATTTAAATATTAAGTAAATACTAAACCATTGAATAGAAGTTCTGAAGATTTAAATAGAAAATATAATATTAAACCAAGAGTTATTAGGTACCTGATAGCGACTGCCATTCGACTGGTAATAATTTAAATTTGTCTAGACAGTAAGCTGATATCGTTAGATTTTATGAGAACTGATTCAAACAGTATATTTTATCGAAAATATTGTTTTTACATAATCATGGCGTGTTTATTTACTCTTAATTTGATTCATTCATTTGTTTAAAAACAAAGTTCAATGTTTTTTTTTCAAAATAACTCCAAACTCCAAAATATCCGAATTTAGTTACTTGTTTCTGTTTATATTGTTCTTGTTGAAAATACGATCTTTAAAAAGATTAAGCGTGACTTTTACATGTTATGCACAATCCCGTAGAAACAACTCTAAAGTTTTGTTTAAATTTTGATTCGTGGTCGGCGGCAGGCGAGAATATCAGAAATTGTCAAAATACACGCAATTAGTTTCATTGCGTTTCATTTAAAACGTTGTAAAGTTATTTCATAGCTTCTAATTATTAATTAATCGAAATAAGCAGATAAAATTTGCTTTGTTTAGTTTTCTTTTCTACTCTAATAAACAACGCACTATATAACCTATTTCAAAAATACTTGAAACTTTCCACGCATATTCAAATAGTTGTACTTACACTAATTATATAGGTTCAGTTAGGAAACTTTGAAAGGTATATTTTTAACATATCATTTATATATATATATATATATATATATATTTTAGCTTAATCTACTTTTCTAAGAACTAATTATCATATTATATTTTAGTTTTTTTTTCTATATACATAGTGCAACGTCCTTTCAATCCCCCTTACCCCTCATTTTAAGAAATGTGCTACGTTTTTTACGTAATACTTTTTTTTAAGAACTATAATTATAGAACTAAATGGAACTATAACTTTTTAACAAAAAAAAAGAAACCGACGAGGAAGTGAATACGCAATCGTCCCTAATATTTGTACCCTAGGGTCTATATTAGGGTCAGCCTATTTGTTCCAAACCAATTTCGGAACCAATTTCGAAGTATATATCCACTAAAAAAAGAATTATCAAAATTGATCTATTCTGTAAAATGTTATGCGTGGTCTAATATAAAATATATGTGTTGAATTGAGAACCTCCTCCGTTTGTTTCGGCAGTTAAAACCAAGCTAGAGTTGACTGGATTGAGAAATCGGTATATTTTCCTAGATGGGATTTGAACTAACAACCGCAGCTGTATATATTTCTCATCTGCATCACGATCGCGGACTACTTAAGCCAGTTTACGATATTGGGTAAAGTAATAAGGTTATAACATAAAATTTGCAAGGGAAACCCTATTGAAATTGATTGCGGTAGAAATATATATTAAACTTTAACATTAGCATTTATCCCATATTTATCAATCATTCTCAATTCTGGTCTCTCTGTAATTTATTTTATTACTATGTAAGGGTCGGAACAATGGCAACGAATCTTTATTGTAATCGTCCAAAATGTTCTGTAACCTTAGAGCATTCAAATATATATACACAAGATACTCCGTTTTAAGCTTTTCGTCCGAATTTAAAAGTGTGGCAGAACTCAGCGCCGCCCTTTGTCTTGCACCAGAGCGGAGAAATAAAAAAAATACATATTCAAATAAGTCTAATTCGAGGCTTATGAAATACCCGCGAGTGTAATTAGGTTGATAAAATAGGGACTTGGGTATTGAGATTTTGTTTACAAAAAAAATCAATGTTAGAGGAGTACGAAGACCTTGTACAGGTTACTGAAAAGGGAGCACAGAAAGCCAATATATAAATTAATTATATAGGAAATTGTAAAACATTTTTAAAATACGTATAAAAATTAAAACGTAGCGGGAATCAAACTCCCGCCTCTTGGAAGCCGTCCAAGCGCTCTGACTGCTAAGCCGTATATTTTTAATTTGGCTTCGTACAAATTCTTAAATGCAGATTCGAATCCCGCTGTGATGAAAATAGTAAACAAAAGCAAACGCAGTTTTACTATTCACAAACCTTATTTTTTTCACTTTCCTTGGAAGACATCTTGGCAGAATTTGTATTAACAACAAATTAAGAAGATATATTTTATTAAATGCGACAGTACAAAACAAAACAATCACAGTAATTTAGACTTTTAGGTTATTAGTAATCAACACCAGATAGACGATAGATATTCGCAACTCACATTGACATTTTGTTATTATTGATAAAACTTTATAAATAAATAATTATCCCTGGTATCACATTATATTTCTAAACAAAAATATTAATAACTTATTTATATTTATATAAAGCACATTGATTTTAAATGAAGAAGAAGAAGAAGTGTGTGAAAGCATGACTTGGTGGTCAGAGCGCTTAAACGGTATTCAAGAGGCACGGGTTCAAATACCGCTGCGTTACAATTTTTATACGTTTTCTAAAAATATGTTTTACACTTTAAAGTATTAAAATATGAAAACACAAAGTTAATTAAATCATTATTTTACACGTCAACAAGACCAATTTCTTTAATTTTGACATAACACAGGGCGAAAAGAAGAGACTTAAAAATACGAGTATAAACAAGCTTTAAGCCGTTCTCTGCTCTCTGCCCGAACTCTATTTTCAGTCTTAATAAAGCGGAATATAAAAATATATTTTTTCTCTCAGTGGGATCAAACCCACAACCATCACGTTTCTCATCAGATTTTAACGTTATTTTTGTTTTAAAAACATTATTTTTTACTAATATTGTATATAAAGAAATATATGGTATCGGCGCCGTTTTTTTTATATTATTTATACGACTAAAAAATTTTAGTTTTTACGCCCGCGCGCGTTCTCAATTAAATCACACGTTTGCTTAAATGTAATTGAAATGGTTGTAACTACTGAAATTAAATGAACACGAATGTATGAAATATTAAGAGAAGTTTACCAAAATATAATAGTCAAAAACTATATTTAAGTCAGTTCAGCCGTTTCTGAGGTAAGCGGTGCACAAACACACAGACAAATAGTCAAACTATTAAATAGAAATGAAAAATAATATTTTTTTACATATATCTTCCATGTACACACAGCGAACAGTTACATATTTATCATATCTACAGATATAGATATGAATCATTTATAAAACCTATGTTTTATATTTTTTTTGTAAAAAAATAATAATAACTGTTTTTGAAAGTATATAGTTTTTAAAACTCTGGTAAAGTAATATGATATTGCAATAGTCCCATTATAATATTGAAAATGAATACAACAATTGACAGATATTGTATTCCGTTCATAGCTATTTTCACCAGACTTAGGGTTAATGAAAGCACTGTTACTTTTTGAAAGCTTTTATTTTTATATTTTTCGAATATGCTTATTCTAATAGCGTTGACGCGTTGCCTTAGCAACGTGCATGACATTTTTTACTTAAGTGTACGATTAAAAAGACATATTTAGAAAACGTATAAAAAATTGAACGCTGTAGGATTAAAATTTTATACGTTATCTAATTATGTATTTTTCAATTTCCTAAGTGTCCGATTAACACTTTAAAAAATGTTAAAAAGTGTACGAGTATGTCAAACATACTACGAGTTTGATGATACTGTGTATACATATGTTTGTCATAGTGTGTGTAATATTTATTTTAATAATTTAATGTGTTTCCAATGACCTATTACGATAATATTAGTTTTCTGCACTTATTCTCCAAATAAACGTTAACTTAATCAAATTTCATCGACAAATTTTCGTGTACATATTAATTAATAAATAGATTGAACTTTTGCATTTTCCATAAATTTTATTTATATAAAATAATGAACGAATTAAATATCTTACTCGCGGATTTACAAAAGCTTTTAATAATAGCCATAGGTCCTCGTCGTTACTACATCTCCAGTATACATGTATGTTTAAAAATTAGTCTCATCAGCTTATACTAAAAGCAATAAAGTTATATAACCGTCCTTATTATCCGCCAACACAATATTGTTTGTTTTTTTTATTAAAAAAGAAAGATAAATATTTTTAAGATAACCATTTGATTAAACATTTGAATTGAGACATGACAGATACAATTTGCTCCAGATTATTATGATTGGTAAAGTAGGCGGCAAAAGGCTGGATGAAGAAAAAGGTGGTAACATTCGGGAGTGGACCAGTGTACGAATCCATGGAAGAAATATACCGTCTAGCAATGGACAGAGTATAGTTTAGGAAGCTTGCAGCCAACCTTCAGGATTAAAGAAGCACCCAGACATAGGCGATATGGATTTTCACCATTTTCTTTTTTAATTCTTTCAAATCACCTATTAAAGGGTCTTTTTACTGTAGACTGTTGTCTCAAAAAATTAATTTATGTCTAAATCTACCTCTTATCCTGTCACTATTGCAACAAACTAAATTTCGGTACTTCAATTTGAAATAACGAATTAGCTACTTAGCAATTTAGTACAGTAATCCCATGATCCCAATTAACATTTCTTTGTTTGATTCACCGCTTAACTTAAATTTCGAGCTGAAATTTAACCTTTTTATAATATGAATTACACACCCGGTCTACATATTACCTTTAATTTGCTCGTTTCGTCGAGCTTGCACCTGCGGCACTACCAACGGCCTGTAACAATGAATTTAAGCCTGGAATTATTAAAAACCTTTGCTGAAGTGAATATATTTAAATAAGGAGTATTGTGTGAGAAAAATTTTATACGTTTTACGAGAAAATATATATTTTATGGCGACTGGCCAAATGATTCTGTTGAAGAGGAAATTTTTCAAGCGTACGCTGTTGTTCGTTTGATTGAACTTCTTATATAAGTGACTGGATGGCAAATAGAATGTTTTCTAGCGTTTTTCCTTGTGTATTTGATATGGCAAACATACACTTACACTTACACTTCTCTTTCCGCTCATTAAAATTTCAATATGACTACTTACTGTAATATTAAAAATATTTTAACACGATTATAACAATAACTGTAGTACATTTAATTTTACATTTAAGTGAAGTATTATAAATTATTTAATTATAAGTATCTAAGACTAAGCGTGGCGTTGAGTTCCGCCACTCAACACGCAATGCCTCAATTTTGGGTGAAAAGTGACGACGGAGTGTTTTGCCACTAGATTCTCTCTGACTACCCTGCCATCCGAGGAAACTTGTGGAGCTAAAAAAAGGCACCTATTTCCACTTTAAAGGCCGGCATCATCCCTGTAGCACTTCACGTGCGTACGGGTCGTGTGCCTCGGCGATCACTTACCATCAGGTGAACCGGAGCGTTCGGTTCGTTCGTTTGTACGTTCGTTTGCCTCATAGTATAAAAGAGAAAAGCTTTCTTTTTTTATTCAGATTCTTTCATTGATAAATTCGTTTTGACTAACAAAACTATTATTAGTTGGCCAAAGAACAATTTCGAGCAATCTATAAGCGAGATTTCTAGTCTCAACGATCACCTTTTATAACATGTCTCAATTTTTTACAATACTATTTATATTTCAAATTAATGTAAAGAAATAACAACAAAAAGGCTAATTGGCTTCTACAATACAATAACAATATATAAAAGGGGTTATATTATATTATTAGCTGTCGATTTTAATTATCGTTAAAGGATTATTGTTATCTTGAAAATAATTTGTATAAAAACTGACAACTCTTAGAAATCCTTGAGTTTTCCGCAAGGGATGGATTAGTAGAATAATAATAATCAGTGGGTTGATATTTAGATTAGATAAAATCATACTGCTTTTCATAGAATTTATATATTTTTCTAAATACACTGTTGTAAAATAATATACTTTTTTAATAATTATTATTCATTTAACGGTTTTGAGCGAGGAGCCCAAGATCGCTTCTGCTGGTGTGCCATGGGAGAGGCCTATGTCCAGCAGTGGACGGAGAAGGGCCAATGATGATGATGGTTCATTAACATCAATGAAATCCTATTTATTGGTAATTTCAACTTACATGTCAAATTGAAGAACAATTTCCAAGTTTTTGCCGCATAGCAGGATTGTTATAGAGAACCGTAGTGTCAAGACACTCCATTCTCCACTTTCCGTCCTACTTCGAAACATCGCGTATTGAGTGACGGAACACAACGCCGCGCTTTGTCTTACCAAAACGAAGATGATAATCATTTTAATATAATTATGATTGCGAGCCTGAGAGTCCTGTCCTGTTGATCTGCGAAAACATGTCTTCTTAGTTTAGTTTTCCTACTTGTCAAAAAACATTACAAAACATTACAACAAGCTTTACTAACTACTGTATACAAATATATACAACTGGATTGGATACACGATATATATACCAAAATAGCATTTTTTACAATTTTTGTCTGTCTGTCTGTCTATACGTCTGTCTGCTAACTCCAGCTTATCTCTAGACGGCGTGACACATTTTGACGGTATTTTCACTGACATATAGCTGATGTAATAAGGAGTCACTAAGGCTACTTTTATTTAAGGATTCCTCATGGACGAAGTCGTGGGCGTATCAAGTATTAAAATTAAGTATACTTTTATAATTATTCTTCGTTCATTACTGCCTTAAAATTAGACTTCACTTAAAAAGATTTCCTTAGTCAGAGAAAACATTACGTTTGGAAATGCAATATTTGACTCACACACACAGTTGTATCTGTGGACTACAGATAATTAATTATATTTAAACTTTCCACTATCATATTACACGGACAATTATCAGATCATATCCTTTAAAACTAATTTATCAAAGTGGTATTTCAAATAAGAGGTTGAATTTGAGTTGCTAAGCTCTTCTTAGTTTTGTAAATATATAAAAAAAGAGATTTTTTAAGACCTAGTCACTAGCCTAGTACTAGGTCTAGGTACTACGCTATAGTAGCACAGCTGTTAGTGTCTATTTACCATGTAAATAGACACTAACAGCTGTGCGACTATAGCGTCATATGAAAATTCAAAAACACTATCCCTTCCCGCGTGAACTGTCGCTGTTTCGTATATTCGGCGCTATTTTCGTAAAACAACTAAATGCCTAAAAAAAAACTAAAAAAACTAGAAGAAAAAAGTAGCTCGTCTATATAATTCCATCACAAGCGGCCGAATTGCGAAATCAATTTGGCCATGATGACGTCATGTTACAGACATACATGACAGAGTTACA
Source organism: Podotricha telesiphe (assembly GCA_038994665.1). Lineage (NCBI taxonomy): Eukaryota > Metazoa > Arthropoda > Insecta > Lepidoptera > Nymphalidae > Podotricha > Podotricha telesiphe. Next base: position 10,046 of record JAOYRR010000250.1, read on the forward strand.
TTCCCATTTATAATATAACATTGGCATGGACTATTGAATATATTTAAATAAACATACCAGCTGAATCCCGCTGGTATACCCGCACCTCTCGGAAACCGTGCAAATGCGTGAATAACACTTAAAGAAATATGTTCTTTGATTTTTACGATTATTACACATTTTGAAATGAAACTATTTTTAACCGTATTAATCGCGTATAATATTGGAATTCGAAAATACATTTTAGAACCCGACGTTTCGAACACCTTACAGTAGACTGAGGTGGCATTTGTCTGTCATTTGATATAATTATTATATCAAACTAATGCCAACGATTTCTTACTTGCCTCGCGTACTGCCCTGGATTCTTGCAAAATGAGCTGACTGTATCTTGCTCTCTGGTGTCTGGTGTGTTCAAAAGGTCGGGTTCTAAAATGTATTTTCGAATACCAATATTATACGCAATTTACCCGGTTAAAAATAGTTTCATTTCAAAACTTTAAAAAATGTTTTAAATATTACCATGGATCCGGGTATGCATGAGTTACACGCAATATTTTTGATTGAAGCGTAGAGCTTTGAACTATGTGTCCAGGCACTGTTTGCTACTAATATTTATTAATATTTTTTTTCACACATTAACAAAATTGTATACGAAAAACATACAAATGGATAGAAAAGTATTTACCCATTTTCTTCTATTTAAAAAAAAACAGCTACACTTATGCAGTTAACAACAGAGGTTATTTGTTAGTGTCCCGTTTATGTCACTCTACCGATATGGCGCAGGTCGGCCGCACCCTCTAGTCTCATACATTTTACATAGCAATTAGTCAGTTTAGCTTACATGCGACTCTAAAAACGCATAAAGCAATTGTAAATGCATTGCATAATGTAGTGGAAAGGAAGATTGACATATGTATGTAAATTTGAAAATATTTATGTAGGCGAGTGTATCAAGTTTAAATTAGAAATTTATGATTTTGAATTTTGTTATATTAAGTAAAATGATATATTGAATATTATGTAATAATAATACAAAATAATAAAATAGCTTGAAAAACATATATTTAGAAAACGTATAAAAATTTGAACCCAGTGGGATTTGGACCTCCCTCTTTTTTCAATTTCCTAAGTGTATGAATAACACTTTAAAACAAAATAATATATAAAAATATAATAGCTTTATTTGCTCCACAACTAAACTTTAAAATCCATAAAATAGTAATTTATATAACTGAACATGCCCTTTTATATATATATATACACACACACACACACAATTAATATATTATATATATATACATGTTTATTTTTAACTTAAATAATTTCATGCATGTATTTCTTTAAAAGTGGAGACCATCAGGGTATAAGGCTCCTCCAAAGAATTCCATTTATATCTTTGGCCACAGTCAAGCAATCTCCTCCTGTGTTGGCTGCAATCTCGTCTTGCCACTGAGCGCATGGGCGGCCACGTGGTCCTTTAAATTTCGTAGTATTGATTGTCAAACGATTGTCATCGTATCAACATCGAAACATGCTCAATTTAAATATACATATCTGTATATTAATACGAGGTGGAGAAATTTTTACATTCTTTTTATGAAAATAATGCGGGTAGAGTATGTAATTTGGTAATTTAGTTAATAATATAAATATAACACACAACCATGGTTACACACAATACATTCACTTCTGTATAAAGTAACTTGCCTGTCGCTAAGGCAACGCGTACAATACGCTGGTAGTATTTATTCATTGTATTACCGGAATATAAATATTGACATGTTGTAAGAAACTATAAAAATATATATGTAAATCATCAAGAAGCTTCGTTATGGTTATGGAAACGTATAAGTTAATTATCTCGACCGCTTGAGCTTTAGCGACGTTAGTACAAACCGCTACTGCTATGTTCTAATTTACTACAATACTCATTTAATACTAGCGACCGCTCACGGGTTCAACTCCGTAAACTACATGAATAAACTGTTTCGTTTAAATGCCCGCCCGAGTTCTCACTTAAATCGCAAACTTTGCTTGAATTTATAATTTAAATACTTGTAAATTTTTTGTTGATTAACCTATTAAAATTAAATAAACACGCTTATTACAATACAATAGTCTAAGTTGGATTTATATCGGTTAAGCCGTTCCTGAGATTAGTGTGCACAAACAAACAGACGAACAGATAAACAGACAAACAGAAAAGAAATTAAATATATCCCCCCTAATATCTTTTTCATATATCTTCCATGTACAGAGGCAGCGATCAGGTACATTTATAATATATATATATATATATATATATTTGTATTACATGTATAGAATTTTCAATTTTCTTATAATGCAGAAAGTGATCATAATTTTATTATGTGCTTCTCCGTTCTAATGAACAAGACAAAGTGCGGTGTTGAGTTCGCCATTCAACACACAAAGCTTTGAACTAGCTAGCTAGGTTTTCTCTTTCAAATTATGAAAAAGCAAAAAGACCAATAATAGATAATCTCTTAAGCTACAGTTAGTGTTAGAAACAAACATTTTCACGTAACAACGGTATCTACATATATAATAGTATATATATTCCATTTCAGAGTGGATTATGGGAGCGTTGCTTCATTCAGATGATTCTTACACATGAATGCTTCAAATTTCTAATATTAATAAGATTCTCATGCTTTTATGTTTTGAGAAAATTGAGAGCCATATCATAGCTACTTGTTAATGTAGCATTTGATTTTTAACCGGCACTTACAAAATCAATTGTGCGTACAATATGATTTGTATAGGCGACATAAGGTATACTCGTAAATCGAAAACTATATCAATTTTGGGAATTAAATTATCACGAGCTCGTGTAAATTGCAAATATTAAAAAAAATGGGATTTTGTTATCAGACGATCAGACGTAATATATGAAATTCTTGGGTAAAGAGATTTATTTGAAATCGAGACATTGTGGTAACGGTATCTTCTTACAAAAAGTGATCTATCTACGCGATGGTTGTGGGTTCGATTCTCGAAGATTGCGAAGAGCGGCATTGAGTTCCGCCACACGCAATGTCTCTGTTTCGGATGTAAAGTAGAGAACGGGGTGTCTTGAAACTAGCTTATCTCTACTTACCATGCTATGCGGGAAAAAGCGTGAAGCTGTAATGTCAAGCTGGTAATATTTCATATTTAATATCTTCGATTTCCACTTTTAAACATATTTATTTCCAATTATTCATTCAAAATTTTTAGCCGACGCTAGTGATACTTCTATCATAATATCTATTATTACTGACCATTTTAAAGAATTTGCGTATTGAGTTACGTAACTCAACGCAGCATTTTACCTTACGAGAGTGGAGACGAGAGTGGAGAGGTGAGTTAAAAACACTGTACTCAAATCATCATGGCATATAAATTCCCAACAGCACCAGCCTTATATAATGTTCAATAATATAATTTATAGCTATAACAGTGCAACTTAGCCTTACAGTCGAATAACCGCATAAGGCGTAGAGAGCTAATAACCGTTTTATTAGTCCATTTTGTCGTCAGATGTTCGAGCATAAATTGCCCTAGTTCCGATGCATTTTGAAGCATAATAAATTCAATTATATGGTTGTAATATTGACGATATACGAATATAACTAGTATATGGGAAATATTCGTACTAAAATTTATTCTTTTAATAATTGTATTGTAAAATTAAAAATCTGGTACTTTCTAATAAAAGAGCATATGAAAAACGATCAGAGGTCGCAAGATCGACTTTTCAGTGTAGAGCGAATTTTAGTATTTTTAACAGTTTAAAGTGTAATTCACACACTCCTTGGGAAATTGAAAGTCATTTTTGAATACGTATAAAATTTGAACGCAAAGTGAATGAACCGCGCCGCCTCTGAAACTGTCCAAGCGCTCTGCTCGGTTAGTTATTACTTTCTATAACGGGGGAACTTTATACGTTTGGTTGGTTGCTGGTACTTTTACTTGAACTTATACGTTTTGGTGAAAAATGTTTAAAGAATTGCAGTTCACACCAATAAATTAATAATACATATCCAGTTAGTACAACAAAAGTATATATACTTAATGAAATAAATAATTTTATGCTCTTGTCTTTATGAATTAAACATTCTTTTACTATTATTTTAGCTGATATCCCGTCCTACCCAGGCGGTCTAATATGTGAGGGAAAACTAAATACTTAAAAAAAAAATTAACACTTTTCCTAGAATAAATTAGAGCACTATTACAGCATATAAAAAAGGCGAACTTTCTTCCAAATTCCATAACAAGACTACTGAAATATTGTTTTGTAAAACCAATGAAATAATTTCTTAAAATAATTGGAATCACAAATTGAATTAGCGTTGTGACTGGACAAATTCGTAAGCGGAATACCTAATGATACTGAGAAAATACAGCGTTTGAGGGAAATTAATTTTTACTGATTTAAGTCCAATCCAATTTAAATGTTAGTTGGTATATTGCATCTGCATTGATATGGTTATATTTTAATTCAAGGCCACCCTGTAACAACCATACTCTTAATTCGAAATACTTGTAACTATCCATTTAACATAATCGTGATTATATTTTTTATTATTTTTTTATTAAACTATGAATCATTATATTCAAGGACAATTAAAAATAACATCTTCATGCTTTTTACTGTATATAGAAAAGTCAGTCAAATCCTAGTGACAAGACACTTAATCTGTGTTCCACTTTCGCTTGAATTCGAGATATTGCGTGTAGAGTGGCATTGCAGTTTGCATATAGTGGCGTTTGTATATATTTTATTTCGAATATGCTTGCAATTATTTAATAATACATATAGATATTACAAAAAACCACTCATATTTATCTCTAATGCCATACATATCTTAATGACGTTGCGATATAATATTCTTTTAATAATTACTTATAGTTTTTGTCAATAATTAAATCATGATTATTCCACCTAGTGTGAATCGAAGTCACAAGCATCGCGGTTATAGCATACACTGTGCCACTGCGACACATAAGCATATGAACACTTAACCTACTTACACTGCAATATCAAAATACGCAGCTTTTTTCTGACTCCCACATTTTAAAGAACGTGTCCATACATAACATTTTATTACTTTTGAAAAAACTTTGTTCAATAACCTCTCAGAAAAACGGTTCAAATATAAATTTCCTTGTTTTATCGTTATTTGGTTCGGATAGAAGCACTCGTTGGTGTGCGGTAAGATTCTTGTTTCCAATAGCATCGGTCATACTTTCTTTAGAACTTTCGATAAATGGCTCCCCAGCGAATTATTGAAGTTGTTGTTAACTCCTTGGAAATCTTTTTCATCAGTTCACTAAGTTACGTTATGAGTAAAAGTTTTCTCTCGTTATTTAATACTCAGGAGAGTTGGCCGCTTTCCTTGTATTTTATGAGATAATTTCTGTTTGAAATGTATAGAAAGTTATGTAACAAACAAGTAAAAAGTTAAATGTCTAAAAATACGTTACAGTAACACAAGCAAGCTCATGTACTTGTTTTATTTATTATTATAAAAAAAATATATATAATTTTTTACTGTTACCTTACATCATAACTATCACAAAACAGGTCGAAAGCTTTCCCTTCAAGCATTAATATATCAATATTAATTATCGTCGTCATGGCGGCGTAGTGGAACATGATCTGACTGTAATCGCGATTGGTTGTGGGTTCAATCCCCTATTGGTAGAATGATCAGCATTTAATCAATTTAATTTGTAAACGGGGCGTTGAGTTTCGCCACTCAGCACGTTATATATAGTAGCGAAAGTGGAGAATGGAGTGTTATGGCACTAGGTTCTCTCTGATAGCAGGGTTACTATGCAGAAAAAATGAAGCTGCCAAAGACATTATTTCCAACTTTTACTAAGAATTTAAAAGAGAAGTTAGGACTATTAAGGGTGAGAAATAAGGATAAGAATTTCTAAAACACCTTTTGTTTACTCACCCTCTGATATAAACGATATATTTTTCTGTATTCAAACAATTATATTTGATCATCTCTTCTAAGTGCAGTTCCAACGTTATTTTTAAATGTGTTTATTTATTTACTTAATGTAGCACTGTTTTTTCTGTACGTAAATGTTACTGAGTATTTTAACGTTTTTCTTTATTACCGTGGTGTCCCTCGAGGGCTATTAACGAATCAGCCACGCTAATGTTTTGGTGACCAAAAAACTAAAATTACATAGAGGTTACTTTGTTGGTTTTTTTAATAATACTTGTATGAGTTTTAAAAATAGTGTCATATATAATAAATATTATATACTTATATAGATATGCCATGAAATTTTATCAAATAAAATTATAAATATATATACATACCTAGAGGTTATCGTGGCGCAGTGGGACACCGTCTGAATGTGCACTTACATTGGTTATAGGTTCTATTCCCAGCCAAGCGTTAGTGATTATATTTTAATTATTTTCATTTCTCCCCTCTGATAACAATAAATAAAGCATGGCGTCGAGATCCGCCAGTCAACATGTCTCGATTTCGGGCGAAATGTGGAGAACGGAGGGTTTGACACTAGTTTCTCTCTGAGTACCCTGCTATGCGGTAAAAATATAACTACCTCTGAGCAATATCTATTTGAGAGTATTTTTATATAACACTTGACTTGATAATTATAAACACAAGCTGTAAATAGAATTTGTGATAATAATAGATTCTCATGTCCGGTTAGATAAAGCGAGGCATTAAGCTCTACCAGCTATATCCGCCTACCCCACAAAATAGAGGAGATATGAAGTGAAATATATACATGGCAAGCTTTAATTTTCCTTCAATATTGAAATAAAAAACAGCTTTTACATATAAAATAGGTACCATTTAATCTGATTTTAAAATTTGCAACTGTATTCATTACATAATAATTATAACATTAACCGTGTACCGCGAATACGTAAAGCCCCGTTTCACACATGAGCCTTATCAAAAATTTACATCGACTCGAAAAATTCCGCTCTTACCGCCGCGGCGCAATGCGACACGATATTGTGACAAGTGGATCTAGGGCTGCTACGAGGTGTCTAGCTATTTTTTATTTACGTTAGAAAAATGCGGCGTTAAGCTCTGCCAGTAAGTATAAAATATCTCTAAATTTGACATTGTGCGGAAGAAAGTGATTTTCATCAGATTCTCTTAATAAAAATCTATTATTTATTGTATTGATTTACAGTCTAAGTATTAGTTCTAAATTTCAAAATGTTTCATATAATGTAACAGTTAAAAAGATATCTTAATATTTTCAATCAATTATAACAATACTATTTGTTACCCGCAACTTCGTTTCCGTCAATTATAAAATGTAAAATTCTATTTTATTTCCTATTCCCGTAGGAATTTAGGGAAATTCTATGAAAATTGGATTGTAGGGAACTAGAATACCCAAGAAACCTATATATAATACTAATATTTTCGGCTGTGCGATATTTGCGAGTCGGTAAGAAGCGTAATTATTTTATATATATTTTTATATTCGCATAAAAAAATATATTCCCGCTGCCTTCAAAATTTTATACGCTATCTAAAAATATGTTTGTCAATTTCCAATGTTTGATTAACACTTTAAAAAAATTTTAGACATTGAATAAATAGCATTTTCTCATGCCAAACGATTGTTCGTAGAATAATCTTTGGGTAGCAGAAATTTGTAAAAATCTCTCTACAGAGATGTGAGATGCTAACAACAAAAATAATTTGTAATTAGCATGTAAGAATTTCGACGCAGCTGAATGAAATGAAATGAAAAACACATGGCTTAGCGGTCAGACGCGCTTGGACGGTTCCCAAGAGGCGCGGGTTTGAATCCTGTTGCGTTCAAATTTTTATACGTTTTCTAAAAATAAATATTTAATATATATATTTAAACATATAAGATGGCAGCCCTATACATCAGAACATCCTAAATTGACTGTAACATTAACTCCGTATAAAGAAAAGTCATTTTATGAGACCAAGAGGAAGTCGATATCATGTTGAGAAAAAAAAGCAAAAGTGAGGTGAAAATTTTACGATCAAAAGGAAAAATTAATAGTCCATGTTACTCCTCATTAGAATAACTCCCGGTTTTTACGGCTCCAAGAACTCCGCATTCATTTGGATCAAATAAATGGTTTTATAAGGATACTTGCATAAATTATATTGGCATTTTAATTTTCTATGACGATTTCGCTACTTAATATTTTTTTAAAATTTATCTATTATATTATGTGGTTTAAATAGCAAGTTTTATAAGTTTTTAATAAGATACGAAGATATATATTTTTTAAGTATTATGTTTTTTTGTAGAGAACCTAGTGTCAAGACACACCGTTCTCTACCGTCCGTTCAAATTCGACAAGTTGCGCGTTGAATGGGAAACGGATTTAAATCTTATTAAAATCCCGAGTGGAAATTGAACCCACAATCAAGCGCTTACAGTTAAACACTGTTCCAGTGCGCCACGACGACCTTTTGTTATGATGTATTACGTATCCATACTATAAAAACGAATATTTTATATTACATACTTTTTGAGCTTCATAAGTGATTAATAAAATTTACTGAAATGAGAAATTTTTGGAAAGGTTTTACAAAATAAGGTAACCATTCTATTGGGACTATTATGATGCTTATTTCTCAAATTCATAACTTGTTATATTACGCTCTATACATCCACCCATCTTCTATTTATTGACCAGTGACACAATTTTAGATGTATTTCTCGTATAGTTAGTAACTCTTAATTTTATTAAAAAATATTACAACTAACCGTACTTCAATATTGAAGACTTCCATACGAGCTACAGATTCAGTATAGATTTTCTATTTCGGAAAAGATTTTTCAGCTTGCACCAGGTACACCAAAAATATACTAACGGAGCTAGAGCTTCAAACAAACTCTATTTACATAAAAAATCACCATGTCAAAAAAATTTCACGCAAAAATTGCTCTAACAAAATATAACATCCTTTGCGTAAAGTAATAAGGCCCACCATACGTTTTACACCATGCTCTGAATAATGTAGCCCAAAGTTGAGCTTTAAAAATGGTCGACGGGGGATCGTGATATTATATTATATAAGCAGTCATTTTCGCGTTCGTGATTTGATTTTTTAGAAAAAAGTGTGAAAATTTCCACTTAATATATTGCCTTTTATTATTACAAAACGTGAGATTTTTCCGGTTTCTTACTTCAGTGTTGTTATGATTAGATATATAAGGAAAAGCTACCTTCTGTGGTATATAGTTAAGTAAGTAAAAATTCATTTTAGGTGCAACTAATATTAATTTGGATACACACACTAGTGGCGCAGTGGGACAGTATCTGCTTGTAAACCTTTGTAAGTTCGATTAACACTCGAGGGAATGTTTATATTTTCGCTCGGGTACCTAAGGCAAAGCGCGGCGTTGAGTTTCGTCGCCCAACATGCAATGTCACGATCTCTCACAATGGTCCGAGCAACAAAAAAAAACAATAAATAAATTTTCAAATATAAAATTAAAAACAAGATGAATCTTCTTGATCACCCATAAAAAATGAGTACTCGTATATCGTATGTTACTTGCATACTGACTTGATTTTTTTGTCACAGCAAATAGGACTTTATTACTTTGCAATACGATCCTAGTAATTTGTAGCACAGCAATGTTGAGCACTCAATATGTACGAAGCAAACTTCCTGAATGAGGCATACGAGTACATACATTGTATTTTATATGTATCTGAAATTCACACGCGATTTATTTATAACTTAAGATAAGAATAAGGGTCTTGAGTTTTTGCCAAGTAAATATGAAAAATTCACGGTCCATATAATCGTTCGTTTAACATAAATCGTTTGCACTATCAGTATCATCAGCTATCACTATATATATATATATAACACACACACACACACACATATATATAAAAAAAAAAAAAAAAAAAAAAAAAAAAAAAAAAAAAAAAAAAAAAAAAAAAAAAAAAAAAAAAAAAAAAAAAAAAAAAAAAAAAAAAAAAAAAAAAAAAATTTTGGGGAGAATTTAATTTATTATATCATTAGTATGTAATATTTGTTATCATATTACTGTTTTTTACATTCCGTCCAAAATTGAGACATTGTTGTTTTTGTTTTACTAGAGTAGAAAATGAAAATAATTTTAAATATAATAATTTCTCAAGTGAGCATCGAACCCACAACCAATAGCTTTTATAATCAGACGATTTTTTGGTTTTTCTATTATGGCATCCATTATTTAAAAACTTACAATTTGTTCTATTTTACAACTGTTTTATATATTTCTTGCTACAATTTTACTTGATGAGTACCATATGTAAAGGTAACGCTAGTATTTACTTTGAACTACAATCAAGCACGTACTCCGAAATTGCGTCTCCAGCATTCATTAGGAACCCGCGTTCCTTACATAAATTATCAAAATACTATTTATTCATTTGTTAATTTATAAAGCTTTAGCTCATTATACAATCACATATAAAAATCCATCGTGGTGCAGTGGGAGTTGAACAGCGTGTGATTGTAAACGCGATTGGTTATAGGTTCGATTCCCGCTCGGGAGATTTCTCCGCTCTGGTATATATATTGATTTCGGGCGGAAAGTGGAGGATGGAGTGTCTTGATTAGGTTTTTGCTGACTGCCCTGCTGCGGGATTAAGCCTTAAAAATACTCAGCGGTGCATTTATTTAAAAAAAAAACATGCCATCGTGGCGCTCTTGGGACAAGTTTGGCGATGGCTGTGATCGATTCTCAACCGGTGAAATGATTATATTGAAATTATTTTCAATTTCAATGTTTCATTTTTTGGACAGAAAGTGGAGAACGGAGAGTCTTGACCTTTAAGTCTGTTTGTAGAATGAAACGTGGACCTGCAAAAAATATGATGTATATATATTTTGCAGACAAAATGTATAAATGTATATAGCTGATATTACCTATAAATAAATTAATCGAAATCACTATTTATCGAAACTCATTTCGAGTACATACAAACGTAAGCTTAGATCAAAATGAATCGGATAGTAACACACATTTGGAGTGATGCCAAGTAAGGCTAATAACCGTCTAACGTTGTATATAAAGTCTACTGTCCTAAAAAAAGTAAAAGTAATTAATCGATTCTTGCTTAATATTACTTTTCTCTTTACAATACATATTTTTTTTAAACATTTTTTAATTGTTTTTAACATTTTTTATTTTTAAGTGTTATTCGCACACTAAGGAAATTGAAAAAGACATATTTAGAAAACGTATAAAAATTTGAACACAGCAGGATTTGAACCCGCGGATCTTACGTTACGTTCTTCATATAGTCATCAATATATACAAAACTCTTCCAGTAACATTAAGTGACTGACAGTGCAAACGCAAAGCCGAAACTAATGGGTAAAGAAAGCTAAAATTTGCTATATAGGTTCCTTTAAGAGTGTATGGGGATTACTAAGAGAAGATTTTTCTAAATTAAAATGGAAATGAGAAAAAACTGTATTTTATATTCGGTCATAAAGTTCACGTAAATTAAGTTGCTTATGACTCCTAGCGTTCCCTAAATCCAGGTGTAACCCTAACTCACCTTAATAAATTTATTATGTAATGTATATAGTATCATCTTCATTGGTAATATGCGTCCTGATTTGACGATAAACTTAATTCAGCTATTTTTATGTAACTGAAAAAGAAACATCCAAAAATAAATCAACATTTCATTCTATCTTCGTAATCGAAGTCGCGTAATATTTATTTTTTATACGTTTATTTAAAATGTTTATTTATTTTGTATACAAAATTTCACTTGAGTTCAATATTTATTTATGGTTTTGAATCGTGTCAGTTGAGCACAAATCACTGCACCAATGCCACGTTGTATGTATGCAATTCTAATATAGAATATTCGCTAAAATTTCATATTGGGATCATAATTCATAAACTTTCTATATAATGGAGGAGCAAAAAAATACAAATCTAGCGAAATAGAATTAAATAAAATAATTCTTTAACGTTACGACTTATAAGACTGTGTTCATTGCCATTTTTTTGTAAAAACTAAATAGCGTGAAATGCAAAATGTATACGACTATACCGTTAAGTTGATATTTGAAATTGATAAAAAATTTAACAATATAAAGCTTTTTTCAGCTTCAGGCATAGCAAATATATATATATATATAGCATAGCTAATATATATATAGCATAGTCAAAGCTTATCCACTTTCCGCCCTGAATCGAGAAAATGAGTGTAGAGCGGTGTCACTCAACGCTGCCGCTGCCGCCGCTCTGATACCAGAGCTATCAGATAGAGCTAGATAGGTATCAGAGCGGAGAAATATAAATTATTTCAATATAATAATTACCTTGAGTGAGAATTGAACCCTCAACCAATCGTGTTAACAGTCAGACGCTGTCCCACTTTTATATAATACACAAATAGAAGACAAATGTCGCTATCATATTTCACTGGTAATCACAGCGACGCAAAATCTATAAGAGCCGAGTTCAAAGAGCATGTCATGATAAAATGAAAATAAAATAATACTTGTGTTAAAAAAGTACTTTGAATATTTAATGTAAACGATTATGCCTTTTATATGGAGGCTTCGAAATATGAATCGTAATTCGCATTTTAATCACTTAAGAAATATATAACGAATCGTCTTCACACGTTTTTCGGTACTCAGAGAGAACTTGTCGAATGATATATATTTTATATGAAATAAAGTTTTCTACGTTAAAAAGTAAAAAAAATTTAAACGTTCTAAATATATATTTCAATTATTTTTGTTACTCCGCTCTTGTAGGACAAAGCTCGGGGTTGAGTTCCGCCACTCAAAACAAAATATCCTGAATTTGGATGGAATGTGGAGAATGGACTTGACACTAGGTTACCTCTGCGGGATGCGTGAAAAAGCGTGAAGCTCTTTCTTATTTCAGTTTGAATTTATAAATTAAAAATATTTGCTTTGCTTTGATTTTTATAAACCCCATTTACATTATCCCTAGCGATGTGGTAAGAGAGAATTGAGCTTCCAGCACAACGATACATCTTTCGCCTTGTCCATTAATAACCAAATCTTAAAATAATTTCCACCATTTCATATATTGCATACAAAAATAATTAAGTAAGTTTAACAGTAACTAGTTAAATGTTTAATATTATATTTAACAGTGTCAAAAATTTACTACATCTCATAAAAAGTTACACACGCCATCTGTTGTATATGCATTTTATAGACTGGTTCAAGAACAAAAAAATTATAACACATATTCAATTTTCATTATTTTTTTTTAAGTAGTTCCTAATATAATTATTGATTGTTGTAACGATTCTGACCCGAGATATTTTTTGATAAAAATAAAAAATAGGACAAAATTATTTTTCAATTATTATTTTAATAAACACAATTTCGCCAAAAAAGCCTCGACTACGACAAAAGCCGGCACGAGTTATACTCAAGAACAACGAATACTGTGACGTTTGCAGGTAGATAAAGAAAAAGCTGTCATAGAGTGGAACAGTAAAGCTTAAGTAGTTTCCGCGATCACAATAAAAAAGAGCTTATTTCGCGCGATATCTTGACATCACTCATTCAGCTCGGCGTTTTAACGGACAGAAAATAGTAAGTATTCAAGCCTATTGTGCCGTTTATTATGAAGGGATGATGTAATTGAATAGAAACGTCAAATTTGCAAGTGAAATTTTGTATTTTGTATAAAGTTGTTTCAAGAACGGAAGTAACACCTCAATCCTCTTGTAATATTATTCTATAAAGTCATTCAATTTGTTGTAATTGTATTAAGTACGTATATTTTGCGAGCGTTAGGATACTAAAGTTTCAGTTGGGTTGACTTGTTTGCATAATTGGCGCAAAGTTGCGCTTTGGAGTTCTGAATGATGAACGGACGCAACTCTCTCATATTCTTAACTTGATTGGCATTTCAATTTCATAGACGTTATTTACGTAGACTGCTGCTACTCACTTAGATAGTTCCGAAGTTACCGGTCTAATTTTGTTGTTCGAATATTCGGATTTCGTTAGCCCTTCGTAGAAACATAAATTATTTATGTCGCTTATATTGGGAGCTAGAAATTAACGAGAGTATTCATGGTTTTTTCTCCATAGTGGGCAAGCAGGTAGGTAACTGAGCGTCAAGACTCCATTCTGTATTGAGTGAAACTGCTAGTTTGCCTTTGTTTTGCCATACCAGAGTGGAGAGATGACAATAATTTAAAAATAATAAATCCTCAAGCGCGAAATATATTATATTAACCAGCACTATCTTAAATAAAACTTCGCTCTAGCCATTTAAACTATACATCTTAAAGCGTAAATATGTAACAAACCACTAACCGGTCCTACCCGTCCCTTGGGCATAAGGCCCAAATTTGATAGCGATAGGTATAAGTGTTTGTTTGTTTCCCAGTGCGGTCCTTGACTTCTACAAATATACATCCTGTCCCATTTTGTCAACTCTCGCCTTTCTGTTACTTGACGACACGTAAGCCATCTCTTCGCGTCCTAGCAGTCCCTGTCTTTCAGTCGCCTAAATCCCTTTGTACTTTTCAGGTATGCCAGTTTGTAAGTATATTATATAAAGTTATCCATGTTTAATATTAATATATATTTTTCCGCTATGGAACCTAAGACAAAGCGCCGCTTTGAGTTCCGCCACTCAACACACGCAATGTATCGATTTTGATCTCAGAGTAGAGAACCGAGTGTATTGGCACTAGGGTATAACTGCCCTGCAATGCACAAAAAAAAACCAAATACAATAATATCCTTTTATTTCTAATTAATATACAAAATTTTTATAACATCATATAGCGCTTAAAACTTACAAAAAAAGTCAATTTTTTTATTCTAAAAATCAAAAAAGATCAATATTTATTTACTCTTTTATATTTGTACATTCATTGTACACTGTGCGACGTAACTCAATAAAGCAAACGGATAATTTCGATAGCCAGCGAATTATTCAGTGCTAACGTGGACCGCTCGGTACAAATGCTACCAAAACTGAATGCACCCGTATTGTGGTTTCGTACGCAAAACCTACTTTAAGCTACCTATACGAAGTATGTATGTAAATAATTAAGCATATCGTATTCGGGGAAATGATTATATATAAAATATTTTTATTTCCCCGCACTTGTACGTTACACAAAGCGCGGCTTAGAGATGCGCTACTCAACACGCAATATGTCAATTTCGGGTGTATTGTGGAGAATATAGTGTCTAGACACTAGGTTCTCGTTGAATACCTTGAAATATTGAAGCTGCAAATGGTATGATGAAAAAATATATAAAACTAAAACAGAAATAGCTGCAAATTAATAAACCATTAAACGGATGAAAAAGATTAAAGCAAATGGGATGCGCTAAAATATTTTTCGCTTAATATATACCTAAATGAAAAGCACAAGTTCATTACGTAATTTATAAATTAATTAAATTTATGAATAAAATATAAATTAATTCCTTTCCCATCTTCAAATACATTCAGCGTGGCACATCGTGGCTCAGCGTCAGCATTTGGCTGCAAACGCGATTTGTGTAGGTTCGATCACCACTCGGATGAATGAGTATATTGTTTTTTTTTTCTATACTCTGGTTACGCAACATGCGGTTTGTGTCACCACTCAACACGCAATGTATCGATTTTGGGCGGAATGTGGAGAAAGAACAATGTAAAGCTTAAAATAAAAAGAGACAAGAAGTATATGTCCTGAAATTATTTTTTTGTGAAGTTAGTAGAAAGAAACAAGTGTAAGGCACTTGGCTCCATAAAACAACTGCACGCTAATGTCAGAAAAGGCTTAACAAATTTGCTGTTATTGTATTAGCACTATTATTATTTTATTATATATATTGTGGTACACGTTTTTTCACATTTAGTGTTTATTTTCTTTAAATCGATTCTTAAATAACAAAATAGTTTAGTCACGAAGTTTTCGCAGGCAAAGCCGCGAGCGGGTCGCTAGTTTAAAATATATATTTTAAATTGTGATGAAGTATACTCGAACAGACTCATTAAGAGATAAATTACCACTTGAGTATCACTCCACTAAAATCGATTTTAGCTTTAAATTATTCCAATGAAATGTATTGCTAAGCGCTTTATATTCGAAAATAGTAATTGATGATGGAGTTATGATTGATATAATAAATATGTATGTAAGTTATTCACATTTTGTTACATATTTATAAAATAAGTTATTTGTGGGTTCGAATTCTGTAGAAGAAAGATTTTTATTCTGATAAAATTTTATTAGATATAGGGTTTTGTGTTTTAACAGTTTATGTTTACTTACTACATACATAAATGGTAATACAAATATTATATGTGTAATGGAACTATTGATAACACTAAAGTAAGAACATTTAGTGTTTGGCTAATAAGATTATTGAGCTTCGCGATTTTTACACATTTTGAAATGAAACAATTTTAACCGGTTCGTCCGGTCCGTGTATAATTTGGTATTTAAAAATACATTTTACAAAACCCAGCGTTTTGGACATTTTACAGTAATCAATTCAGTTCTTTAATTATGGTGCTTCAAACGTGCCACTAGAGCACAAGTCACTTTGCCAATGTCACGAATACCTTCACAGTAGTCCGTGGTCGTAAGTATCATTAGATGGCAATCGACTCAATCGTATCATATCGTATCGGTCGAAGGTATAATTAGATGGCAATCAACTGTCACTTGATACAATAATTATATGCCTTATCTACCCCATACCTTAGAGTCCGGCAAGATCCCTGTAGCTTTTTTAACATTTTTTTAAATTGTTGATTACACACTTTGGAAATTCAAAAGATTATATTTACAAAACGTTTAAATGCGTCCAAAACGCATTTGAATCTTTGGGTAGCAGAAATTTGTAAAATTAATTATATGCTATTCCTAAGTGTGTGAATAACACTTTAAAAAGTGTTAAAAAATATTTAATAAATAGCATTCTCTCTTGCCAAACGGTTGTGCGTAGAATAATCTTTGGGTAGCAGAAATATGTAAAAACCTCTCTACAGAGATGCTAACAACAAATATAAGTTGTAATAAGCGTATAAGGATTTTGACGTAGCCGGATGTAGAACGCATGGCTTAGCGGTCAGAGCGCTTTGACGGTTTTCAAGAGGCGCGGGTTCAAATCCCGCTGCAAATTTTTATACGTTTTCTAAATATATGTATCTCTGTAGCTCTTCTGGTGTTAGACGGGGTCGTGGTCAATGATGAATTAACATCGGGTGACACGAACGCTCGTTTGCCTTGTCTATAGTATAAAAAAACATTATATCAAACTATCGCAAACGATTACACAATTGCCTCGCGTAGTGCCTCGAATATTATTATCTGGTAGTGGACTTGAGACACCATGCTTTTTAGGTTTTTTTTTTAACGAAGGTCATAGAAGAATTTTAACCATCCATTAATTATGCAACAGATTATAGTATAGAAAATTTAATTTTGGAATCTATGTTAGAAATACCAAATACCAGGCCGTTAAATAAAAATAATTACTTATATTAGAAAGTACTATTAGCTTCATACTTGTTGGTTCAAATTGACCTAAATATAGACAAAATATAAAATGTCAATAAATACAAACACATATATTTACATACTAGCTACAGTCGCTTCCGCTATGAAAGAAAAACATGACATTTCCAGTAATTTAAACACAAACACCGATACACGAAAACTGACGTTAATATTGAATGTCGTTTTTATTTTGCTTCAAATTAAAGAGAATAAAGCGACAAGTCCTATAAAACATTGGAGGTACAGCCAAAAATTATATGTAAATTATAAACGGCTAACCACAATCGCCGGGCATTAATCAATGTAATCTAATTGTAATTGAGATGAAATAAATTCGCACGAATAATATCGTCTGGCGTGTGTTCTTAATTGACGTCGGATTAAATAGGGATTTTTTGTTGACGGCCCTTTATAGCCGTGTACTGGGTTGCTTGGACAAATTTTGCATTTATAAAAATATAGGTGCTGCTTTTATATATGTTTCTATATATTTTACAAAGTGGGTATAGTCACTACGTTCTCCATCATTATAAAGAGTATTTCTAAATTTAATATACTTTAATCATAATCGATTTAATATGTAAATGAAATAAATTAATATGAAAAGTACTACTCGCCCCGGAATCCTCTCCTTCCGAAATTGACACATTGCGTGTTGAGTGGCGGGACTCAACACCACGCTTTGTTTAGTATCAGAGCAGAGAAATTATAATATTCAAAATATATCACATCACCCTGAGTGGGAATGGAACCCACAACTAATCGCGTTTACAGTCAGTAGAAATTATTTACAAATTAGATTATGCACGCAAATCTCAAAAACGGCTTAACTAATTTTTATGCAGATTTGATTGTTGTATTTTATATTTAAACTTCCCTATTATAAATAAAAAAGATTACCATTTAAATTTTATTCGATAAAATATTCATTAATTAAATATATTATATGAGAAAATATATTTTGTTACAGTTTCGATACTAGAGTACTTGGTCCAGCAGGCCACTGGTCAGACGAGAAAAACTTCGGCGATCGCGCTCGATGGGTCGGTCAGCCAGCTTCCGCTCTACGAGTTAGAGACGTGCACTCCCACGATAGAGCTATATACAGGTGCAGAGTTGACTTTCAAGTGTCACCGACGCGAAATTACAGAATCGCCCTTGATGTTATCGGTTAGTATATATCTTTTTATTTAGTGTTAAGGGACTCTTTTTCTTTTAATTTATTTATAAATAAAAAAAATATATATTATAACACTTTTTCTAAGATATTTTAACAAAGTCAGCTGTCAAACTTACTTGTCTTGCCCATATCGCTTTGTGTAAGCGGAGAAAATAGAATTTTAGATCTGAGTGACTTATTATTATTTGGAACTGATTTAGCGCCGTTTTTAGATACATTGGTTTAAAGTTGCGTAAACTTTTAGATAACGACGAAAATAAGAATATTGCTTAAAATATACTTTCAAAATTGTGAGTCAAACCCGTCGCAGATTTGAATGATATGGAGGATGCATGTACAATGACTAACATATCAACTGCGTTTCGAATATTTGTTGATATGAATTGTAGAACGCATGGCTTAGCAGCCAGAGCGCTTGAACGGATTCCAAGAGGCGCGTGTTCGAATCCCGCTGCATTCAAATTTTTATACGTTTTCTAAAAATAAGTATGTTTCTTAAACTTATAAGAATTTCTTGTATTTATTTATTTATAATGTATACAGAAAATTCGGTGATAAAATTGTGTGTCTAACTCAAAATAACTCGTAACTCGTAATTTACCTCTTAATAACATTTTGAATCGGCGTGCTTCACAATACTTATCCACTGACCTATAAGGATATTGTAAAATTTAAAATTTTCTTCACTTTTAAATAACTTAGATACAAGGAACGTAAAGCTTAATTTATTTAAGTGGTAGAGCAATATTCAACGTTTGACATTTAAATTATGCGGTGAGAGCTACTTAGCTAAGTAAAAGTGACTAGTGATTGCCTGTGACTTGTACTGTATTTTTCTATGATTTTATATAATATAAATGTTATGCTAAGATTTTGTTGCTTTGTACAATATCTTTGAATATAGTGCAAAAAGTTATAAGCTTTTATGTCATGGTCAATTCATTCTTAGGTAGAGATGACCTCTAGGTCATCTCTACTCTAGTAAAGACCATGCTTTCCGCATGAATTTGAGACATTGCATGCTATGTGGGGAAACTCAATTCCCTTCTTTTTTTTTCTTTTTTTCCCTTCTTCTTATCAAAATGGGGAAATTAAAATATTTTTTATATTATCGAATGATAACTCGATGGAATCATTGAGTGGGGATCGAACCTACAACCATACTTTTATTTGTAAAACATTTTGTAAACGTTTCTCCGGTTTCAAGCACCCGTCGCGCATTGACACCAAATGGGCGAGAAGTGGCTATCCCGTAATAACGCGAAATATAACTAAAGATAAAATGCTGAATAGTATCGTAGGAGAATTTATGTTTCATTATTTTTGAAATTGGAAATTTTGAACATCGCAATCTTTATTAACATTTTGAACGATCTGAATTGTGTTAATTATTTTTTTATTGCGCTTGCTTATCTATGGATGGGAATGGGAGTTGTGAGTTCAATTACCACTTGATGGAAGAATTATATTTAAGTATATTCAGTTTTGCGCTCTGACAAGTAATTCACAAGCCAGCGAAATCCCGACCCAACCCATCCAGTTACCGACGAATCAGTCTGCTAAGCACTGTGGGCAAGAGCGTATCCTCCTCACACGACTTCAAGCCATAGTAGGGGCCAAAAACATCACCCCTCCCGAACAGTTTGGCTTTCATGCCCGTCTCTCTAGCACCCATCGTGGATGGATCTTTTTAGACATCGACATGGCTTTCGATAAAGTCTGCAAATGGCTTAATAGCCAAACTAGTCCAGCCTAGATATCCAAACTAGATCTGCCAGATATATTCGTACATCCTTTCGCTTTCGCGTCGAAGGCACCCTCTCCACACGACTCCCTAAAATACCTGAACAAGATGACGCCATTATGCTAGCTAATAATTCCAAAACCGCAGTAGGTAAATCACTATACACACACGGAAACGCACACGCTACACACACCGTCCCCGCCGGTACAGAGAAGGTCCCAGTTTTCCAACGGCCCAATGCCGTCCAGTACGTATAGGGCATCAAGCGCCGAAGCCAGTAGGCCTAGCTCGGACTGAGTGAAGCCAATTCCCCCACGACAAACGGTGTCGCAAGTAGAGATACGCCTGAGGTGTCCATGCGACACCGTGGCACTAATTTGATGATTTCCTCTCGAAGTCTTCAAGCCAAGGTCGGAGCGATACTAGACAAAGCGTTTAACTCTACCACTCAACACGCTATGTCTAGAATTCAAGCAGATACTGGAGAACAGAGTGTCTTGACACTAGGTTCTCTCTGACTAGCCTGCTACGCGGGAAATGCGTACAGCTGAAAAAAGCTTAATATAGCTTAATATATTCTGAATTGTGAACCCAGTATTTTGTATTTCAAAGAAAATTTGCTTTCTATTAAATTTTAATTGAAAGCTTTAATATTTGAACAGTGAGACCCTTTGTCGAGTATAACGTTTAAAACATTGCCATACATTCTCAACATGCTCTTGTATTCACGAGGCTTGATCAATACAATAATTTATCTGAATTCAAGAAGAATATTAAATTAAACGTGTTTTGTTGTGGAATTCGAAATTTCAGTAAAATCTTCTTCAATTATATTGTGTTTCTTAAGTGTTTTTAAAAAAATATTAATGAAATTTAATGTAAATATTACTTTCTTTTAATTGATCACAGTGTAAGTAAAGCTTTTTAAAAATAATACTATAGGCATTTTGAAATAAAAAAGTAACAACTATATAAGAACGACATAACACCAGTATTGCTTAATTGACACGATTGGATAGATTCCAAAAGAAGTGTATTCAAATTTAGATACGTTCAATCTTGCATAAGTAAATTTCAAGTTCATGCCAATGTTGGTCAGTTATATATTTACCTATGTATATGATAAAATAATGAAACACAAAATCCTTCAATTTATACTATTGGTAGAATTAGTAATAAAGCACTATTAATAGGTCAGAATCTGTCGTCAAAATAAGACATCAACTGCAATTTTACTAAAGCATATCAATTGTAAATTGCACTTAATGCGGTGGTTTTCCGTGATGCACGTACAGACACAGAAAGACTTATTTTGGCCTACAATAAACTGCTTTTATTATTTTCCATTTTCTGCATCAACGAAGAAAGCCGAGAGGACGTTATTACTAGTCACTCAGATCTCCACACTCCGTTTTCTTGGAGACAGTACTAGGATATACTGCAGTAATATATACATATAATAAAAATGTAACTGAACGCTGTCTGTACATATTTGAAAAAAAAATTATTAGAGGCATTTATCAATGTAATAGAATTCAAAACAAAGATTTTTAATCTACTTTTCTAATTATCTTTGTCTGTTTGTTTGTGCACGCTAATCTCAGAAACGGCTTAACAGATTTAAATGCATTTTGACTATTGTATTGCAATAGGCGTTCATTAACATTTAGTGTTTATTTAATCTTATTCAGTTCATAAATAAAAAGTCACAGCCTTTTAAATTATAAATTTAAGCAAAGTTTATAATTTAAATGAGAACACGGGCGTGCGTTAAACTAAATAGCTTAGTCATGTAGTTTACACAGGCGAATCGCGAGCGCGTCGCTAGTATATATATATTTCACGTTTATTCCGGCATAGCAGGTTAGCCAGAAAAACCGAGTGTCAAGACACTCTGTTATTGATTTTAAAATCAAATTCGAGATATTACGTATTGAGTGAAGAGACTCAACGTTGCGCTCAGTCTTGTCCAACAGAACGGAGAAATGAAAATAATTAAATTATGTTATTTTAATCGAGTGTGAATCGAACTCACAACCAATCGCGATTACAGTGATACACTATCCCACTGCGCCACAGTGGCCTATTTTGTTAATATTCTATTCAAACTCTAGAATATTACTCCGTTATGTTTTAATACATAAGCGATGTATTAAAACATCTTTATCAGTATCAAATAATTTCCAGAATTCATAATGAAGCTACCTACAGCAATAATTTGAGATATGTACATATTTCAATGTGAGCATTGCAATCTGTAATTAAATCAATGAATGGCTATCAATTAAAACCTTAATACATAGTGTTAAGAGGATTGTAATTTAATGTATTAAATTTATTATATATGACAATTAAATAAAAAAAAATATTTATTTGAATAATTTGTCAAGAGGCGCGGGTTCAAATCCCACTGCGTTCAAATTTTTATACGTTTTCTAAATATGTATTTTTCAATTTCCTAAGTGTGCGATTAACACTTTAAAAAAATGTTAAAAAAGGTTATATAAAATACCTTATAAGTTATAGTAGAGGGTATGATTTACTTTATTTTATTTTTTATGCTTTATCCCGCGTAGCAGGGTGAATTTAAATATAATTATTACCCTGAACAGGGATCGAACCCACAACAACAACATATTCCCAAGGTAAAGAAGGCAGTTACCGTTTGGTATTGGCGTTTCAATATACTTTTTGTTGAATTTTCCTCCTCGTTTCTATTTATATGTAAATATTGTTCTAGCTGTGATTTGATACCTAGCACTTTAGAAATTGTAAAATATTTAATGAATAGCATTTTGTCTTGAGAAACTATTGTTTTGTAGAAATGTTGAAATTTGAGTAGCTGGAATTTGTAAAAATCTATCTTTACGCTATCAATCAAAAATAATTGTTTTGGTATGTAAGAATTTCAACGTAGCCGGAGGTAGAACGCATGGCTTGGCGGTCAGAGTGCTCGAACGGTTTCCTAGAGATGCGGGTTCGAGTCATACTGCCTTCTGTTTTTTCATTCAGTAGCTTTTGCTGCAGCTTGATACATAAATACATATTCTTTGACTTTCTATACAAAGAATATCCAATGAGAGCACAAAAAATATATAAATACCCTTATACCAGTCGCTCATGAAAAATCGTCTTCTTTTATTCACAATATTTTAAAATTGTTCTCTTAAAAACTACGGAAATTGGATCGGCTTAGCAAATGAAAGTAATTTGAGTTATATATTTTTTACTCAATCGCGACATTTGTTTGAACAAAATAGGGTCATGTTTTTATAGGGATTTTAATAAATTAATGAAGGAAGCCAACTTGGCGGTTGGTTGTGTTCAAGGTTGTGGGTTCGATTCCCACTAAGGGGAATGATAATATTCAAATTATTTTAATTTCTCTACTCTGGTGACAAGACAAAGCGCGGCGTTAAATTTCACTACTCCACACGATATATTTGGGAGGTAAGTGTAGAATTGAGTGTATTGACACCAGGTTCTTCTTGTCTGCCTTGCTATAAGGAAATAATCGTGAAGCTGATGTTATAATAAATTCAACATATCAATATTATGTCAGTTCAATATTAATTTATTAGTCATTCTGTAGGTTCAACATATGCAGAACCCGAAAAATTATTGAAATACATATCGATGTTTACATATCTAAGTATTTTACTGGTTCTTAACGAATTTTTTTGTACATTTGCAGTTGATATAAAGTCTTCTGTATAAAGATTTTTACCAAGCTTTACTACTTAAATATACATATTAGCAGTTACATACGATAGTTTAACGAGACTATTTACTTATATAACTTAGAGTCCTCAAATTATTTATTTTGTATGAAGCTATACTTATTATTATTAAATATCTTATACGATGATTGCAGCGAGACTACAGCTGAGGTGTAGTATTTGTTTTATTTAATATCAAATTAGTTTAACAATATTTTGTTTATATTGTATTGTTATCAGATCCGAACATGCAAATTTTCAAATAACCGGACTGTATGAAATACGATACAATGCAACATTTTTCACATTGATTTGTCACATGACACACACACAATGTGTGTTCACATGTGTTAAAAATAGTGCGCCATCGTGGCGAAGTGTGACAGCTTCTGAATGTATACGAAATGGTCATGGGTTCAATTTATACTCGGGGGACAATCATATTTTCATTTATACGTTCTGGTGAACAAGTTAAAGTGCGGCGTTTAGTTCCACTCAACACGAACGCATAGATTTGGGTGGAAAATGGAAAATGGAGTGTTTTTACTTTAGGTGCTCTTTGCCTAATGAATAGAGATAATCTAATATAGAAAATCTAGTGTCAAGACCCCGTTCTCCACTGCCGCGTTTTGTCATGTCACCAGAGCGGGGAAATGAAAATAATTTAAATATCTATTTAAATCACTTCCCCGAGTGAGAATCGAACCTTAAACCATTGCGTATCTAGTTAAACCCTGTTACACTGCGACCTCTATATGGCTATTGAATGCTACTAATTTTGATTAAACGTATGTATATTTTATATTAAACGATTAGTAAGAAAATTGCAGAAAATACGATATTTCACTTGGCGCTTTTATAAGTTTTGAAGTATTGCAAAAAAATTATTTACTATTTAAAGAAATTACATTAGAAAAAAATGTAAAGTAATTTCCAAGTTATGGTTAATTTTAATCCAAGAACAAATCCCAACGAAAACGAAGCTTAATATCAGTAATTCAACAAAGTTCCAAACAACCATAAGGTCAATGAAAGAAATGAATATAAAAAATCTTCAGCGAACAAAAACTTTGGGACACAAGGGATAATCACGATAAAACAGAGCACAGCTATAAACTTGACCTGCCTTTATCCTGGTATCAACAAGAAAACTTCGCGGAGGCGAGGATAACTTTAGTTCTATCGAGTGCCATAAAAATGTAGGTCGACTACGAAATAAACACTGTACGACTTCGATACATTTCATTTTATATTTTTTCCTTATATTTATTGGAATTTTAAAAATATACTATGGTGGCTCGATGAGACAGTAACGATGTCCTTTCATATGGTTTGGAATTCAAGCTTAAATAACTAGTATTATATAAATGTCCCTATTTCGTACTTGATACTTGTTTAAATGATCAAGATTAATATGATATATGTAATTATATATTACGTCGGTCAAATTAGAAAGAATAAAAAGCTGAGTTCCTCAGCTCAACGTCTTTTTGTATGTAGATGTGCCTCCCACATAAAAAAAAATATATAAGACTTCTGTATGGAACTGAATCATGGACTATACTTCAAAAACTGCGTGTTAAGGTTGATACCTTTGGCGCTGGTGGTACTGGAAGCGCTTGCTGAAATTAGAGAGACTGCTCGCCGCACTGACATCTCTACTTTGAAAGACCTCAGCATCAAGCAAAGACTTTCGTTGATTGTGGTGATGAGATTAAATATATGAGGGCACATCACGCCAGAACACATCACGTGATACAATGAAGAGTGGAAGGGCAGCATTCTTGAGGACGATTACCCACAAGATGAACAGACCTAATGAAATCCTGCACTTGTTGCTCCATTAACGACTACACAGACAAATTGCCTAAAATTGAGCTTTCAAACGGGAAATATGCTTCATGATCACTAACACTCATATAGGAAAGTACAACCTAAAACAAAGAAGCTGCCTTACTATTACGAGTACATAAAATTAATAAAACATTTTTGTTACTAATTGAATTATATTGTCGGTTATTTGAAATATATTTGAATAATAATTATACAAAGGCTTTCCTTTGTATAAAATTCAGTCCCAAAACAATGATGATATTGTTTCCTTATAAATTAGAAGATTTGAGACAATATTCTTATAAGGTATTTAAATTCTAAATCGTATCAAGCTGTACAGTGGCTGAGCCAAAAAAATATGTAATACATTTATATGAATTATAAAAGTGAAATATTTTAGAATACGTTTCTAGGAACATATGGACATTGTATCCGGATACATCCAAACTCTTATATGCTTAATATAGCGTAGTATCCAACATTGTGCTTTGTCTTAAGGGATTTGAGAACATAATAAAGTTGATATTAATGTATTTTCCAATATTAAGAATTTAAAATATTATATGTTATATAATATACAATGAAAACTTTATTATTACGAATCTTAAGCTTTTAGGCTTTTGCCACAAAGTAAGATAGAAACGTTAAAACAATCCTTTGAAAACGAGACATTGCGTGGGGAATGGCGGAACTCAACGCCGCAATTTGTATTGATTTATTCGTGATTAAATCTTAAGCGTTTCTTTCTTATTCTGATATTATTTGTGATAAAATGTTACAAGGAAATATAAAATAAACTTTAATTAATTATTGGCAACCGTAAAATAAGCCAATTGTCATATAAAATGATTGTTCAGGTCCAATTTTCAAAGTAATTGGCACCTAGATTTGCCAATAGTGTAACGTTTCAAGTGACTTTGGTGAAATTACGACAATTCCATCAGATTTTCCATTGGATTTGTAAATAGTAGATTTGGTACGACAATCTAACCAATTAATATAGTTTTTCTGATATGTTTTAATTATCAGTTTTCATACCATATTCCACAGGAAAATTTTGTTTGTGAAAATCTAGGAAGAAAGAGGGTTTACTTTATCTGTAAAATACACAAATTGTCGAATTAATAAGTACCAAAATTCTGAATTTTAAAAAAACTAATATAAACCATATTTTTATTTGATATCTATATCCCGATGCATACAAATTTTTATACGTCTCCTAAAGATATGTTATAAAATTTCCCAAGATTTTAAAAATTTTCCAATAACACTTAAAAATGCTAAAAATATATATTATAAACAATAATAGCGTTTGGACTGTGCCTTGACATTCCTAGTATCCAAGATACAAAAGTAAAATCCACAGCTGACGTGAGGATCGCGATAACACACGTTAAAACTTCCTACAGCTTTATCCCTACATCGACACGAAATTCCAAACGAGCAATTCCTTAACAGCCTTGGGTGTTTTATGGGGGAGTAGAATAGGTAGCGTGGCAAGCCTTTTGATTGGTCTACCTAATTTTGTTTAAGGACTACGTAAATTGTGCTTTGCAGGATAAACTAGCTTCTTTCTAAGATTTGCAGTTATTACTATTTATATATTGAAGCCGTTGTGGTGCAGTGTGACAGCGTTTTACTGTAAACGCGATTGGTTGTGGGTTCGATTACCAATGGGACAAATTATTATATTCAAATTATTTTCATTCCTTCGCTCTGTGAACAAGACAAAACACGCAATAAAGGTCCGCCACATAAAATGACGGACTGCATAGCAGGTTAGTCAGATATCCTCTAAATTTGTTAACCTAATAACAATTACTAGGCTGTTTTTTTTTCTAGAGTGAAATAGTATTTCTAGTTATTAAAACTTTTATTTTCATTTGTGCTTTCTTTTAAGGGACATGAAAGAAAAAAATAATATACTTACTTACTGTAATTAATGATTTAGTATGTTCTTATTATTATAGGGCGGAAACGCTTCAAGCAAACTGGCTATTATTTTAGCTTCACACTTAATATAGTAGGATGGGTACAGAAATTAGTGTATAGACACAATGTTTTACATTTTTTGTCTACTTTTACACTTTGTACTGAGAGACGGAGCTTAAAGCCGTGCTATGTCTAATCAGAGCGGTGAAATGAAAAAAAATATGATATTACGACCCTCAAATGGAATGAACTCAATACCGTCAAGTTTAAAGTGAGAAACTATTTCACTCCGCTAATATAGCCTCAATTACCAACATTATGGATCCAGTTTCGAGACATTGTGTATTAAA
Source organism: Podotricha telesiphe (assembly GCA_038994665.1). Lineage (NCBI taxonomy): Eukaryota > Metazoa > Arthropoda > Insecta > Lepidoptera > Nymphalidae > Podotricha > Podotricha telesiphe. Next base: position 38,340 of record JAOYRR010000250.1, read on the forward strand.
GGTGGAGCTCTGGCGATGTCTAACAATAGCGGTAAAATTAAAAAATAATAATATGACATCCTTTAAGCTTGATATGAACTTTAAACCGTCGTCGGTTACTATCGTACTACGCCACGATAGCCTCAACTACTATATATTGCCGGGCTTAATAAATAATATTCTTGGTTTGAGACCAGCAAGCCAGTTACGAGAGGCGGTCACATTGACTGGCGTGTTGTGGTTTGAACTAAATTCAGAATTCATTGTGGAAAAATGTATAAAGTTTTAATATATTCAGAGTGTTTTTAAATATGATAATATTTTCCTTATTCATTATATGGCTTTGATGTATTATTTTAAATTTAGTAGATAAGTTAACCGTTAATACTGACTATCAAAGGGAAATCTTGGGTTTTACTGTTTCCGTAAAAAATCGTGAACTAGCAAAAAATCACTATGCGATGTCTAGTTTTTAATCAGTTAGTAACACAAGATATTTACATTATGAAACACTACAGTACAGTCGTATTTTTCCACATAGCAGAGAAAACTCTCCACTTTCCACCAGAAAGACATTCCGTGTAGAGTGGCGGAACTCAACGCTGCGCTTTGACTTAGGTAACGAAAAAATTAATTGTTCTAAATATGAATGGGAATCGTACCCGCAACCAATCGCATTTACAGTCAGTCCCACTGCACCAGGATGGTCTAGATGGCATGATGGAGAGATATTACATATATATTTATAAAGTTACCATAACACTTATGTCATACAACTATATTATAAAGGCGCTACGTTTTTCATATAGAAAACGAAATAGGTCAATAGCTCCAAAGAAAATGTTATCATTCCAATCTTTAATATATTCCGCATTCAAGAATCACATATAAAATGATATAAATCATTTGAAAATACATAAAATGAATCGTAAATCATGTTATATGAGTTAGTTGTTGCCATTGCCAAGAGTTGCAATTTAAAATTAAAGTAAATGTTTGCAACGGTGCCAAAGTTGAGGAGTTTAAATGTGAGTGCACTTTCCTGTGTGTTCTTGCTTAAGATACCATATATCATGTTTATACTGGCATCTGCAGGGTTGTTAACTAACAAGCTATCTTAAATTAGGTCATGATCTTTATCTATTTCGTCCAGTTCTTTTTTGTCTTTTGTTGTAAGATTGAAAGTTTTTAGATGATTTTTTTGAGCTTTTTCTATGTTACACAATCAAGCAGAAAATATAAGTTTTGTACAAGTAGTAGTGTCAAGATATTCCACTTTCCAACATATAGATGCTGCGCTTTCTCATGCCAAAACAGAGAAAGGAAAATAATTAAAATATAATCATTACTTCGAGTGGTAATCGAACCCACAACCAATTGCGCTTACAGCTGTCCTATAATGCCAGTATAGCCTTTCCAATAATTACATATTTTTTGTGAAAAAGAATTATTACGTAACAAATCAGCTATAATCTGTAATTTTTCAATAGCCAGTACACAGTATACATTATCTAAGGCCTATTTCATTACAGTAACAATGTGAAATCTCATTTTTTAAGTTTTACAGCTTTTTTTACATCATAACAGGTCAGAAAAAGAGCACCTAGTGTAAAAATACATGGTTCTTCAGTTTACACACTTACAATAGGAGATATTGTGTGTGGAATTGCGGTACTCGACGCTGCGCTAGGCGTAATTGCCAGAGGAAGAACGAGAAAAGGATGGTTTAAATATAATAATTTTTTCCGAGTCGGAATTGAACCCAGAACCATCGCACTAACAGCTAAACGCTGTTCCAACACACTTTTATGAATCACATATGAATCACATATGATTAGTACAGCCTATTTCAATTTCATTTTCAAAGGGGATACTTTTTTTGCTTCACCCTTTATCCCTACCGGGCTAGTCAGAGGGGATGGACCGCCACTATTCGCCTCGTCCGCTGTCATGATCCTCTTCATACACGCCCTCCGGACGATCCTCATGCTTTTTACGTTACCTTCCACCAGTATTATTGATACTGTGTTCCCGAATGTCAACAGAGGTCTCACCTACCTCCTGGGGGGGATGAGCTAGCTTTGCATCATATATCTTTCTCACCACTCACTCATCACTCACGGATGAGTTCATGAGATTCATCATCGCGACGTGCCCATACGTAAAAGAATATATTAATTGAAGAAAACAAAATTATTTGTCAGTAGATTCTCTCTGAAAATAAAAGCACGACTACTTTATTAATATCACGAGAGCAACAATTTCAAATTTAATCATCATTACGAAGAATAGTCTTATACAAGACAAGAACCTTTGTCCAATGTGTTTCTTTATTTCGTTCAATAAAAATTGTAAGCGAACAAAAGTGGAAACTTTTTCGACATTAATCGTAAAACTTTCCTGTTGATTTCATGAGGATAAAGATTTGAATTTACGTTTTGCTCTGATGGATCTAGTATGGAAAAGCTTGAAATTAAAAATTGTATTTTCGAACAAAAGCTTTTTTAAGTGAGCAATTTGTAATATCATAATAGATTCCGTACAATGTACATGAATAATAAATTATTTTTTTTAGCTACACTATCTTGTATAACAGGTACAAAGATCCTAGTGTCATGACACTCCGTTTTACTCCCACTTTAAATGACATTGTGTATGGCACACGTACGAAATAACAAAAAGATTTTATTTTCTCAACACGTTTTGTTTGTTTTGCACAATCTCTGATGATAATATAAGTATGTACATGGTTGTGGATTCGAATCCCAATCGGAAGAATTTTTAAAATATTTTCATTTATCCGCTCTGGTGATGTGACAAACGCGGCGTTGAGTTCCGCCAGTAAAGACGCAATGTCTCAGATTTACGCGGAAAATGGCGAATGGAGCGTCTTGACACTAGGTCCTCTCTGACTTTGCTATGCGGAAAAAGGGACAAAAAATATAAGAATCTGATGTAAATGAGTGGAGTGAACCATTATAAGGGCGACTGTATATTATGTACTATGTGATTGGTAGGCCTGAATTCAAGGATTTACTAACCGTTATTTTTGTTAAATATGTCAAGCTTATTTTAAAAGTTAAAACCAAATATAAAACTGCCATAATATTTCCTATTTCTACACTAATTAACATTCTAGAACCTCACATCCAGGGATCGTACACATACATACGCATATTGTATATCTTATTTTCACTTTTTTCTAGGCAAGCACGTTTTCATAATTGTATTTGTGACACGCGCGCTCGTGATCCCCTTTTCATTGTGTCCAATAATGAAGGTGCCTCTATAAAAGAGCATCTATCTCAAGTACTACCTTGAAATATAGCGCTGATATATACTTTGTTACTGTGGGCCATCTGGCTTTCTTGTCTTTTTATGGTTTGGCTTTATATATTTCTGGACGAAGAATTTTAATTGTTATTAGAATTATAATAGGCTAGTTAATATTTAATTATTGTCGAATCGAAAGTCGAAATCAGACTGATAAGACAAATAGAATAATTGATTTTATTCTTCACATAATTTTTTTTAGGCCACGTGGCAGTGTTACAGATTCTGACTTTAAACGCGATTGTTGTGAGGTCGAACCCCATTCAGGGGAACGATTATACTTAAATTATTTTAATTTCAATTCGTTGACGTTGACGTGAGCGCGGCGTTTAGTTCCGCAACTCAAAACGCAATGTCTCATATTCGAACGGAATATGAAGAATGAGATTTCTTGACACTAGGTTTCCTATGCGTAGAGATAGGTAGGTGCTGTGGTTAGAATACGTAAGAAAAAAAATATATATATTTGTTTTAGTTACAAGCTTGGGATATATATTGAAAAGCATATTTAGAAAACGTATATATATTTGAACGCAGCGGCATTCGAACCCGCGCCTCTTGAAAACCGTCCAAGAGTTTTCTAAGTACGCTCTTCAATGTCCTAAATGTGTGATTAACACTTTAATTTTAATTTTGTCCTGGTCGAGTGTAATTTCTTCGCGTAATAATATATAAATAGATTTGCTTTACGAAATTCACAAATATATAACACCACTACACCATAAAACAATATATTTCCAACAAACGTTATTACACAAAATAATGGCATAACACTTTAAAAGACAATTGTGTAGGAATTGTAGGCGAATGCAAAATGTGAGAAGCAACTCACAGCTTATTCAACCTTATAAGGAAAACCTAAAAGACAAGACAGTTTATTACGAAGCCTCAACTCGTATTATAAGAAGTTTACGTATTTAAGTACTGTACAATCGATGTATCTCAAGAAATAAATATTTTGTTTTTATTTTACTTATCTAAAATACATAAGACGCCATCAGACGTCAGACTGTAACCGTAAAGGTTCGATCCCTATTTGCAATTCGATAATTTTTCGATACCTATATGGCAATTATTATATTTAAATTATTTTTATTTCGCTGCTTTGTTAGGACAAACGTGGCGTCGATTTCCGTCACTTAACGCTCAATGTCCAAAATTCAAGTAGAATACCATGACACTAGGTTCTCTTTGCTTACCGAAAACTGAAAAAAGAACTTAAGAACGTATATAGCGGAGAGCTTCTTGGTCTTGGGCGGTTTCCAATAGACGTGGGTTCGAGTCTCATTACGTAGAAGTTTTTATACGTTCGAAAGTATATTTACTATTTTATTTATCATATGTGCTTAAAAGGTATAAAAAATGATAGTTTTATTACACATTTTTAGTATATAACTTGTGTTCATATAACAATTTGGTATTCGATTTTTACATTGATAATATAAAAAATAAGCGGCATTGTTTATTAGAATAATTAGAAAATACAGGATTTTTTTTTTAAAAGAATTAAAAATATTTGACGTATATAATCAATTTCACTTTGCAATTTGTGTATTGTTTGTAAATTTTTATTATTAATTATGTCGATATTTTATATATCATTACACTTTTTGTATTAGCATCCTTCTGAGCGGGGTTATAATTTACAACCATACTGTTTTCAGTCAGAGGCTATTTCACTAAGCAACGATGGATGTTTTAAATTTCCATATAACATATAATAAAAGTTTCACTAATCGCTGTCTGTACATGGAAGGTATTAGAAAGCTAAATAATGATTTTCAATTTCCTTTTCTGTTTATCTGTTGGTATGTGCGTTTGTGCACGCTAATCTGAAGCTGATCTGATTTAAATGCAATTCTTATTATTGTATTTTGGTAAACATTTCCTAATATTTAGTATTTCCTAATTTCAAACAACAAATTAAAGCAAAGCTTATGATTTAAGTGAGAACGCGGGCGGGCGAAAAAGCCAAAATAGTTTATTAAATATATAGTTTGTTTGAAAAATATTGGTTTCCCCGTTTTGTACAGCCAGCCACATATATAAGTTGAATTTGAGTGCAAATAAAATAAGAAACTAAGTATAAGAAAGAGCGACTCGAGCTGGAATCGTGCGTTCGTAAATATAAAGTTTGATATTAAGCATGGACTTAATAAACTTTCAACGTAATATGTAACTTGCATTTCTGTGAGTCTATGATGAGTTATTTGTTTAATTATATATATATCTAACTAGACAAAATTTTATGTTTTATTCAATGACTTGGTTGTGGTCGATCACCACTCTAAAGAATAATTATATTAAATTCGATTTTAATTCGATTTTACTCTACTCTGAGAATATGTTTTATAGCGATATACAATGCCTTTGATGTGGATTCGAATCCCATATAACGTTAAACTAACTAGATATAAGAAAGAGGTTTAAAAAAAAATAATAAAAAACCCTAGAGCTACATAGTGATTTGACAAAGCTTTGTAAAGACATAAAGCTAGCAAGTTATTTATACTCTGGACGTATTTCAAATTGCTATATTAAATAGCCCCTTTAAATCTGCGTCGAAAACTATAGTACAAGGCGTGAAAATGAAGTGAATTCTTCCGTTTTTCCTTGTTACTTTATGATATTTTTATTAATTCATTAACTTTAAAAATAAATAAAGTAAATAAGTAATATTTGTTTATTTAACATTGTGTTTGAAGTCTTATTCACACGCTATATATGCTTATTACAACTTATATTTGCTGTTAGCATCTCTGTCACAGTTTGCAAGAGGCGCGGGTTCAAATCCTGCTGCGTTCAAATTTTTATAATTTTTTATACGTTTTCTTAATATATGTTTTTTTAAATATAAGTAGTATTAGAATAGAGCTACCATGGCGCAGTGGGGCAATGTCTGATTGTAAGTACAATTACTACGAAATAGTAAGCAGGCTGGGTTTCGATTACAGCTCGGGGGAATAATGATATTTATAAAATATTTTCATTTTTCAGCTCTGGTCCTTAAAACAAAGTGCGGCGTTGAGTTACGCCACTCAATACGCAATGTTTCGATTTGGAGAAAAGACTCTTGTCACTGGGTTATTTATTATTATTTGCTTTGCTGTCGCTTACTATACTGACAAATATTACTTTTGAGAAATATGAGAAAAATATTTAACAGAATTAAGTAATAATACCTTTTTTAACATTATTTCCATTTTTATCTGATGATTGTGGGATATATTCGTAATGGTTGTGGACTTACTTTCCATTAGATGATTTAGAAATTAAAAATGGAGTGTTAAGTTTGAGTCACTATATACGACGTGTCTTAAATGGACAGAGTAAAAAATATAAAAAAGCAGCTTCGCGCTTTTTCCAATATAACATAGTAGTCAAAGAAAATCTAGTGTCGAGATCCCCCGTACTTTACTTTCCACCTGCTACATTGCGTGTTGAGTGGCGGAAGGCAACAACTTAACATAACAAAGAAATGAAAATCATTTAAATATAACCATTTCTCCGAGTGGGGATCGAACCCATAATCAATTACCTCTGCAGTTACACGTTGTCCCACTGCACCAAAATGGCCAGACAGACATAGTTATATTATTTAATATTTCGAGTTTTGATCCGTCCAAATTTGATATAGTAAAGTGATTGCCAAAGTAACTCTGTCTGTCTGTGGGGTTATCACAACCAAACCGCTGAACCGATTGTGATGAAAATGTATATAGATATAATCGAGCATCTCGGAATAAACATAAGCTACATTTTTCTCTATTTATTTATTCTTTTTAGAGATATCATTGTTTTACGAAAAGGCCGCCGAATACACAAAACAGTTATAGTTCACGCGACCGAAACCGGGAGTGGGTCGCAAGTTCTTAATATAAGTTAATATGGCAAATAGGTTGTACTTACATTTTTGTTATGTAAGAGTAAAATATTTTTAAAAAAGAAAAAATATTTTTTTTTATATAAATTTTGCTCATTACAGCCAGGTGTGAAAATATCTTCAGAACAATTGTTGATTATAACGTAAATTAGATCCAAGATATTGTTTTACGACCGTTCCGTTTCCGTTTGAAGGTAATTTTTTGTTCAAAATTATTGTATGGAAATATTTTTTAGTATCGGTCACAGACCGTCTATTAAAATAAAATTGCTCCACTTTTGTCAATTTATAACTCAATTTATGTTACAAATTTAACTATAAAGCTGGTCTTATAATAAATATAAAAATTATCCCAACCACTAGTAGTAGAAGTTTTTCAACTATAAACCTCCAACCAACTTAGCAACTTAACAAATGTCATGCAATACACATTTAAGCTTAGCTCATACATTATCAAAGCGGCAGAAAAATACACTATTTCGTTCTCCCATATCTGCTTATAAAATTAGTCAGCTCGTTGGTGAAACGTAACACTTGCGAAAACACCTTGTATAAACAATCTCGATTGAGAATCAAAGCTACAGCTATCGAGCTTACACTCATATACTTTAACTAGCTGTGCCTGCGACTTCGTCAGCGTGTAATTCTGAAATGAATATTGTTTAAGTTACTCCTTATGACATCAGCTATCTGCCAATGAAAGTCCTATCAAAATTGATCCAGCCGTTCCCAGAGATTAGCCGGATCAAACAGACCAAAAAACAGACAAAAATTGTTAAAAATGTTATTTTGGTATATGTACCGTGTATACAATCATATACGAGCATTTAGTAAAAATCGGTTATTTGAATATTACAAACACCCTAATTTCTTTATTACCATATATTCTATTATCTTCTTCTCTATTTTCTTACATATCTTTTCTCTAAAATCTATTTTATTTGTAAATATTAAAATTATGCAATGATTTTGCGCCTCTTGAACGGCCGAGAGGTGCGGGTTCAATTACCGCTGCGTTCTAAATTTTTATACGTTTTCTAAATATATGTTTTGTTATGCAATTATGAACATGTTTATTTTAAAAATAAAGAAAAGGTAACAAAAACCTCATAGACCGTAACAAATATATCGATACAGAGAAGCAGCTGTTCGTAGAAATCGTCATCAGCGTTTAACCCAATATATACGAAAGTAGACGGCGATTGCCCAAATACAGTACAGAATACTTTATACTATAACAAATCCCAAAACCCTTGTTTGAAATCCGCAACAACCCTATTTTTTTCTGTGTTTATTTTTTCGCAATTTACTAAGGTGACATGGTTGCCATTGTTTTAACCCTTAAGTCTTCATAATATTATTGTTTGTGGATTGAGACGGTTTTGTGTTAGAGTATAAGAAAATAGTTAGTTTTTAAATTATTAAAACACAGGCGTTTTTTTTTTCTTTTTTGTTTTAATTTAAGCTTTGATGAGTATAACTTGCTTGCTTAAGTATTAAGCAAATTTGTAATACTATCTGTGCATACGACTTCGTCAACGTAAAATTCTAAAATAAAAGTGCCTTTAGTTACTTCACATTATATCAGCTACATGCCAATGAAAGTCCCGTTAATATCGGTCCAGTCATTCCAGCAATTAACTGGAACAAATTGATAGAAAGACACACATAAATTATAAAATTGTTTTGGCATATGTACCGTGCATGCAAATTTCATTATTTGTATAGACCACAGATACATGTGAAGACAATTATCCGTCATTTTGACATTATTAAAATTATATGAAACTCCTTCCTGTGTTCTCCATACAACTTGACATTGGCGTAGTGATAAGTGCTCGCTCTTGCACGCTCGAAGCGCCATAATTAAAAAACTGAACTGAACTTGAGCTGAACTGAATTCTGTAAAAGTTATATATTAATAATACGAGTGTTTCTTCAATCTGTTTAAACTATACGACCTTTACTTCCAGCGCTGAAGTGTAATGAAAGAATATATAATTCTATATACACTAACGAACTTACAAGATTAAAGCCGTCGTGGCGCATTGGGACAGTAACTGATTGTAAGCGCCATTAGTTGTGGGTTTGATTCCCACTTAGATTGAATTTGAATTAATTACTTTCCTTTCTTCACTCTAGTACCTTAGGCTAAGTGCGACGTTGAGTTTCACCACTTAACATGCAATTTCTCGATTTTGGGCGGCAAATGGAGAACGATGGATCCTTGACATTAGTTCTCTCTGACCACCTTGATCTGCGGAAAAAACACAATTACAATATTATCATATCATTAACGTAATATAAAAATATTATCCATCTGAATTTTATAACAAAAACCCCATTTAAAAATACGAAAAAACGACCGAACAAATACGAAAAAACTTTTCGAAACTAAGCAAAAGCAAAGAAGGTGGTATTTTCACAAGATATTCGTCCGACCCTTGTTTTAAGTCAACGAAAACATCCTCATTTCGTCGGCCACGTTCGGGCGTATGTTGATCCGTAATTTAGCTGTTTGAAGATACGATGGATTTAATTTTTCTGTGTCCGCATATAATATAAGGTTATAGCGTTAGGAGAAAATGTAAACACTAATTCTTATATATTATATTTGGGGCCATCTTAGCGCAGTGCCACTACGTTTGACTGCAAATGCGATTGGTGTAGGTTCGATCCCCACCCGGAGGAATGGGAATATTTAATATATATATTTTTTTCATTTCTCATCGTTTGAAAAAATGTGAATCTATAAATTTAATTAAACATATCACCTATAAAATGTGAAATAGGAAACAGACAAAAAACTATGCGTAATTCCTAAAAATGAGTGAATTACGTGAAATTAAACAAAATGTCTATACAATGTCTACCAATCTAATAATACAATATCAGCTTTACGGTATTTTCTATACAATTGTAGGAACACTCCTGTGTAACCTTTGAGTCTTGTACCAATTTCCTGGTCCTTTGTTTTATATAGTCAGCGGAAATATTTTTATTTCCGGAAATATATATATTTCGATTTTATGTAGGTTTGGACGTATATGTCTGTTACTGAAAGAATACTGATTATAGTTTTTTGATTGTAATAAATACTAGCGACATTTTTTGCTTAAATTTATAATTTTAATCGTTATAACGGTTAAAATGAAATTAACACTAAACATTAAAGAAAGTTTACCACAGTACAATAGTTAAAATTGCATTTAAATTAGACAAACAGAAAAGAAAATTAAAAAAATATTGTTTTGGGTTTTATTATATTGGTAAATGTATGTATTTTTTTTTCATATATATTACATGTACAGACAGCGATCAGTTTATTTTTTATTATATGTATAGATATATTCTGAGCTAAGCTTTAAGCTATACTTAGATAAGCAAGCAAGCTAAGCACGATATTAATTATGAACTACAAAATATTGATAATAAAAACAATATGTTAAAACATACATATCATTCACAATAATGTGGTAGTGACCATCGTGGCGCGGTGGGACAGCGTCTGTCTATAAACGCGAGTGGTTGTCGGTTCGATTCCGCCTAGGGGGGGGGGGGGATTATATTTAGAATATTCTCATTTATGCGCTCTTGTGACAAGACAAAGCGCGGTGTTGAGTTTCGCCACTCAACACGCAATGTCCCGATTACGGTGTGAAAGTGCTAGCTAATTAACATTAATAACTACTAACTAATAACATATATATATATATATATATATATATATATATATATATATATATAAATTATATTATAGTAACTCATTCCCTTTTCTCTTAGATTTTCTTATTCCTACATTCGAAATCTGCATTTTAAATTTATCTAGCTTCGACTACTTCCTGTGGAAACGGATAATTTTCTAAATAACCTTCATTCTTTTATTACAAAAGTCTTAGTATTTTAAAATTCGAACCGCGTTACGGAATCTCATTGCTCGTTGGCTCAGCTCAGAATTTTCTGTTGTTCTCTCTACAAAATAAGCCGTAATTACCGCTCTTGGCAAAAGCAAAACGCTTACAAATTATTCTTTCACCTGAATTAGCTTTGCCTACCTCAAGTATAGAAGCAGACGGCTTAATAAATTATATAATTTTACATTAAACTTCGTAGGTAATCTATAAATTTATTATTTATTACTTTTAAACTATTATAGAAGCTGTTTATAACTTTTATTTTGTCGTATTGTACTTAGAAAGTGTCCAGTTACAGCTTCACGCTTTTTCCCGCATAGCCAGGAAAAATCTAGTAACTTTTTGCCCGAATTCCACATAACGCCGCATTTTGTCTTATTCACCAAAGCACAGAAAGGAAAATAAATACATTTTGGTTACTTCAACGGATGGGAATCGAAGCCACAACCAATCGCGAAGGCACTGTGCCACGATGGCCAAATGAGCTTTTTTATTTCAAGCGAACTGACAAAGCAACGTGCTGCGTTGAGTTCCGCTACTCAATGCCCCCAAAATGAGCGAAATGTGTCGAATACCGCAAAAAAGGCTTTTAATGATATATTAACCACTTACGTAACCATACATAGCTGAACGTTTTCTCATATCTGTGAAACACATTTCCAAATTACTTTAAAACTTTCATACAAGTTTATAGTGCTATAGTACGTCTACAAAATACTAGTAGAAGTCTGAACTAAAAATTGATAGTAATACAGAAATGTGTACTGTTTTAATATATTGTTTTTGCTGCATACTTTACCATTAGTATTAAAAATAGGATTTAATATTGAAACACTTGGTTCTCTACTTTCAGTCCTATTTTGAAAAGTTGTGTTTTAAATAACGGAGATTAACGCCACTTTTTTTCTTGCCAGTACAGAGAAATAAAAATATTTATTATAACGTAATCATTCCTCGAAGTGAGAATCGAACCCACAACTACTGGATATACAGTTAGGTATTATCTCAGTATACTATTATGATTTTAAATAAGTGCAAGTGTAACGTGTCCTAAGAAAGTGACATTATTGATTTGTAAATTATTACTATTTTTTCACATTCACACTTTTCCCTGTATAGCAGGGAAGTCAAAGGAGAACCTAGTGTTAAGATACTTTGTTCTACACTTTCTGCCCAAATGCGAGATATTGCGTGTTGAGAGGCGGAATGGAGGCTGTGTCTTGATTACTATTTTACTTTAATTACAACTATTTAAGTAATAAAAAGCAAAAATATATTTATCTTCATTAAAATGATAATTATGAAAACAATAAGTTTTCATGAACGTCAAAAAAAATCGTTTATGCTGAAATGAAAATCAATTTCGCGTATAATTTCAGTCTGACCAATGAATTATCCAGCGTAAGCGGAAATTATAAGAGAATTAAAGACTTGTATTTAAAATATTTTTATGCAACTTTATTATTTTTAGTGTAAATATTATATTGAGGCCGTCGTGGCGAATTTGAGCATTTAACTGTTTACGCGATGGTTGTCGATTCGATTACCACTCGTAGAAATGATTATATTTAAATTATTTAGAATTTTTACTATCAGCATTTTCTAGTAGGGCTAAACAAAGCTACACACTGGAGCCCTCTTTTTTCGCTTCGTAATATCGTATATATTGGTAAACAAATAAAACTAAATAACAATACATAAATTAATTATTTCTGAATTTATCAATCGTTATTTAGTTAGAAAAAAATTCTTATTACGCTTCCCTCCGCTTAGTTTATACCTATAGACCTAAAAACTGAATAAAATGCACAAAAAATGCATATTTAATAAAAAAAAATGAACAAAATATGGTACATACTTCTATCTGCCTTGTACATATAAAATTGTAATTTTTCCACAGAACTCCCATCTAAGCCGATGATCTTTGACGAGTTTGGCAAAGAAATAGCTGGCATCGCCGGCCCTTACAACGAGGGGGGAAATTTCAAACTTATTTGCTCAGTAAAAGGGGGTGAGTACATAATTTGCCTTTTCCTACCCTCTTTTTGTCTTGCAAAGGATCTGGCAAATGTGTTTTAGTACGCATTGTTTTTTTAAACGTAACATGTCAATCAAATTGATGCTCAATGCACAAAAAAGTACTACTTAGTTTTTTGTACTTTTTTGTTGTCTGAAGCTTGTTTTTTTTTTAAATTTAGAACAATTGTATCTTTTTTGTTTAATAGATTAGTAAGATATATAAAGACAGCTATAATTTACTAAGGGAATCAACTGTTTATCACTCCATGGATTTGCCACCTATCGTGTTACAGGAAGTGGAGCTCGGGCAAGACAGTGCCTAGGACTTACGAACCAAGTATAGGTTAAGAGGTCCTTTAAAATGCGCATTAACGCACGCTTTCACTGTCCGAGCTCCGCTTTATACCTAACCATATATAATACTTAAAGTAGGTTATTATATGTTTAGTTATCTATCTATCAAGATATAGTGCGTAATTTCAACAATTAAAAAAAAAAGATAAAATTCAACATGCAGCCAAGAAGTGAATTAATATATAAACATTTTCATAGAAAACTGCTTTTGTTGTTAAATTTTGTATTTACATAACAATATTATCAAGTATATGATTCTATTTAAAATAGGCTTTGAGTAATTGAATTTGGGCTCTTTAATCTTTCATATATAAATTTGAAATGTAATTTACTTGGCACTCAAACCTGTACTTCTTGAAAACCATCCAAGCACTATGACCGCTACGCCATACATTCTTTTTAATTCGTTGTAATTATTGTACGGGTGTGCGAGTGCGGGTTCGAGTCCGCTACGTTCAAATTTGTAACAAAATATATGAACATTTACAATATTGTTGTTAACTGTCGTTTTATATTTTATTAAATTTATATATATTTTGAAATTAAAGTGAATAATTTGCTACACTTACTTTATTACATTTAGTTTGAACATGTGTTAAAATTCTCAATCTTCACTTCTCGCCTTACTTTTTAACATATTTGTCAGACAAAAACAATATAAGTATGTTATATGTTCATAAAATTGATAAAAAAAATTATATTCATCTCATATACAGTCCGAAACTGTGCCATAAACTAAATCCTCAAAAATTAATATATGTCTATAAGACCAGATTTCACGACAGGTTCAGTTTAAGGAAGTCCAAGGGCTCTTGAAAGTTTGTATGTCAGTTCTTAACTGTTTTCTACACCAATTTTAAATTTAGTAGAATAGCCGTCAGCCGTTAGCTTAATATTTAAATCTTTTCATAGGCAACCCTACACCGCGCGTGCAATGGTTACACGGCGAGACTGTTCTCGCAACACTATCTGCAAACGAACTTCAGCCAGCAGGTAGCAGGTCATTGACCCTCGCTGTAACTAACGCTACGAGGGCCCACCTTTCATCTGTATATACTTGTACGGCAGATAACACTTTGCTGTCCCCGCCTTTGAGAGCCTCAGTGCGGATTGATTTATATTGTAAGTTGTTTTACTTTACTTCTAATGTTTTGTTTATCTAGGAATTATGAATACAAAGAGAACTTAGTGTCAAGTCACTCCTTTTTTCACTTGCTACTGGCTATTGGAAATTGTTTTATTTTAAATATAAACAATAAAGATGACGAGTCAGCGTCAAGTTCCGCCACACACAATGTTTTGAATTGCAATGAAAAGCGGAGAACGGAGTGTCTTGATATTAGGTTCTCTAGTAAATTACGTAAAAATGTAAAAAAATTAAAATAAATAAAGATATTATGTTTGACGTAATCTAGAGATATGTGACATCGATACGGTATACGCTTTATTTAAAATCATATAAAAACACAATTCCGTTCTTATCTTATAAAGGTGTGCAAATATAAATATCTTTTATTGATTTTGAATCAGTAATTATACTTCTGCAATCGGCACTTTCTGCATAAGTACTAGTTAGGCCGGTAGGTATTTTTATAAGAGACTAGCTGACCTGACTGAAAATCCAAAAATAAATAAAAATGAAAGGAGAACCTCTTCTAAGAAAAATACATAAATATATATTTTTTAAACATTTTTAAAGTGTTATTCGCACACTAAGAAAATTGAAAAAGACATGTTTAGAAAACGTATAAAAATTTGTACGCAGCGGGATTTGAACCCGCGCCTCTTGAAAACCGTTCAAGGTTGCCGTGCAAGGGTGCAAGGCTCCGTGCAAGGCTTGAACGGTTTTCAAGAGGCGCGGGTTCAAATCCCGCTGCGCTCAAGTTTTTATACACATAAACATAGAAATTCCATGGTGACTGTTTGGGACAGGACAGACGAACATTGACATTAGCTTTTTCACACTCAGTCTTGTTTCAATTCACAGTCAAAGTTAACTGAACCTATTTTTAATTGTATATTGCGAGTTGAAGTCCAGGAATCCTACTGAATTTAAAAATTCCGCGATATGGCTATGTCAAATGATATTGAAAAGAAATATACCGGGACCCGGTGTTATTTCCCTAATTATTCCAGTATTGTTGAAAATAAATGGCATATGTTGCCAAATATTTATAGTGCGCTCAGAAATTTTCTTAAAAGGATTAAATAAATATAAAATGACTGGCCAAACTATTGAATGCATTTATTATATATCATTAAATAATGCAGCCGAATTTTACTTACGCTAGGTCTTTTAATATTCCATAGTCTAAGTTATTTCCTTGCTTAATATTTAATTTCCAAATGCATCCTGTTTGACAGGCACGTACAACTTGTAAGGGAAAATGAAACGAATGAATGAACGGAATCAGCCGAATTTATATTTTTTTTTTAAAGAATAATCTATAAAATTTTGAAGAGATTGATTTGTTTTTAATATTTTCTATAAATAAATATAATTATATATAAACTATTGTATTTAAGTACTAATAAAGCTTTCTTTTATTCTTAAACCGTATTTGTCGATTCTGACGGCATACTAACTGCAAGACCTTTTTCTTCCAGCGAACATGTGCAGGGCGGGTCGTACAAGGCTTTTATCGAGAGCCCATTTTTTACTTCAAAGAAATAAGCTTTGTTTAGAGGCCATTGTGCCGCAGTGACCGCGAAGGGTTGTGAGTTCGATTCCCACTTGGGAAAATAATTATGGATGTAAAAAATATTGCTATTTCTTTTCTCTGGTATCTAAGATAAAGCGCGGCGTTGACTTACGCCACTCAACGTGAACGTATTAGAACGGAGTGTCTGGACACTAGGTTCTCTCCAACTACCCTGCTATGCGGGAAATAGCTGTTGCGGGAAAAGTGAAGCTAAAAAAATAAAGCTTTGTTTGTATTCTCCTTAGATTTATAATTAAAATGAGAATATATTTAGAATAAGGCAATTTTTACTAAAAAATGAAATTGAAATTAAATTTCAAGTATAATTTAATTTATTTTAAAAATACTACTTACTGTTAGTAATGTATAATACTCGAAAAGTCCACTTTCAGTTATTTCGTTGAAAATCATGGTATACTTCTTCTATATCTATTATTTTAATTTCATCTTAATTATATAATTTTAATTGTAATTTTCTTAATTATATGTTGTTTAACACACCCTCTTTTTGAACCAAATTGAACACTATTTGAATAGTCTATTAAGTCTACCTGATGTCCTTGACAGGTTGACGGGAAAATATTTTTAGAAGCTTATTATTTATACAAATTATTTTTTTTTACATTTTATTATTTTTTTTTGGTTTCTATATGCAACACGAGAAGTGACGTAACACAAATAAATACTTAGACTTATTATTTTAAATAACTGTTAAAAAAAACATATGAAAATTAATATTTTTCAATCTTTTGCCGGAAGCACTTAAAACTTTTTTGACGTAAATAATTGATTACTGCAGATTATTTCATAACAAAGGTCTAGTCTTTATAATTAAAGAGCTTTGGTGATTTATTAAAAGGGATATGACCCAAAATCTGGCGAGAACGCATTAGGCCTTTAATGAATGTATATGGATCGGAGAAGGTGTTCCCCCGTCGCAGTAAATGGAAAGCCGTTGTTTTTGTCTAAACAAGGCAGTGCGTAAATCAATATATTGAAGCGTTATAAAGAAGTATCTATAGAGTATAGGATTATATGCGATACATGAAAATGAGGCTTTTGTTTCTAGAGTATGAATAACTTTCTTTTGTAATATTTAATTAGTTTGGTACTTTAGCGGGATAGAATGTGTATGTATATGTAGATATTGATGCATGAGATAAGTGTAACTTCAGTATGGTTAAAATTAAAGCTACTTTTTAACTGTCCAAAGACTTTCTTAATATATACAATAATATAAACTGTGGGCCAAGAATTCGTAAGCGTTTAAACTAAACGCCCTGTGCGAACAGTATACCTGCGGGATGGAGGAGTAGGTATAATCGCTTGCTCATTTCTCGGAAATTCAGTAGCAATTGCCCGCTTGTCGGGACCACAGCGTGCTTTTTATGTAAAACAGAGTTATTGTAATTATTGTAATTCTCTTATTATTGCCAGTCACTTATTTCGTGCTGAATACGGTGTATATGCCCCTTTGATACAAAAAAGCTTAAAGAAGTTTGAAGAGACCGGATCAACATTAAATGTGAAACAAACTGGTGGTCCAAGGACTTCTTAGAAAAAAAAAAGTTTTGGCTTCAGATCAACGTCCTTCAGACTTATCGCCACGCAAACATTCGGCTTAATTAGTATTGTCCCGCACATCTTTACGCTGTATTGAGACATAAGATTTATAATTACATCCATATGCGGTTCAAATAGCGCAGTAATTAAAAAATATTGATTTAAATTTATGCATATCATACGCCAAAACAATGTTAGATCATATTTTATTAAGTGTTATTCGCACACTTAAAAACTCCTCTAAAAAATGCCTCTTGAAAAGGTTTTTAAGAGGCGCGGGTTCAAATCCCGCTGCGTTCAAACTATAAAAGTTTGAACGTTTTCTAAATATGCCTTTTTCAATGTTAGATCAGTTTAGTAATTTCGAAAACATTGTGTTTTCTGATGAAGCTCATTTCCACCTCAACGGACATGTTAACAAATAAAATTGTACGTATTGGAGCAGTGAGAACCCCAAAGCTAAACATGCTGTACCATCTAAAGTTTCTATTAAAGTTACTATTAAAAAATATATATTTTTCGAAAATTCTCGTGCTCGTACAGTCACTTTTAATTCTGCTGAGTACGTGAAAGTGCTACGACAGTTCTTAGCACCATAATTATTAAAATTTGTTGGAAACAATATTAACACTGGGTTCCAGTAAGATCGAGCCACCTGTCACATATCTAATTAGTCTCTGCCGGTGGTCAAAGAAATGTTTTCGAAAAAAAAAATATTTTTAGAAGAGGTGATATCACATGGGCACCCTGGAGTCTATATTTAACTCTAGCTTGACTTATTTTATAGGGCCGTTTTAAATACCGTGTTAAAATCAATAAACCAAAAACACTATCTATGTTAAAAAGAAAAAAATCAACAAAGAAATGTCTACGATGTAAAGGTCTCGTTGCTGACGAGTATTCAAAACTTTAGTACACGCTTAGACGAATGCAAAAGGCGACAAAGTGGTTATTAAGAGGATGTATTTTTTTATTTAAAAAATTACATTGATTAATCTTTCTTGTAAATAAATATTATTCATATACTTCAAATAGTTTTTTTATATGATTTATTGGAATGTTAACAAATTCATGGCCCACCTGATCCATAAGACCATCGTGGTGCAGTAAGACAGCATCTGGCTATAAACGCAATTGGTTGTGGGTTCGATCCCCAATCGCTGTAATGATTATAAGATAAGAAGACAAAGCATAGCGTTTAGTTCCGCTACTCAATACACAATGTCTCGATGTCAGGCGGAAAATAGAGAACGGAGTGTCTCGACATTTGTGCTTCACGGGAAAAGGCATGAAGCTATATATTATGTATACAAGAATCTCTGTAGAAGAATATTTAAAAGGAAAAATATGTGGAAGTAATATGATTTGAGTTTGGTGTAGGTTAGCTACCACTGTATTAAATTATGAAATTGTAACTTTTGTATTTAAAAAAAAAACTGTTGAGTTTCTCGCCGGCTCTGCTTAGCAGAACTGCTTTCTGAGCTTTATGTTCCTTCGACGATTCAAAAGTGCTTTTAAAAGTCTATTTGAATAAAGTATATTTTGAATTTGAACAATCTTTTAGTTAAGACTTAGTAACTTAGATAACTTAGTGTTAGCCTCAAGATACTCCGTTATCCACTTCTTGCCCAATTCCAAGACGTGGCCTATTGACTGGCAGAAGGCAATACCGCGCTTTGTCTAACAGAGCGGAGGATTTTAAAATAAATATGATTTCCACTATATACACAGAAACATAGTTCCACTATGCAATGGCCGATAAATTTAAGCCCGATTGGAGTTAATGTTGCATGGCAGTAAGCTGCCTCCGTTTTTTATCTTAAATGAGAATAAAAAATTAAGCTTCTAAAAAATAAATCCAGTTACTACGACTTTAACTCAGTTTTCTTTAAGAAAAAGATGAAATGGTATTACTTGAAATACCAATTTCATTGCTTCATCATTATAATGGTATAAATAAGTTTACATAATAAATAGTACGAGTATCTTGTGATAAATAAAATTGATATATAGAAATCGTAGCCCGTCATTTTATTCCAGTTTCCATAGTAGACTTGTTTTACTTGGTGAAATTACGTAACACTACTGCAGGTGCAACTTGTGAGAAAATTACTATGGTACAAATGTTTGTTTCTAACGGTTTCTCACGGAAAAGAAATTCTTATGAAATACAGTTGGGAAATTTTATAAAATTTCTCTTGCATCGTTCTGTATTGAATGTTCTAAAGATGTGTTGTGCTAGGGACTATAATGGTGCAGTTTTTTATAACCTATAAAAAATATTTACAGATGAAATAGCAGGGCAGTCAAAAAGAACCTAGTGTCAAGACACTCCGTCCTCCACTTTCCACCCGACTAACCACCCGTTAATTACGTATTGAGTAGCGTACCTTAATACTGCGGTACTATATTTGGTTTACCAGAGATTTTTCTAATTCAATTGTTTTCATTTGTTCGAGTGTTAATTATATTAATTACTCTATTATAGGTAATAAAAACTAACTATATAATTTTTATATTAACACCATTGTGGTGCAGTTGACAACTGTCTAACTCAAATGTATATGATTGTGGGTTTTAATCGGTTTTTACATAAACTATAAGGAACGTTTTTAACTCAGCTGAATTTCTTTAGTGAACTGGTGGTAAATTGACTTTGACTTCATCCCGCATCACACACAAAGAGAACCTAGTGTCTGTTTTCCTACCGAATTCTAGACATCGTGTCTTGGATGGCGGAACTCAATGCCACGTTTTGTCTGAGAGATGAAAATAATTTTAAAATAATTATTCCCCCGAATGGCGATTGATACCACGACCATCACGTTTTCAGTCAAACGCTGTTCCACTATGCCATGATGGCTTGATAAATAGAAAAGAGTAAAACTAACAATAGACTGCTCGCAAAAACGAGATCTACGACTTAGTATATAATATCTCTAAGCAATCAGAAATTGGGAGGATGGAGAGGTTTATTACGTCTTAAATACACATAATAATCTAACTAAAAATTTAACATAAACATTATGAAATATATCATGAAAATCGCCATCAAAATTTCCTAATAAGAAACAGTAATATTACTTTCTAAATTACCAAAACAAAACTCATTTGATAAAAAAAATCAACACCAATGTGTAAGGGACTTGCATGGATTTTTTTTCAACTTTACGATGACCCTAAACTTTTATAGATATAGCTTTAATTAACATTTTGTTCCCAGTGAGGCCGTTATCAGTAGAAATTTTATCAAGAGAACATCCCTTGTCCGTGGGTAGACAAGCGGAGCTTTGGTGCAAGTCTACTGGGGCGCGACCACCTGCGACAGTTACTTGGTGGTTAGGGGGGAAGCAACTGAATTCTGTGACGAAACAAAAGGTAAATGAATTTTTTTTAATATTTAAAACACTTCTATTTTTAGATCTTTCTAGCATTTTATTTAATGACGTAATTAAATACTGTACTGTTTGTTAGCAGGTTATTATTATATATGCGTTTTTATCCTCAATTAGAAGTCATAACTAATTATGATAAGTATACAGATGTGATGCTTGTATTTTTTAGCTTCATGTGTTTTCCAACATAGCTGGGTAGTAAGAGCTCTCTCTTACTACCCTGAGAGAGCCTACTGTCAAGACTCCGTTCTCAACATTCCAATCGACCTCGAGATTTGAGGCTTTGTCTTTAGCACCAGAGCGGAGGTATGACGTAATTCAAAGACAGTCTCGTTTCTCCGAGTCTGAATTAAACCCACAACCACCTGCATTTACAGTTAGACGCTATTCTACTGCTCCGCGATGGCCTCAAATAATAAATTAAAAAAAATAAACAATACTATCTTTTTGTATTTAGTAAGAGTATTATTCTTCGGTACCAATTTTATTTAATCTATTTTAACAACTTTAAATTCTCTCCTTATATATATATTGAATCTTATTAAGCGACAGAACGAAGTAGTAAATTTTTAAATTTTCGCTTAATCAAAATCATTGAATATTGCGCGCTTTATTCAATCAGACCAAGAAATGAAAATCTGTACTATCCTATAATAAAACAGTAAAAACATTATTTTTGTACGCTGACATCTTTAGAACTACTAAAATGATATGAATGAAACATTTCTTGTTGTATAGCTTTTAAGCTACGGCAGGACTTATAATGAATTTGAAATATCTCATGTAAAACCATAGTAGACCAGCTATTCTTTAAGATATAAGGAAATTGCGCTTATACAAAAGTTGTTCACCGTAATGGATATTTTATTTAAAAGGGCCATATTAAGTCTACGCAAACGAAGTTACGTGTAGCTATTAGTTTTAAATAAAAACAATCAATCCTCATGTGTACGTTCCAACATTTATCAAGTGTCTTAAGATAGCATAGAGTCTATATTTCTTTTTTGATATTTTTTAAAGTGTCGCACACTAAGAAAATTGAAAATAATAATTTGAACGCAGCGGGATTTGAACCCGCGCCTCTTGAAAACCTTTCTTGATAACCGGTTTAGTCTATGCCATAGACTTTTTAATACAATAAAAGGCAAAAGAAAAATCTATGACGTCTCAAAGCCCTGTTTTATATAACACACTGATATTTAAATAGGATGGATATATAATACATAATAGTAAAACTATTCACAACATCCAATCTTCCAAATTCCAAATAATCCAAATTTAAACACTAGTTTTAGTTAAAACAGTTTTAGAATAGTATTAAAATTATAACGCAGCGGGATTTGAACTCGCGCCTCTTGGAAACTGCCCAAGTGCTTTGACTGCTAAGCCTTGCGTAGTTTTAATTATCTGTAAAACCAAATTTGTTTCCAGAACGAACAACATTATTTTCGTACTTTACGATATACAATTATATACAATGATTAAAACAGAAAAAGGATAGCTTGCACTCAGTTCTAAGTCACCATTTATATTAATATAAAATAAATAATAAAAAATAATACGGAAAATAATACGGTAGAGGCAAAGTGTTATATAGTATAGGTTTCTTACAGCTTCACGCATTTTCCCGCATAGCAAGGTACTCAGAGAGAACCTACTGTCAAGACACTCCGTTATCACAGTCCGCCCGAATTTAAGATATTGTGTATTGAGTGGCATCTTGTACCCACGACCAACCAGAGCGAAGAAATGATAATAATTTAAATATAATAATTCACCAGCGTTTGCAGTCAGAGGCTGCGTTAAAAACATTTTCATTTCCCACTTCGTCTCTAGCAGGGCTTAAAACTAGGGAATAATTCTATTTTATGTTGACTGTTGCGATTAAAAAAAGGAAACTAAATAACGAATGCCAATTATGTAGATGTTCCAATGAAGATGGTTAATACAGCAAATAGTATTATTGTAATGTAAACAAAACAAGGAAAGGTTGTGACAATTGCCTCTAGGTTAACCGTGGCAGGTGCGAGTTCCAATAATTATCACAAGCTTGCACATAGCATATGGGATACAAATTAATAAAAATAAAAAGTTTTTTTTTCATGTATTTATAAAAGCATTAGTGATTTAATATAATTTATTAAATTTTCACGTTTACTTTTTCTCTACAATTATTTCTAGCTCCGGAAAAACTTAATTCCATACATAATTCTTACATAATATAACATTAAAAGGTTTATAATACTTTAAGTATATGTAAAGTTACTCGTGTCAAAGCGTACACGAGCGTTTTGTAATACTGAGTTTACAAATTGAATCAACCTAGCATAAAGTAGAGTGGCCAACCGTCCTGCTTTTCCAAGACAAAGTTTGTCTTTTGATACCAACATTTGCGCAATTGCATATAGTATGATTGTGGTTTTGATGGCAACTCGTATTTTTTTTTATTTCCCCGGTTTCTGGTAACGTTAAATCCGGCGTTGAGTTTCACTGACAACCGCACAGTGTCTGTAAAAAATATTGAATACCTTATCTGATGCGTACAAAGAAAAAGTAAATGTACTGTATTTTAAATTTTCCTGGAATATCTAGACTAGTTTAAAAGGCAGCTTCAATTGCTTATTTAATTGTTTCTATATTTTTTGGAACCCTTGCTAAATTTCCCCTTCTTTTTACTTTTTCAATATGAAATCCTAATTTTTGAAATTTAATGTTGGTAGCCCTAACATAAGGTGACAGGCTACTGAGTGTAACAATGCAACAGGTAAGGAAATGTTAGGAACACAGTTGTAGATCATTTGTCGTCGCGAATTCAGATTTAACTTGAGTATTCTATTTTAAGTTATAAAAGTATTAAAAACTTTCAAGCTCTAATGAAATATGTGAAAATTTTAACTTTCATATACTGTTCTAATATAGTGATAATTTCCTTAGCATAATAAACGTGGTTTTTAAATATAGGAGCCATCGTAGCACAATTGGTATTAAAATAAAAAAAAAAATATTATTCGTCTCTATTAATGTCTCTGTTGTCTGTTTTTTCAAGAGGCGCGGTTTCAAATCACGCTGTGTTCAATATTTTATACGTTTTCTATATATATTAAATTATTATATTTAAATTATTTTTATTTCTCCGCCCTAGAACCAGAGACAAAACGCGGTGTTAAGTACTACCACTCAACACGCAATGTCTCGATTTTAGGTGGAAAGTGGAGAACGGAATGTCTTAACACCAGGTTCTCTCTGACTGACTTGTAATGCGGGAAAAAGCGTGAAACTGTAAAAAAATGTAAAGACAATACAAACATATATTATTCATTTGAATCAAAATTGCAATACAATTGCACTACAGTAGGTACTTGTAGTTTTGTGTAACTATAGAGAGCCAACTGAACTTTATTATTTAAGCTTACACCGTCTGTCTGTTTGTCATCTGCCTAATAGGCTAGTGTCTTTTGAATAATTCTTGTTTAGAAGTTAGTTGTACGTTTCAATGGTTACAAAAATAAAAATAAATTACAAATACTATTATGTCTGTTATTTTTATGACAAAATTGGCATTCAAGCACCATAAATTCGAGGTTACTAAGAAAGCTAAACATCTGCTTGGATTTATTTTGAGAAATTGTAAAATGTTGTACACGACTAAAAACTAAAATAATACTTTATAATTGCCACGTACGCAGCATTTTTAAATACTGTAACACTGTCTGGAGGCCTCACTGTTTTTTCGTAGCGAATCGAACGTATTCAGAAAAAAAATCTATGGCATTTATATGGCAAGATATGAATTAATTTGCGAAAGTATATGCTGAGTATTTAAATAGAATGCATTATTTTACAATTCAATCGTTTGATGAAAGAAGGGACATGCTAGACTTAACCTTCCTATATAAATTATTGAATAACCAGTACCAGTACCGGTTATTGAATAACCAGTTGTCCCAGTTGTTCTCTTGTCATTATTAAAAATTATTTCAAATGCCCTAGAAATACTGTAAAATTTTTTCAGCCTCCCATTCGTAGAACGGTCTTGGGCGCTAACTATCCAGTACGTAGTTTGAGTCGCCTTGTAATTTTAGGGAATCACTTAAACTAGAGTAGCCTCATTTCAGAATCAAAAAACAAATGTATTGTATTTTTTTTATATTTGCTTTATATAATACACTTGAATATAGTTTTTCTATAATTTTTGTAAGGATAAAGTCAAAGCCAAATGATTTAATTCAAAATAGGAGAATACATTCTTCACGATTGAACGCCAAATAATTTTCACTAAAGTGAATGCCTTAAACCTGAGAAGAATCGACGTAAAAAGCTCAGGTGGCTACTTTTTTTGACAATTATACCTTTGAAATACACTGGAGCAAGCATTTCATTCCCAAGGCGTGTTATCATTTATAAAATGGTTAATTAGGTAATAACATTTAACACACAAACGTCTATTAATAAGTTTTTAAATTGTGATATAGAAAATTCTCGGACGTTTTTTGAGATCCTATTGTAAAAGCAAAGATTTTTTTTAATGTATATTTTTTTCAAAAAGAAAAATAAAAAAAAACACTTTTTTTTAAACATATTTTGTGTAAGTGTTATTCACAGACTTAGGAAATTGAACGCATGCTTATCGGTCAGAGCACTTGAACGGTTTTCAAGAGGCGTGGGTTCAAATCCCGCTGCGTTCAAAATTTTTATACGTTTTCTAAATATATATTTTTCAATAAATTTCACTGTTATTATTTCTTCTATAAATTTCTCACACACAAATGTTGTGCATATGGTGTTTATCGTAACACACATTAGAATAGTTACTAACTGTTATTTTTAACGTTCCATTTTTAAACTGAATACTGTAACTGTACTTTTGTGATAAACCAATAAATAAAGTAAATATATATAAAGTAATAAATAAGTAAAGTAAATGATAAGGAAAACATTTTTCTTGAATACTGTACAAGTATAAAAATAATAATAATAATGATAACCTAAAAATAAACCATGAATAAAGGTAACGGAGTTTATCATTTTCTTAAATCGTTATGTAGCCATAACGATTGACGTATCCGTATCAAGCATTGTCAAAATTATGGCTTTGATATTAGATACGAATATGAATCTAAAGCAAATGATGAAATCGTTTAATTGTTATTTTAGTACTTCATAATGTGTCTTCAAGAAGCCGATTGGGGACTCGGACGCGATTATGTGGGACTCCGGACCGGCAGATATGGGGCGGGGCGTCCGTTTACCCACTAAAACCTCACGGTTCTCCTCCTCCACCGCCACTGGCCAGGGCTACGGGGACTACAATCTTCCGTGAGCTGGCGGACCCTGATAGACCTACTAAATAAAGTGTAAAGCTGAAACAAACATACTAAAATATCTGAACATTGCTACAGAAGTATTCATAATAAATCATCAACTTTTTACTCTTAACCTATTAAAATTCAACTGGAAAGAAATGAAAAACGAAAACTAAAAGCCAAGCAACGAGTATGTACATTTATTCACAAACATACGCTAAATAAATTTACATACGCAGTATATAAATAAGCAAATGATTTCACGTGAAAAGGTTCTTAAACAGAACGGCGTTCCTCGTAGCAAATATTTGCCAAGTCAACATTTGCGAGCTGATGACTTACATCTAAAAGTGCACTGCGGAATAGAAATGTCAATTTGATTTTTTCATGCGAAATATATTTAGTTACTAGCCGAACCGCTCGCGGCTTCGCCTGCGTAAACTACACGAGTAAACTATTATATTATATTATATATTATATTATATTATATTTCGTTTTTTCGCCTGCCCACGTTCTCACTAAAATCACAAACATTGCTTAAATATTTTTTATTTGTGATTCCATTAAAATGTAATAAACACTAAATATTAAAAAAAAAACACTTTAATCAGTTAAGCCGTTTCTGAGATAATCGTGCACAAACAAACAGACAAACAAATAAACAGACAAACAGAAAAGAACTATATTACATTAATGAATACCCCCAATGCCCAATACAATATATTTTTTCATATATCTTCCATGTACAGACAGCGATCAGTTACATTTTTATTATATGTATAGATTTTAAACATTGATAAAAGTCGTAATATTAAATTTCTTTTAAATATGGCAGTGGCACAGTTTGTAAGAGTTCGATTGTTCTCTATGTTTGTGGGCTCGTTTCCTAGGGAATATAATTCTATAATACAGTCTATCCCCAAGTCCAATTACATAAATCGAAATATTTACATAAAACTACTAATATTAGATATCCGCCACTCAATGCACTGTCTCTAATTAGGGAAAAATTGTCGAAAATTGAAAAGCGGAGTGTTTTGGCACTGGGTTCTCTCTACCCTTCTTTGTGAGAAAAAGGATAAAAGCACAGACCAACAATTTGTTAATCATAATTTTCTGAAACACACTTCGCGCACTGACAAGATATTTTCCATCGAAATTACTGAAAACCGTCCATCAAACGTTTCCTATTCAATTTTAACCAAAATATCCGTGGTAATTTTGTACCTGTCTAACTACCTTTCACGCTTCAAAGATCCCACTAAGCCAGGGCAGTCGGTTAGGCATTAACATCCTTTAATTAATCTAACCTAGTGTGTTAACGAATCGCCCATGGCTTAAACACTTAAAGAAGGATTAGAGTATGTAAGTGGGTATTAGAATATGTATTGTTTACAAAATCAAATTCACTATAGAATCGGATAAACTAACACCTTTATAGAGTAGTTGCGAAATCTCTGTTTGGATGATTTGTTGCTGATCAAGATTTGATATTTTTAACATTTTATAAGTGTTATTCACACCTACGACCAATAAGAAGACTATTAGTCTACCTGTGACCACGGACGTCAGGTTCTAAAATGTATTTTCGAATACCAATATTATAAGCGATTAATCCGGTTAAATATAGTTTCATTTCAAAAAGATTATTAGAAGATTGTTCTACGAACAATCGTTTGGCAAGCAAGTCATTGTAGTATACGTTTTCTAAAATATATTTTACAAGAGTTCATGTGTATTTGCAATCAATATTTGGGTATTATCATCGTTAAAAGATTTCAGCTTCACGCTTTCTTCCTCGTTCTCTAGAGTAGGCAGAAAAATGTGATTTAGCGGAACTCTCAGATGTGCTACTTTGGCGGTTTTCAAGAGGCGCGGTTTTTATCTATCCTAAAATTCTTATTCATTTGTACTAAATATCTTTAAAAGGCGCTTAAGTAAACATATAGTAAAATGTCATTTGGATGTTGATGAAGTGGAGCTTTTTCGAATAAAATAAAAAAAATTCTGATGATCCATAGCACTTA
Organism: Podotricha telesiphe; assembly: GCA_038994665.1. Lineage (NCBI taxonomy): Eukaryota > Metazoa > Arthropoda > Insecta > Lepidoptera > Nymphalidae > Podotricha > Podotricha telesiphe. The sequence goes on from JAOYRR010000250.1 coordinate 66,812, forward strand.
CTCTCGTGTCAAATTCAGATACGAGTATAGTAGATTTTGCTTCTTAAATTAGCTCTTTAATTTATAGTACAATATTGATATATAAATAAACAACGGATATTAGTAATGAATGTATTTCATTTGCATCTAGCTTCACGGCTATTTAGTAGGTAGTCACAGAGAACCTATTGTCTAGATACTACGTTTTCCACTTTCTGCCCGAAATTGAGGCAATACATGTTGAGTGGTGGAACAGAACGCAGCGCTTTATATAGCCAAGGTGAAGAAATGAAGCGAATTTCAATATAATCCTCCGAGTGGGGTTCGAACCCACAACCATCGTGTTTACAGCTAAACATTTTTCCACAGCGCCTCGATGGCCTCGTATATTTTGAAAGATCGCACTCGGACTATATTTTGAAAGATATTATATATTCACAAAGCATTATAATAGTGCTTTACGATTGAAATATATTTCCCCCATCAACTTGCAGTTTGGCACAATCAATTTCAAATACTTCACACTTTACAATTTTCTAGTAACTACAGGCTACACAGTAAAGTGTTCGAAGCGTCGAATTTACAAAATGTACTTCAATTATAAAAGTATGTTCGACAAATAGCTAGTTACCAAAAAATCCATGTTTTATTATAACGAAATAATCGTACCGTTACGCTTTTTTCATAATTTGTACTTGTACGTGGCTTTCTACAAAAATGTATGTCAAACTCATAATAGTATATGTAATATCTGTTTTATTGATTTATCGTTGTTCTAACGCATTATTATAAAAAAATCATTATTTTTTACCGTAGAAAGCCATTGCTTTCTACGGTAAAAGAGGTAGGGAGGGCGGGGAGGTGTCACCTCCTTTGATCTTCGAGAACAATGTATCGGCATGGATGAAGGTCTCGCAAAAACCCGTTTAAGGACCGCGGATATATCTATATGAAGAGGTTGATGACAGCGGACTCCTTCTTCCGAATAATTTTCATAAAAAGTTCGAAGCTTTCCCAAAGCTTTTTATCGCGTATTGATATAATTATTACGATATAGTAGGTAATTAATACAAAAGTTACACATTTTCAGGCAAATTTTCATTACCTTGTAAATGTATTCAAAACCAAATTCGTTTAAATTAATATAAATATTACATACTATTTTAATCTATAAAGCTGTTTCCTGCTATTTTGTGGTTTATATTGTGTTTGTCACTTATGAACATTGCAGTGTGAATTCAAATTGTATATTTAACCATAATTATTTATTATTTTATCACTATTAATACTTAATTCAAAGCGATAATTTTAAACCTAAAATCCTATTTGAATATCTAAATTTGAAAATATTTCGTTTTATTAAGATAAATAAAATCCAGGTTTAAAATCAATAAACTACAGCCAGGTTTTACCAGGTCAGGCAAATGAAAGTCATTCCCCTGAATGGAAATTGAACCCACAACCATTGCGTTTACAGTCAGACGCTGTTCCACTGCGCCACAATCAAGGTAATATCTACAATAAAATATTAAACATACAAAACATTGTTTCTCAGGAATTGGATGACAGGAACGAGACTCAGTCGCTACTTGCGTGGACACCTCTGAAGGAGCACAACGAAAAGGTGCTCACTTGTAGAGCAGAACATTCCAAATTCAATAAATCTACCATTGAAAGCAAATTGCCACTAAATATTTATTGTGAGTATTTTATTAGCCATTTTATTTATTTATTTCTCAGCTTCACACTTTTCCTCGTATATAAGGGTAGTCTGAGAGAACCTAGTGTCAAGTCACTCTGGTCTCCATTTTCCACTGGCAATTGAATTCAACTACGCGCTTTGTGTTACCAGAACCGAATAATGAAAATAATTTAAATATAATCATTACTGTTGGTGGGGGGGAATGATCCCAAAACCAATCACGTTTGCAGCCAGACTACAATGAACTTAATATGTTTTTATGTATACTTTATTCTCATTTCTGATTTTCACGGTTCTTCTCTATTTTTGGATTAGACCGACAGAAGATTTGCTTTTTAACAGAATATAATAATAGCGAATTCCTTTCTCCAAGTTCAGTTAATTTCCAGCTACTATTCATTGCTAAGTGGCTGATACTTTATATTAAATACTTTCTCATGAATATATTTAGATATACTACTCGTTGCATCTCAAAACATGTCCTGGTGTCAAAAAGTATCAAAATTTCATCATAATGCTTATGTTTATATAACATGTATATAAAAACAGAAAATAAATGTAACAAGCAACAAACTAAGCTGTATATAACATAAAACCTTTCGATAAACCCGTCTTTAGTGCGACAGCATAAAATAATACCGAGTAGCGTTTCTTAACGACATACAAGGTGTATAAAGCTGAGGGACAAGCCTTGAGGCTTAATAGTAACGTATTAGTTTAGAGACAATCACTATACAGTATAGGTATTTATTACCTAGCATTCTTTTAGACTAGAAGAATAGAGCATTCTTTAAAAAAAAAATTTAAAACATATAAAACCCTTAAACGTATAAAAACCTTAATAACTGTCCAAGAAGCGCGGGTTCAAATCCCGCTGCGTTCAAATTTTGATTAGTTTTTTTAAATATGTGTTTTAATTTCCCAAATATGTGAATAACACTTTAAATTGTTAAAAAAGAGCATTCTTCATCTGCGACAGTATCTATTATACGACGTTATTGACCGTATGGCTTTTCAACGCGGGTTCAAATCCCACTGCGTTCAAATTTTTATACGGTTTCTAAATACATACTATATTTTGCTGGTAGATTATATTTGTTTAAAACATAAATATTTAATAGTTGAACAAATATTTTTCTATACAGGCAAAAAATAGTGAAAACAGTGACAAGAAGTGTATTTTTTTTAAATTGTTTTTATAAATAATTCACTTAATTATTTAGATTCTTTCCATAGCAGCTGTAACAAAGTTTTGTTTTAAAAACAGGTAATTTCGTGTCGTCTCCCGTTTAACGTTTTACGTTGTAACTTTGGAAATAATGAGCAATTATACGCCAATTTTCAATCCGTAATGGTGTTTCAGAATTACTAAATATAAAGAAATATTTTTGATTAAAATTATTAATTCACAGTGGTTGATCATCTTACTTTAGAGCCCATCGTGGCGCAGTGTGACAACGTTTGACTGCAAACGCAGTTGTGGGTTCGAATCCACTCGAGGAAATAAAGATTATATTAATTTATCTGCTGCGGTATCACAAAGCGCGGTGTTGAATTACGCCACTCAACACGCACTGTCTTGATAGAAAAGTTTAGAATTTTAGATTTTTCGCTAAAAAGTGGAAGAATGGAATGTCTTGATACTGGGGTTATCTCTGAATACCCTTCTATGTGGGAAATTACTCCTACTGTATAAAGTCGGTCGAGTGTAGCAAAACTGATTGCACTTTATTTCATTTTTGGATTTTAAATTATAATAAACACGTTTTTAATTTGTTTATAGATATAAAAAATTAAATAAAAAATATATTTTCGCTGCTGTGGCTGTATGAAGGTTTTGATGTCATCATAGCACTACTAGAATATATCTAGAAAATTTAACTTAAAAGCACATTTATATATTTATAATATAATTTATTATGTTGAATTTCGTATAAATAATGATTGGTAGGCTATCTAATCCAGAAACGCATCATATTCACTAAAAAACTACAAGTTATGGACGTATAACTGTTACATTTTTTGCTATATAATAAATAAGTATACTTCAGTGTCAGGACCCAGTTACATCTAGGTTAAGCTTAAGCTTTATGTATTTAGTATTGCCTTACCAGTAAAAATTCGCTCCTTAACCGAAACGAGCTGAGACCAGTGAATATGATGAATGAAATAATATAAAATGCTCAGAGAGACCAAGCGCAACTGAAAACTTCAATTCTAAATCAACTAAAAGCGAAAACGTATTAGAGCATAAAATTTAACAACACGCCATGTTTCGCGAAACTCACTCCAATCATATTTCTAACTTTAACAAACGAACATCCAACCCAACACATTCTGATTTATCAAATTTGCGGTAACTGGAATGGAATACAGTAAAAATATATTTTCGGCACAGAAATGAAACTTTGATGCACTCATAGAGCCATGTCAAATATTATATATAGCATGATGGGTGTTATATGGAGGAAACGTTCCTGGTACAATATACATAGAGTTTATAATTCCGCAGATGTGCCAGTTGCTACGATGCACCTAGGTGCCAAGATGAACCCGAATGATATTGAAGAGGGTGACGATGTGTACTTCGAATGCGATGTCGATGCCAACCCACCCGCTTACAAAGTAGTATGGGAGCACAATGTAAGTATGACTGATGTATTATATTTCATATTTCATTGTATATGGCGTGATTTACTATGAAAGAGATGAGTAAGATTGATTGTGGATATACTAAGAATTTTAGTTTTATTTCATATTTAAATTGTCTTGAAATATTGTATCGAAACAATCCGAAAGCGTTAAAATTCAGACATTATCTTGTCTATAATACAATATTTCGAGTAAAAAAGCAACGCAGAGCGCTATTAAAAAAAAACCGTTTCTTTTAATAAATTCATTGATTTTCATTTATTATACATTTTGAAATTATACTATTTTTAACCGGATTAATCCCTTATAATATTGGTATTCGAAAATACATTTTAGAACCCGACGTTTCGAACACTACAGTAGTCTGTGGTCACAGGTAGACTGAGGTGGCATTTGTCTGTCATTTGATACAATTAATATATCAAACTACCGCCAATAATTGTTTAGTTGCCTCGCGTACTGCCCTGGATTCTTGCAAAATGAGCTGACTGTATCTTGCTCTCTGGTGTGATCGGATCTAGATTAGGGTATTTTTGTATTTCAATAGCTTTGCGGATCATCCTTGGGATATATCTGTTTTCGCTAGTGAGAATATGAGTTTTATCAAACCTGATGTAATGGTTGGGTTTATCCGTTGTATGCTCACATAGCTGACTTCGATACACGCCCATTCTTGACATCGGAGATGGGTTCCTTCACCTTTATACCGATGGTCCACTTTATTTGACCAATGTAAGATAAGCCACAGTCACAGTCTAGTTTGTATATACCAGCACACTACAAAGGAATGTTGCCTTTCACTGGTCTCAAGAACTGGCTCATTTTTTTTTTATTTAAATCTTCACACATCCTCTTTGTTTTGCAACAAAAGCGGAAAGACGCTAGTGTCCAATTATTCCACCCATCACATTAGGGTTTAATTAAGCTTTTTTAAAACTTCGTAAACAAATACCGATGAAATCTTTACTACCACACACATTCAAGGTATTCTTTATTACTTTTAACGATTAAATTTATATTGAAAATAATCTACTTTTATAACGTCTATGAAGACGCATTTGACGACTTCGATGTGGCTGATAAGAATAGCTGGATTTTTCTAAATTATACTTTATAACAAGTGAATTAAGTTCAAATTATTGTGAAGGAGATAATAACACTTATTAATTTAACACCAGCGACGGCATCGTGAAACTTTTCAAAGCGACGCTTAGGGATAATTGCGTATTGAATGAAGTTTTATCTAGCGCATTATCTACTGGAGAAAAAAAGATGGTACTCTTATTACGCTTACGCTGGTACGCTTACCGTAGCTCGATTTAATTATCATAAATAAAGTTAAATCCCTGTTAATTTAGGTTATTTGGGTTTTCTATTTTATATGCTTTTGGGGAAACTTTTGTAAGTATTATAAAGGTTTTTGTATAAAAAGTCAAATTTACACCTTTTACTGCAGAGTTAGTGTTGGACGCAGAAAAATACTAGACAAGACACGCGGTTCTCCAATTTCCGCCCGATTTCGAAACATCGTATATTGAATGATGGAACTCAATACCGCGCTTTGTTACCAGAGCGGAGATCTTAAGAATGTGAATATACTCATTACTCCCACGAGTCGATATCAAACTCGCAAGCTGAAACTTACAGTCTGATTCTGAACCACTGCGCCAAGATGTCGTCATATTTTTTTAAATATTAGATATTTTTAAATGCGATCGCAATATAATTTATCTATTTCTGCGTGTAACATGATGCGTGTCGTTTTAATTTTTAAAAAATATATATTTTAAACCAGTAGACCTCTATAGTAATTATGCAGCTTGGGCCATTAAACATACAATCCCATTTATTCTTGTAATTACAGAATTTTTTGTAAAATTTGAGCTTTCTACGCCCAGTAGTTTCGGCTGTGCATTGTCTATCTGTCACTTAGTAAGAGCCTAGCCTCCATGCCTTTTCCCGAATAGCCGGGTAATCAGAGAGAACCTATTGTCAAGACACTTCCGCCCAAAATAGGTACATTGCGTGTTGATTAGCGGAACTCAACGCGGCGCTTAATCTTATGTACCAGGGCGGAGAAATGAAAAGAAAATCATACCCCCGTTGTATGATCATTTAAATATAATCATACCCCGGACTGGGAATCGAATCCACGATTGATCCTGTTTACAGTTGAACACTATCCCACTGCACTACGAGGGTTTTTTAAAGAGTTTTATAAAATATATTTAAATTTGCTTCTATAGTCTGAGAGGTTCCTTCAATCAAAAGGATCAGTCATCCCATTGCCTTTCCTAATTAATTCAAGATTACTATTTTTTTATTTGTATACATTGGTAGTGTTATTTTGCATGCTATATGTATTATGCTATAGAAATAAATGAAGTTACTAATCACGTAAATCTAGATTAATAGGCAAGTTTAAAAATCCAAATCAAAACATTAAAAAAGCAAATGGAAATTTCAAATATTTAAAATAAATGAATTGCATATTCGTTATCGACGTACTCTTTTGTTGTTGGCCTCGCAAATTGCTACATTTGACCAACCCAGCGTGGTACATCGGAAAGTAAACGTCATTTATAATAACAAAAATATTTTTGTGCGACACTTTTGTATTCATAGCTAAATCCTGTATTCATTTTGTGTTTGAATTTAGTTTTTGATTGACCGCGTGAAGCGCCATCGGTTTGGAAAAAGCAACACACTATTTTCATTTTTATTTTCGCAAACTTAAAAAATATATGCAACGCTTACTACAACCGGCTTAAAATTGTTTTGTGATATCCGAAATTTACAATTTTATCACAAATGTAGATGAAAGATCGTCGGAGCGTACTGGGGCGGAGTTTGGCAGTAAACGGGATCGGTTGTGGGTTCGATCCCATTCAGGGTAATCATTATATTAAAATTATTTTCAAAGCAAAACAACAAAAGAAAAGCGTGGTGTTGAAATCCGAAATTCAATACGCAATGTCTCGATTTCAGGCGGAGAGTGAAGAATGAGTGTCTTGACACTAGGTCCTCTCTCTGACTACTCCGCTATGCGGGAAAAAGAAACCGATGAAAAAAAACGCTTAAAATAGTTTAATTTGAAACTTTTCATATATAACTAAACACTACTTTTTTAATGAAAGCACGCTAAAATTAACGGGAAAAGGGGAAAAAGTGTGTAACTCCTAAAAATATAGAAGCTAAATATAGACCCGTTATGAAGTCAGTTTATACGACGCGATAGTTGTGGGTTCGATCTCTGATCACAGAAATATTTTTATTTAAAAAAAAATGGGTATTCCTTTTCTCGATGTAATTTGGAAAAGGCAGAGCTTTGAATTCAGCTTCTCAACTGACCGCGTAATTATTCTAAAACGTAAAATGGAGAACGGAGTGTATTAACACTAGGTTATCTCTGTCTAAGCCCTAGAAATGGAGGAGAAACAAAAAAGAAACAAAACGATATTGCACTCGTTCGTTACATAACTTTTACGCTAAGCATTCTTATTTACACCGCGAAGTTGGTTCGGTTGCTGATATTAAGTTTTCTTAGTACGAGACACGGTACTTTATCAAGTTAAGCTGCAAGTATAGCATTGTTTGCTCGTTGTGATAGTTGTTGCTTTAATTTTAGCGTACTTACATTTAAAATGTAGTGTTTAGTAAGTAAAAACATATTTTTAGAAAACGAAACGAAAATTTTGGATGGTTTCCAAGAGGCGCGGGTTCGAATCCCGCTGTGTTTTTTTATACGTTTTCTAAAAATATGATTTTCAATATCCTAAGTGTGTGACTTTAAAAAATGTTTAAAACTGTTTAGTTAGTAATTTATAAAAAAATATGAACTATTTTCATCAGTTCCACGACTTTAAGCGCATAGCGGTGTAGTCGGAGAGAACCTGGTGTCAAACTCCGTTCTCCAATTTCCGTTCCAATTCGATGCATTGTGTATTGAGTGGCGGAATTCAACACCGTGATTTGTCTTGTACCGAGCGAAGAAATTAAAATATTCTATATAAATATAATTCCTCCTATTGGATATCGAACTCACAATCACTCGAGTTAGACGTTGTCTCACTGTGCCACAATTAACCATCGTATATTTTAGTATTCGAAAACATATATTATAAACTAGCGACCCGCTCTCGGCTTCGCTCGCGTGAACTATTGCTGATGTAAATATATTCAATGCAAAGACACAACTTTTTTACTGTTTTATTATAGTATAATATAGTTTAGCAGACTACATACTTTATTTTACCGTGGTCAACTATAGATTGAAAAATCATGAATGACTAATATCTTATTATTTAAGAGAAAAGAGAATGCTTAGAATACAAATAATCGTATCAGTGGAATCGAACCCATAACCGTGACGGCAAACAAACGGCAAACAACCAACCGTAATATTAACACGTGAAGAAAAAACTTGTTTGTACATCTTTAACGAAGATTCTGGGAACGGGAATTAATAAAATAAATGTTACACAGTGTGTGTAACATTTATTGTATGTTATGACATACACTTTTATATAAAGTTATATATACATTGGTTTTTTTTCTTGCGCTGGGAATACAATTTACGCAGTTCATCTGCGCGCAAGGCACCTTACGAGCGAATGATACTGTGGGACTCATGCGTGAACCCAATACTACCCACTAAAACCCAGCGGAAACCCTCTCTACCATCATGAGACGTTGCAGAACCGTTTATATATACATTGCTAAGGCAACCGATGGTTTACGCATCAATAGGTCTATTGGTGTATTACAATATAATTTTGACCTGAATTTCTTTATATATAGTAGTTGTAGAAACATCAATCAAGTATGTTTCGTTAATTACTCTAATTATATCATTAAAATATAAATAATATATACAATAACTAACCTTATATTGGAATTCTATTAGTGAACTCGTAAATGTAACCTATTACATTTAATACATTTGTCCAGATACAATCGATATCGTACACATAGAGATTAAAATTATATAACATTATTACTCTGATATTGTTAGATAAAACGCGGCGTCAAACCAAAAAAGTCTGTTTACCACAATATTAATAAAAAAAATTAATATTTCAGTAAAATAGAAAAAGTCTGATTCTTGGTGGCTTGGTAGTAATGACTTAATGATGACTGGAAGGGACCTTTTCTAGAGATAAGACCACTTTTGGGCACTAAACTTAACTTTTAAGTAGAATAAAAAATTTATATACTTTCCAACTATCCTATCCTTATTAAAATTAAGACTACTATTTTCATACTACTTCACGCTTTTTACAGAATTTGGACATAATCTAGTGTAAAAACATTCCGTTCTCCTGTTTCAGCCAGAAATCCAGACATCACGTGTTAAGTGGTAGAACTTAACGCCACGCTTTGTCTTTGGTACGGAGCGGAAAAATGAAAATAATTTAAATATAATTATTCCTGTGGAAAGCGAACCCAAAACCACTCGCGTTTATAGTTAGTCGCTATCCCACTACGATACTTATTAAATATATTAATATAAATTATAAAATTAAAGTGTTAATCACACACTTAAGAAATAGAGCATGTTTTTCAATGAAAAAATTTTTTTTAATAGTATTTACAAAAATTGCATTCTCTCTTGCCAAACTATTGTTTTTAGAATAATCTTTGGATAGCAGAAATTTATAAAAATCTTCTACAGATCTCTGTAGAGAGATTTTCACAACAAAAATAACAACAAAAATAAGTTGTAATAAGCGTATAAAAATTCCGACTCAGCTGGATGTAGAACGCATGGCTTAGCGGTCAAAACGCTTGGACGGTTTTCAATAGGCACGGGTTCAAATCCTGCTGCGTTTAAATTTTTATGCGTTTTCTAAATATGTTTTTCAAATATATTAATAATCTAAAATATCTACCTACAGGGTGCCTTATTACAAAACAATCCATCCAATGGGGTCATTCTCACCGGAAACACGCACCTTGCACTTCGCAACGTCTCACGTCATCAAGCCGGGGCATACACTTGTACAGCATCGAATGTGGAAGGAGATGGGAAGTCACCACCATTGAAAATGCAAATCGTTTGTAAGTTTGTATAATTTTATGTATATATATACTATATATTTAACTTATAAAAGTTTATTTTTTTTTATTATGAGATATTAATTAGGATGTATATAATATATATTATTACATTTTACATAAATATCTAACCTACAGCTCCGTGCTTTTTCTTGCATAGCAGGGTTGTCGAAGAGAACCTATTGTCAAGAGACTCCGTTCTCCGCTTGAAATCGAGGCATTGCGTTTTGAGTGCATTAGGATTTGTTAAGTGTATATCATCTAACCAACTACTGTATCGAGTAGCTAGAAGCAGTTGTTTTCTTAATTTGAAAAAACATTACAGGCTTTATGTAAGGGGGTTTTTATAAAACCTACAATTTTGAGGCTAAAAATACTACTTGAGATTTCATCAAAACATGGAGAGATCTAATTTTTGACTATTTTTGAACATTTTTTAAAGTGTTAATCGCACACTTAGGAAGTTGAAAAATATATATTTAGAAAACGTATAAAAAATTGAACGGAGTCGGAGTAGCAGAAATTTATAAAAATCTCTCTACAGAGATGCTAACAACAAATATAAGTTGTAATAAGCAGCAAATATAAGTTGTAATCCAGCGACGCAGCTGGATGAAGAACGCATCGCTTAGCGGTCAGAGCGCTTGAACGGTTTTCAAGAGGCGCGGGTATGAATCCCGCTGCGTTAAAATTTTTATACGTTTTCTAAATATGTCTACTTATTGACTTATAGTTATAGTGAACAAAGATTAACTGAAATGTAAATGTATGATGTTGGTTGCATTGAGATACAGTTTATATATCAATAGCCTCACGCCTTTTCACACAAATCAATAAAGGTAGTCAGGAAGAAAGTGTCATAGAGTCCAGACACGCCTTGCTCTGTTCGATAGAATTTACTTACTTACTTATTAAAGTAAGTAATAGGTAGGCTCATTATTATATTTTCTATTAAATACCTATTAAATTTTCTAGCTCAACATATTTTTGTTTATAAGCATTTATTTATTTCTAATGCAATAAATAAATATACTGCGTTGAAGTTAATACGTTATTGATTATAGCATTCAAAGTCTTGCTAGACAGGGATTAAGTCTTTGATGAGTAAAAACATTTCTCATTCCTCAATTCGATCTGAAGCCATTTTCGTCGTAAAGAATTTGGTACAAATCAACTGCGCATTAATTATCTTGTTTCCCGTATAGCAGGGTAGGCTAAGAGTACTTTGTCTAAAGAGAATCTATTTCAGACTTTCTACCGATATTCTAGGCAAGGGCAAATAACAACTACTTCAAAACAACAACTCATCTTACCAGAACAGATAAAATATAATAATAAAAATTCCCCCAAGTGGGAATCGAACCTATAATCGCATTTAGTCAGACACCGTCCCACTGCGCAACATTGGTATCATATCTGTATGGAATTTCTAATTCTATTACATTAATAAATCAAGGCAAATTCCATTCAGTAATGCAAATTCACTAAGACGGAATTCACAGTTTACGATGCTATTTTATATGTCAAATAAGAATTTCAATGACGACTCTCAATAAGCTTATACATATGTAGCAGCATCCCAAAACGAAGGTGGGAAGGGCGGGATCATGTTAAAGCGAGTACTTCCGAGTTTTATTTGAAAAGTTTTGCCCTTAATGTTGAATGTTCGGCGTTTATGTGTCGTCAGTGAATTATCAAATGTGGAGCCCATTTGTTTTATTACCAATTTTCTCACGTAATAAAAGTTTCTTTTCTCATTAATTATGTCTTAAATTTTGAGTATAAGCAGAATATTTGCTTTAAACTTTAATATGTGTTTGTAGTACTCTGAATATAATAAATAATGAAATGTAAAATGTTTTAAGAACAATAAAAAACGGTGCGATATTTTGACTTATATCAATGAAAAACATTATTAAATATGAAATCCACGTAGCTGGATGTAGAACGCACGGCTTAGCGGTCAGAACGCTTGAACGGTTTTCAAATTGTTCAAATTTTTATACGTTTTCTAAATATGTCCTCTTCAATTTCATAAGTGTGCGAATAACACTTTAAAAAAAATGTTAAAAATATTATTAAATATTCTGTAGTATTAGTAGTTCCACTATGACCTCATTTCAAAATAACTTAATTTCCAAAATAATATATAATTTGATCAATACAAAATTCACTAAGAAAATTTTAGCTTGTTAATATCCTTGTTAGTAAAGAGAGTTATTATGTCAGTTCCATATAAATAGAGATAGTACACAATATAAATTCCAAAGATATTAACCGCCTTTGACTGTTACCTGAAAGCGTCATATATTTCTGGAGCAAGAGCTCTACTTATTAAATATTGAGATTATTACATGCCACTTCCCCATATAAGTACTCCCATTTTGGACCAATTTACAAAACTTTGTACAGTCCAAATGTTAGGGTAGAAATAAATTAAGATGAAAGACAATTCGATTATTGACAATTCGAATACTGTAAGCCTTAATGGCATTGGGTAGGCATCAAATTGACAGGCACACCGCATTTAACGGTACAGATTATCTTTCCAAGATTCAATCCCGTCGCACAAAGGGATCAGCAATCTTCGATCATTTAATCAATTAGAAGCCAGAACAATACGGTAAATGGACTGGCGTACACTTACATTAAGCAGACGCTGTATAAGGGCTAATAGTGGGTTGTGAGAAGAAAAGATCGTTATCATGATGGCCAGCGGCAGGATAAATAAGTTGTGCAATTTTCTTTTTGTGCTATCTAAGTGGGATATTAATAGCCTAAATAACATGTTTCTGAATTACAGTGCTTTTGAAATTTATATAAATTTTGTGGTGTGCGTCTTTCTGTGTGTGTTTTTTTTTGTTATAAAGGCTTGTCCGTGGTGTTTTGTGGAATACCAAGAGAATGTTTAGAGGATATCGTGGCGCAGTGGGATAGAGTCAAAGTCAAATATTTTTATTCAAAATAAGAAGTTACATGCTTAATTTTTTGAACGTCAAACAATTTACAAAAGTTAATGCCTCAAACCTGAGAAGAACCGGCGCAAGAAACTCAGCGGGACTTCTAAATCTTTTTTTTTTCAATACAAATTTACTGATTTATTAGTGACAATGAATAGACTGGAGCGAACATTTTATTTCCAATGCGTGTTATCATTTATAAAACCTATAATTAGGTTATAACATTTAACACACAAACGTCTTTTCACAACTTTTTTGAATTGTGATATAGTGCATTTTTGGACGGTGTCACTGCAAAGGCGATTGGTTGTGGGTTCCATCCCCACTCGATGGAATGATTATATTTAAACTCTTTTCATTCCCAAGCTTTGATAAGACAAAGTGTGGTATTCAGTTCTTCTCAGTACGCAATGTCTCGATATAAAAAAATAAAAACAACAATGCAGCTTCATGTTTTCGGAATCTAGTCTGAGAGAATCTAGTGCCAAGGCAATCCGTTCTTCATTTACCGTCCAAGCAACAGGATTCAAACTTATGCCTTTTTAAAACCGTCCAAGAGTTCTAGCTAATTAAGCTATACGCTTTTGTCAAGCTAGAAGAAATCTCTTATACCTCTTGACCGTGTGAATGTTTATACGTTTTTCTAAAGCTTACGTCACTAAGCTTTCTATTTTCGGCTATTTAAATCCTTAACCATTCGTTTTAAAGAGAGTAGAATATAAGTAATTCTGTAGAATACACAGGAGCCATCAAACGATTTTGTTGTTTTATTAGGGTAGGGCTAAGGCCTCTAAATTTGCTTACAGTTTATAAATAATTACGTAATAACGAAAACTGTGTGCATTGTAAATGATTGTATTTATTTTTGGATTATAATTTTGAGATATTATGTAGAGGCTACAGTGGCACAGTGGTAAAATTGTACTGTAAACGCAATTGATTAAGGATTCGATCCTCACTTATACGCATTAAAATTGAAGAATTGTATTTTTTTACTTTTTATTTGAAAATTTATTAAAATGAGCTTAACAGCTTTAAGAAACAAAAGGAATATTTTTGATAATATTGTAACGTCAGTATATAATTATACTGGTATATATTGTGTGACATACTTTTGACGTATCTAAAATTCTGTCTCGTAATCCGAAATGCGTAACAAACATTTCTTGAACAGACACGACAATTTTCTTGATTTACTTTGAAACTTTACGTCAAAACTCGTCGAATTTTGTACGATCTGCCACGAGCAGCGATTATAAACGTATTAATAATAATTAATTACTTGTGACATGTCGTGAAAAGTTATGTATGTGGTCCAAAAGGAATATATATTTTTGTATAATTATTTAATTCGTGTTAAGCATGCATTTTTCACTAAGGATGCATATGACGAGACACTTAAGCCAATAAATTTAATTTCTCGCTTAAATACATTGAGTGGGTAAACTCGACAGCTTAGTTTTCTAACTCAATCAAAATAGGTAAATATAAACATATAGGTTACAATTGTACAATTTCTAAGGATGTATATATAAATATTACATTACGCTTTTTCCCACCAAGTCAAAGAGAACCAAGTATCCAGACACTTCATTGAAGAGGAGCAAGTCAACGTCGCGCTTTGTCTTATCAGAGAGTAAAAGAAAATAATTGATATATAATCATTTTCTCGAACGGTTATCCAATTCACAACCATCGTGATTCAATTCAGACGTTGTCCCACTGTGCCTTGATAGTACCTCACTATAGGTATATATATATATATATATACATACAATGATTTTAGTACAATGTAAAAAAAAGTAATATATTCTGTACAGATAGGCCGTTATGCCGGAAAAGAGAAGTGAAATTGATAGGTGCAGCTCTACAAGAACCGTCTAAAGTGGAGTGTGAAGTGGACGCTTTTCCGCCTCCAGACACCTTTGAGTGGACACTCAACAATTCAGCTGGTTCGATAAAGGTCGACCCGGTAAGTAACCTTGATTGTAACCTTCAAAATGTAGAGCTTACTAAAGCTATTGTAATCGTTGTTTTCTTTAAGCACTTAACGAGCGAGAGAGAGTTTAGTGCTTTATTATTTCTGAAATTGATTATTAAATATTTATTATAATATTTTGTTTGTCCGACAACATCCAGTGTCATGCTGAAATCAGTAACAGATATAAGATAGGGACGAGAAATAAAGATAAAGCTTGTAACACCAAGTTATCACCTCCAAAAAGTAAATAAGTCTTCTATGGCTATACGCATATATAATAAGATTCTACATCCTATGTAAGATTTGCAACTCCAGAAATTTAAAGCCGCTATAAAGAGAATATTAATAAGTAAAGCTTATTACTCTGTAGAAAATAATTAAAAGATAAAAATGTGTGTAAATTGTATGATTTTGTTACCACTGTATTATATGATAAACTTGTAACTTTAGTATTTGAAAAGAACAACTGTTGAGCTTCTCGCCGGCTCTTCTCGGCAGAACTAGCTTCATGTTTGATACAAAAGTGCTTGCCAAAGTCTATTAAATAATAAAGTCTATTTTGAATTTGAATTAAAAAATTATGATTTACATAAAAAAAAGTTTATTCATTTATACGTATTCTTAAAAATAATGACCACTTTACCTCGTCGTAACTTACAAAATATAGATTTTTACTTAAGCTTGTTTGCTTAAGTGAGAAATTATCATTATATTTATCTTATTTACTGTACTTTACATACATTTTATTCTTTTCTTTTCTATTCTCTTAAACTTATGCCTTTTTAGTGACTGACTTCATTAAAAGAACGAGGTACTCAATTTTGCTGTATTTTTTGTAATGTATGTGTTTTATGTTACCGCATATTTTGTGAGTGAGTCAATTAATGCAATAATCAATTGTGATGATTCTTTTTTATATGATAGCTAGTGCTTCTCGACTCTTGTTTAAATTGTCGTTACGATCTGACGAGTAGTTTTCGGGTTATTCATATTGATATATATTAGGTTTATATATATATGTCTGGCGTGGTAAACGCATATATCTTATATTTCATTAAGAAATAAGTTAATTTAATTAAGTCATCATATAGCAACACTTTGGCCTAGATAGCCTATAATGTTTTTAAAATTTATAAATTTTAACATATTTTTTCTAAAAAAAAAAATACTGTAGTAATTTTCTGTTTTTCATTATCAATTACTTAATTATATTCAAACACATAAGATATTTTTTTGTAACTTCATGCATCTTTCGCAATTTTACGCAGTAGAGACAGAGATATACAATAATTTATCAATTTAAAAACCTCGCAAGTTGTGTATTGGAAATCAACGCCAAGCTTTTTATAGACGATTTGTAAGAACGTAAATGCTGAAAACATATAAGCAAACCTACCAAAACTAAATGTAGTAAAAAAATATTAAACAAAGTATTACTAATGACCACTTAGACGCGTTTCCATGAAAAATAAAACAAATGATTACTAATAAAAAGCCATTATGGAGTAAATTAAATAACTTTGGCATTGAAAGAAAAAAGTAACTAAAATATTGACATTCGACTCATTATTATAATTACACTATCATTATATTGTGGACCGTTTGTTTAGCTTAATGATATTTACTAACAACCCTTTCATAATCATTGGTTTGTTTAAAGAAAACTCCTTTAAATTGTTGGTTTTCTAATAGCTTTGTTTGCGTGGTCTTGATGATTCCGTACTATTCTAAATTATATTATTCGTATATATAGTTAGATCATATTTTTGCGTCTACATGTATGCGTTTGTACTAGCTGTTTAATTCTAAAATTAATGTAGCCTAAGTTACTACTAATTACATCAGCTAACTGCCAGTGAAATTCCCGTCAACATCGGCTTACCATTTCCAGAGATTAGCTGGAACAAACAAGCAGACAGACAGAACATTTATTTTGATACTATTTTTGTAAAGGATAACCTTTAAAATTATTTAATATAACTGACACACCAATTTCATTTATTTATACTACATTTGTTTATACATACGTATAATAACTGGTATAGAATGCTTTTTATTTGTGTTTGTTTCACAAAGACTTTATATAAATAAATAAAGCTCTAAAGTAGGCAGAGTTTTAACTTTTACCGCTTTTTATGAGCGTGAAGGTGAAAATTTTATGCTACTAATAAATAATTTTAAATGAAATAATTAAGATTCTTATCAAACCTTAGTCATACAAAGCTATAAATTATATTACATTGAATCGCCAAAACGTGGAGTGGTTCAGGAAAATTATAATTAGCTATACTATACATAATTTGAATGAATTTATATCAAAAATTCCACGACTATTTCTTAATAATTGCTAGTTAGTTCTTGATTTTTTTCGTTGAGACACTTTATTCTTCAGTTTCGCCTCGATATTAAGCCGTTGCCTGTTGAGTGGCGGTACTCAACGCCGCGCTTCGTCTTTTCAATTCGAAATTTACAATTAATTCAAATATTATGATTCTCCCGAATGGAGATCGAACCCACCATCAATTGTATATGCATTCAGTTGCTTTCTCACTGGGTCACTATGACCTATAATAATTTGAATTTACAAATCACTTTGCTTTTGGTATTTTGGTAAATGTTTGTATTTATATTGCAAAGTGTTTCTCAGCCCAATAATAAAAACGCGATGTAAATCTCTCTTTCTATAGACCTGTACCCGGATAAATGTACAGAAAGTGGCGCGTGGCAGAAAGTATTCTGATTTACAAATCAATTAAAAATTATATATAATATATCTTTATATGCAGCTATTTACATTTACTATGTACACATATTATTCTTATCTATGGATATGCACATAATGATTTAGTTATTTATTTTCAATGCCATTTTATATAAGGAACGACAACAAGATATTGTACAAAAGTTTTAATTAATTCAATATTTTTCTTTACATAATTACATTCAATTATAACAACTTACTATAATTAGCAATAGAGCTTCGTATTCGTAAGTGTTTCGTATACGAGAGAACCTAGTGTCAAAACACTTTGCTCTCTATTATTAACTTACACTACTTTAAATTAGTTAAAACAAAAATATGACTAGTGTACTACTAGCTTGGCTACAATATATTTTAATAATCAATGTATTTTCTCACATACATAAATCGAAAAATCGCAACGAATACACAATACGATAAGATTGAAATAACAGTAACATTACATTCAAAATCTTTAAAAGGGTCTAAAAATTTTAATAATACTTTAAATATCAACACTTGAAGAGACGAACTTAAGCGTTAAAAAGTGTATTTTTATAATAAAAATTAAACGTGGTTTTAATATATAAGTATATAGAAACTTTAACTTATCAGGTAGTAGTCAGTAATACTTCTTAGAGGTGGTCGTGGCAAAGTGGCGCAGCAGAACGGTAGACGCGATTAGTTGTAGGTTCGATTCTACATTAATACAATTTTATTTAATACAATTAAGTTCCGCATTAATCAACACACAATGTCTGATTTCGGGTGGAATGTGGAGAACGGACTATCTTGACACCACGTTCTTTAGAGTACCGTGTTATGTGGGAAAAGGTGATAAGTTCTAAGATAAAATCGTACCCACTACTGATTGACTGAAAGACAACGTACAGCAGAAACCACTGGGCGTAGGAATTTGACACTTGGGCATGCCAAGTGACAAAAAACACATGGAGGTGTGCACTACGATCTCTTGAAACTCCTACAGGAACTGTAAAATTAATTTAACATTTTACAGTCAGTAAATAAGTGAAGGTCGAAATAGAAATAATAAGGCAAGTGATATTAATTATTTATATATTTTCAAGTTGATCAGAATCTATATAAGAATATTATCGAAATGTTTAATTACAAAAGTATAATATATTGAGTTCCGCAACACGCAATGTCTCCATTTCGGACAGAAAGAGGAGAACGGAGTGCTTAGACACTATGTTAACTACCTTGATATATGGGCAGCAAGCCGCAAAACTACTATAATATATGTAATTTCATTAAAATAAATAACACATATCTTTAAAAATCTTTCCTTATATAATAGTTCCGTAGAGTTTTGTCACACAAATTACTTAATCCGTGCTCTCTAGAGGTTTATTGACACTTCTATAAGTAAGTACAAAAGCTATATCGTCGCTCGTTTGACTCGGAAGTCGCGAAAAGGTCGCAACTTTGGGAATACTTCCTGATTTTTTACGATACCACCCTTGGGTATGAGAAATTATTGAAAAGCGGATCTTTTCTTTGTTCTGTGATATAAACGGACCCTTCTATTGAACTTTATTATTCAAATTCAACATTCATATTCATTTTCACGATGAATAAATCACAAATGTTTGATAGATTTGGAATTGAAATATGTATTTACTTTTTATGTTTCATTTTGTATTTATAGAAAGTAATACTTAAACAACGAGTGTCGCAAATTTTATGTTAGTATTGTTGTGCTTAGCTTGTTTGTAAATGCAGTATAATATGTATAGAATTCGGGTGGAAAGTGGAGAACGGAGTGTTTTAACACTAGGTTCTTTCTGATTGTCCTTATTTCTCAAGAGAATGAAACTGAATAAAGATTATATACTAGGGGATCCGCATCAGTTTTGTATAGATAATAGCGCATTAAATAAATTTTAATCTTTAGATTAGATTAGAAATAACAATAAATCCTTTCTTTAGCTTTATATATAATATAGAAAAAGCCTGTCAGTATATTATTATAATGCCAGGTATATTGTATGTAATTGTCTGTCTATATAGAAGCAAAATTCGCTTTAGAAAAGTTCCTTTTCTCAGTGTGCTCCTTATTTATTTTCTTAAGAAAATTTCAATAGTTCTGTTTTTATTACTGAGGGAGCGGCTTTTAATTATGTTCACGAACCAGAGTAAGCGTCGTTTATAATAAAATCATTGAAATTCAAAAGAAATAGTAAGTACATCTTAATATTTCTACAAAACGTTGAAAAATGTAATAGAATTTGAGAATATTCATTATCAAGTTTTCCTTCACTTACATATTTTAATTATTTCAGTTGAAAAACACGATATCCATTTAGTTATAAGATACTTCTGCGCTTTTAAATTATAATGATATTGTATGCCATATATAATATTCATGAATTTTTTTTCTTAGGACCGGTTCACAGTGGACGCCAAAGCCGGGAAATCAGTGCTAACCTACGTTCCAGTGTCTGATATAGACTATGGCACCCTATCGTGTCGAGCGACTAACCTTGCTGGACAGCAAGGTTCACCCTGTATATACACCCTCCTACCGGCTACTAGGCCGGACCCACCTTCAAATTGTTCTGTGTATAATTTAACCGATGACTCATTGGATTTGACGTGCCTAGCAGGTAATTTGATGAAAATTTATGATGCTTTCCGCTTTTTTCTGTATAGCATGGCAGTCAAAGAAAACGTAGAGACATTCCTTTCTTCATTTTCCCGCTCAAATCCAAGACATTGCGTGCCGGTTGAGTGGCGAAACTCTTTGCGCCTTGTCTTGTCTCCAGAGCTGAGAAATGAAAATAATTTGAATATAATCATTCCCACGAGTGGGGATCGAACTCAGAATCATCCCGTATACAATCAATTGCTGTCACATTGTGCCACAATGGCACTATTGATAGCCTTTAGTTTCAGTACCGTAGTAATTATAGTAGTTTTGTGAAAATCAGTCGCTTTTCTTTTAATTGTCTTTATTTTGTAAAAGAAAATACTACTGCGAGATAAATCATTTTGGCTAACGTTCAGACTAATTTTAAAGTATTTCATACTCTAAGGTGGTGACAAATAGGAGTTATGGTAGAAATATTTGCACTATAAATATGAATTTTCCTTCAAGTGACATTTGAACCTCCAAAAGGACTAATTAGAGTAAACAAATCTATTTATAGAAAACGTATAGAAATTTGAATGTAGCGGAGCTCGAACGTCTTGAGAATCGTTCAAGCACTTTGAATAAGTTATATACAAATTGTTAGGTAGAATAATGTAGGCCGTGTCAATGATTTTTAAATGAAAGTGCGTTAATTTGAATGCTTTCTTAAAAATCTCGCTTCACTTACGCGAATATTATAAATTTTATTATTATAATAGTATTGACCATCATTAAGATTTTTTTTATATATTTTTAGGAGTAACACATGTGATTAATTATTCTTTATTTTGCTTAGGCACTTTTATACATTTTCACTTATTTCGTTTAATTGTACGTACATTACTCTTTCTCTTACCAGAGCGGTTAAATAAAAATAATTTAATATTACAATTCACAAGAAAACCATGGCGTCATGTTTTTGCTTTTTTAAAACGAATAATTTGTTTACAGGTTACGAAGGCGGCTTACAATGCGTTTTCATAGCGGAAGTATGGGCCAATGAAGGTCTAGTAACTAATTCCACGAACGGTGCAGCCGTGTGGAACCTCAGAAGACTTGGTGCTAATAGGCATTTAAAGTTGGTTGTATACGCAGCCAATAGTAGAGGCAGATCTGAACATATTACATTCACTGTTGAAACAGCGCCCAGATTGTCACCGAGGACTGGTAATTGATTTTTTTTATATTGATTTTCTTTTTTTTTTTTTTTAATTTTATACAAATTTGTAACGAAAATGACAAATATATATATATATATAAATCTAATTGCACAATTAATTATAGGTATGCACCATATGCGATAATAGTTGTCTAGTGAAAACAAAAATAGTAATAAATAGTAATTACATACAAACTTAATAATATACTCATTTATATTAATTGTCATTGTGTAAAAAAAAAACAAACATGTAATTAAGAAACGTTTCCAAATATAAATTTCATCAAGTTAGTCTCTGTTTGAGACTGAGAAAGCAATGATAAATAAAAATTAGCCAAATATACAATTTCATTACAACAAATTATAATTAAAAAATCATAGTAAAAAATGAACAAAAGTCGCGACAGAATGACAATTTATAGAGTATAATTTATAATTAATTTATTCTAATGATTTTATTTTGTAAATCAATCAAATATTAGTTAGTGATCACTTATTAGGTGTTTTCCATTTTAATCCCACTTTAGAGAAATTACGTATTGAACAAGTAACCCAACTTAACTTATCGCATAACACGGACAAACAAAAATATTTTAAAAATAAACATGTTTCAAGGCCATCGTGGCGCAGTGAAACAAGGTTTGACCGTAAACGCGAATGGTCGTGGGTTCGATTCACACACGGTGGAACGATTGCATTCAAAACATTTTCATATCACCGCTCTGGTAGCCAAGACAAGCGGTGATGAGTTCCGGCACTCAACACACAATGCCTCCATTTGGGACGGAAAATGAAGAACGGAGTGTCTTGAACTTAGAATCTCTCTGCTATGCGGGAAAAGCCGTGAAACTGCATAAAACATATATTAGAATAAAAATCTCAAATTATTTATTACACAAATCCTACACAAAGAAACAAATTTGACATTTATTATAACGACAAAAAACAATGCCAATACTCTTGTTAGTACTCCATAAAGGGGATAAAAAGTTTTTTTTTTGATAAAACCAGTGTAAGATATTTCAAAGCACATGAAATCCTTTTATAAACAGAGAACACACGATTCTTGATCTTTGCTCGTTTGATCTTTTATCGTTTGCGCTTTAACTGAAATCTTTTGTTGCAATCTCAATGCATTTTATATATTCACAAATAGAATAATTCAAGGACTTACTACTACAAGCTACTATATATACTTATATTTTCTTTGCAACTTCCAAGATATTTTGCCTTAAATAAATTTAAAACGACTTTTTCAATTTCAAAATAAGCTATTTTCATGAAAGCAATTTTAAGGTCAGCGTTTCATAACTAAGCGCAGAATCTTTAATATTTATGTATGTACAAAACTCGTGTTTATTTTTATATTTTAATGCAAATGGAGCGGATTTCTTTCTTTCGTTCGCTTTATATATTTTCAATACATTTTGTCCTTATTTACCCTTTTTCTAGATTCATATGAGTTTTGAAATACTTTTCATGTTCAATACGGAATGTAATGTACAAAAAAATAAGAAATTTACGATTTTCAGGAAGCTTCAAGCTTAATCCCGCATTGCGGGGAAGTCAAAGAGAACCTAGTGTTAAGACACCAGTTCCATTTGCCCTTTTCACCAGAACTTGACACTTTGGGTGTAGAGTGGCTGAACTCAAAATACAAATAATTTAAATTTTAGTTCTCCGACGAGTAAGTCTCGAGCCCACAACCAATGTTTATAGGCAGAGGCTGTCCTACTGCGCCAAGTTAGTCGCTTATTATTAAGGAAATTCAATTTATATTTTCCTTCAAAATATTTATCGACAATAGGATAAACTATAAACAGTTGTGTAACATTTAAAACACGTTTCATGTATCACGTAGAGCGGTAGAAGGTTTCTTTTTGAATAAGACTTTTGTATATAGAATATATTTTTGTACGTGTATCGTATTTAATTTAATTTTTGCTATTATATTTTTGAAGTATTAAAATAGCTTTTCTGATTCGTGATGGTTGTTGCAAATTTAACAGCATTTTCTAACACAACAAAATATTTTTCTAAATTTATATAGTTTACTTTCAATCAACTCTACATTTAGTCTTAATATTTATAACACTGTCATTTTGATTAAATTAACAAAATAATTCTGGACGTGGATATGAAGTTTATATATATAACGTTTATAAATTTTAAATACATACAATACAATACAGGTAGAAACATATGTATAGGTAAAACTAATAAAAATATTAAAAAATGAAGCTTTATTTTTCACACTTAACTACAATTCATTCATAATCTCTTGATGAGATAAAAATAAGGATAAAAAAGTTATTTTGCTATATATATAAAATGCAACGTTTACTTAAAATACAGACCAACACAAAAGTTAAATATCATAATAGCGACCCGGTATCGCCCACATGACCGTAAGCTAGTTATTATCGGCTGCCATTTCGTAAAAAAATTAAAAATAAAATTTAAAAAACTAAAAGAAAAGAAAAGAGAAAAAGTTGCATATATTCATTCCAAGACCCTCAAATTTCAAATACGAAATTTCATCACAATCGGTTTAGCAGTTTGGCCGTGCTGACGTCACAGACAGACAAATGGATATAGCAAACATTTGTATGTGTACGTTTTCTTATATCTACTAAACAGTTATCTAACAAGCAGCTGTACTGTTTCTACATAACCCTTTTAACCTTCTTCATCCTGGTAACTCAAATAGAGGGAGATTGGAAGGCAAGATTGATCTTTAATATTATTAAAAACCGATTTTTCATGAAGGATTTGTACCACGTGAGGAAATATTTGTATTGAAATGATAAGCATTTTTCTAAGTCTGATATGAGAAAGCGCGTAGTTTATTAAGTGTTATTCACAGACACAGGACATCAAATATATTTAGAAAATATATTTCGCAGTGCGATTCAAACCCACGCCTCTTGGAAACCATCCAAGAAGGAATCCCACTGCGTTAAACATTTTTATAAGTTTTCGGAATATATAGTGGATTGCAGTGTCTTTATACTAAAAAAAATCATTTTTATAAAACGCATAAAAATTTAAAAAATTCTTGGACGGCTTTTTTATTTCAGCTTTATGACTTTTGAACCTAGTGTCAAATCACTCCGTTCTCTACTTTCCGCCCGAAATCGAGACATTGCGTATTACGTGGCGAAACTCGAAAGCCGCACTTTGTCAGAGCGCAGAAATTAAAATATTTTATGTACGAGTATAATCATTCCCCCGAGTGAGAATCGAACTCACAGCCAATCGTGTTACACCAAACGCTGTCACACTCCACCACGATGGCCACAAAAAAAAAATTATACGTTTTCTAAAGATGTTTTTAAATTTCCTAAGTGTGTAAATAACACTTTAAAAAATCCTTAATATGTCTCTACTTAAAATGTTTCGTTTTGCTACAATTCCTGGTAAAAAATGTACTGAATAACCACTATCTAACCCCAAAGCAACTCCGAAACGAATAATCCACAGGATGTCAACAAAAATAATAACGTGTAATACAATTTTGAGTGCGCAAAAAGTTTCATACGCGGCTGTTTCGTCCCGTTGCGGTTGCATTTACTTGCCGGATAACTTTTATTAGAAGTGCTTTCATGGTCGGTAAAATTTTGAAAGTGTTCCGTTTTAACTGTTATTTTGTTCAAAAGCATAAGCAGACTTCACAATTTGTAATGCAAAGCAGTGCTACCAACTTTTCCTACTTCAGAGTTTTAATTTTTTTTTTTAGCATATTACATATCGTTGTTACGCAATGGTGAGTTTGTCTAAGTGACATGAGTAATGAGAGAATGGTGAATCTCTTAAAAATATATATATATATATCAATAACAAAAATAATATATTATTAGAACACAGTGATTTTTCATTACTTTTTATCTAGAATAATTGAAAGCTATTTATGAATTATTAAAAAAGAAACTTCACATTTACTAGAGAAGGCAGAGAGATTTACTCTTTCCTTCCAACAGACAAGACAAATAAGAGTCCAGTAGCATAACTTAACTCCGCACTTTGTACCCTACCAAAAGCTACCAATTGCTACTAAAACCAAATAGCGGTTAAAGCGCACCGAACTAACCGTACATAAAAAATTAACTTTTTATATATTCCATTACAAAATCGCACAAGCGATCGCGAATGCGCGTTGAATTTTTAAAAAATACTTCGGAGCGAGATGTGTGTGAGTATGTTTCCATTGTGCCTATAGAATTCGTCAATATCTAGTTTGTTTTACATACACGTATTACGCTTTAACGATTGAACGAGCGTCGAATTGCAATACGTTTTTTTTTTACAAAAACTGAAATGTTATCCAAATTGTTTAAATTGTATTCATATGATTATTTCCATATATTCCATATATATTTATTTTATGTTAAATTTTACAATGTAGTTTATATGTTTGTAGTTAGCTGTCTATTTAGTTATATGTTTGAATGTATGTATGTATGTACTTATATATTTATATATGTGAATCAAGCGAGTTCACCGCTTACCGATTTAACTTCTCTTACACCTTAAGGTTGCCAGGCATCCCTTATAGCGATAAGGCCGCCAGCTGTAATTTTTATTTTCTTTTGCCATTTTTTTTGTTCTCTGTAAACTTGTGGTGTAAATAAAGCATATTATTATTATGTATCTTTTGGAAAAGTTTTCGGATTCAGAAGAACCCGGTCGTTGGTCAGGCTTGCGTGGGGACACAGGTCTAACATGTAGAGGCTCCTTAGATATAGCTATCTATTTTGCTGCGACGCATCAGCCGGGATCCATCTCTGAGTAACCACAGGTAATTGCACAGAGATGGTCATCGGCTATGGAAAGTATGGATCACTAAGCTGGGGCGGGGCTATCTAATGGAATTTTGATGGATTGAGTACTGGGCTATTGTATAAGACTACTGGATACGGCTTTTACCATATAATTATACTATACCGTATAAGGTTTATTATTATTAATATAGAAAAATGCTATGACTAAGCAAAATTTGTAAACACATCCTCCATCTCCCGCCATGTGGATCATGACATGGTGGGTGGAGGTCCACAACGCTGTTAGCGCTCCGTTCTCTCTCGCTACCCCGCTGTGTTTATACACAGCTACACTAATAAAGACTTCACAATCTTTTTTTGTTGATTGATTTTAAGAATAATTTTAGATTGTACTGAAAACGATTCCGAATAAAATGCCAAGTAAAGAGAACCTCGTGTCAGTACATTCTGTTCTCAACTTTACCTACCGCTTCAAGACATTGCGTGCTAAGTGGCGGAACTCATCAGCTTTATGCTTCGAACTGAATAAAGCAATTTCTCATACTGTTTATTCAACATGACACACCTAGATACCTGTGACATTCATTGCTCTATTAAATTACATTGAATGTACTTTAGAGACCATCGTGATGTATCGTCCGACTGTAAATGATTGGTAGTGGGTTCGATCCTCATTCGGAGAAGTGATTATATTTATATCGTTCTCCGCTCTAGTAAGATAAAGCGCGGCATTTAGTATCGCCACTCACATGCAAAGTCTTATTATCGGGCGGAAAATGGAGAATGGAGTGTTTTGACTACATTACATAAGAGAAAAAAAATCCCGTACGTATTGATATATACATAAATTACACAATATAAAATATATCATTGCTTAGGAAACAAAATTCTAGTTAGAGAAATTGCAACATTCAGTATTGTATTGCAACAGACAACACTAAAGCCATAAACAACAAGAAAACCATAGACTACAAGAAAACCAGAACATCATGTAACCCTAGGCTTATGAATAAACTTTCATTCTCTACCCCGTAACTGCCTAATAAGTTACTAGACTAATTAGACACAGACTGACCGCAAACTTATAGTATCCCAAATTCAAGCTTTGCACTTATACTATAATGTTATATAAATATAATTATACAATTAAATTATTGAAATAATTGATTAAGGCCATCATGGCGCGAGCGAGATATCGTGGGGTCTGACTATAACCGTGATTGGTCGGTCGTTGGTTCGATTCCCATTCGCTGAATTAATATTAAAATTAAAATAAATTATTCTAATTACTCCGGCTTAAGTGAAAACTCCACTCAATGTTTCGAATAGCTGAGTGCATTTAAATTAAATTAATTGTGAATATTAAACGTGATATTAATTTCATATGTAGCTGTACATGTCTTGTAATTTTGGCACTGATTAATGGCATGTCATGATAATTATTATGAATCGCGAATCACGAAGCTAAATCCTATTCTTAACTAGGTAATTAATTAATGTGTACAATTTGTACGGGTTTTGGACTTTTGTTTGCTAACTACCGTTGTGGTGTTTTTAACATTTAAAAGTGTTAATCACACACTTAGGAAATTGAAAAACATATTTAGAAAATGTATAAAAATTTGAACGCAGCAGGATTCGAACCCGCGCGTCTTGGAAACCGTCCAAGCGCTCTGACCCGTAAGCCATGAGTTCTACGTCCAGCTGCGTTGAAGTTCTTATACGTTTATCTTATTATTTACATTTGTTGTTTAGGAATTGCGGTGTAGGAATCATTGGAAGGTGCCAGTTAGAATATATTCTGGGGAAAATGAGTTATATATATTTTCTTGTACAACGAATTGTAGCCTATAACTTTCTTAATATCGGTTTAAATAAGAGGAATGTTATAACGTATATACACATCTCTTACATTATATAAACTACAGCAAAATGAAGACTTACAAATAAATAAAAAAAACTTTTAAAACACCCTTTTTCTAATTATTCTCAGCAAGCTTTTTCATCTGAGGTATATATATATATATATCGACCTGCCATATTGTATTTTGAATGACGTAACACAATTAACCATAAATTATCATCCTAACTAAACGTGTAGGCAAAATTGTAACTCAATCGGTAACCGATTGAGTTAAGTTGCTTTAAAATTGAGTTGCAAGATTCCACCTGAACAAACATACATATATGCAAATTACTAAAAAGCTTATAAATATGTGTATTAGTTTAAATATTTTATTATTTATAAAGAAACATATATATTTTAATATTTTAAACTATGTGTTGCCCGCGGACTTCTCGCGTAGATCATAGTTTATATTTACAAAGAGGTTTTAAAATATTGTACTACCTAAATTAAAATATTGGGTATGTTTGTTTAGATATGCTATTTGTTACCGATTGAAATGAAATAAACACTAAATCAAAATAAAGTCAAAATGCATTTAATTCGGTTAAGCTATAATTATCATACACAGACAAATAGAAAAGAAAATTCAAAATCATTATTTTGGGTTCTATTACATTGATACATATCCTTATCCTTATAATATTTTTTCTCATATATCTTCCATGTACAGACAGCGATCAGTTACATATATATATAAGGTAAATTTTCATCCCGTCCTTTATTAAATATATGTATGTATGTAGTATGTTTATGAACGAAAGCAGAACACAATAGTAATTTAATAATTTTATGACTCATAATTTTATGACTTTTGTACACAAAATTAATGATTTTCAAACTGGGACTTAACATAAACGTTGATAAAAGGAAAATCGTATAATAAATATGATAATTAGAAATTTAATATCAAAACCTCCTCGAAGTTTCTCGAGGGTATTATCTCTCGATTATGAATGGTGAGACTTTTGTTTATTACGTGGAATTCACAAATAAAAGGAATAATTATGTTCGTAATATTTAAAAAAAAAAAAATTTTAGGGGGTTAATTAAATGGGATACCCACATATTGTCTATATATAGATTTTTTAAATTTATTTTTATAAATCACAATCAATGTTTTTAAGTTTAGTCACACAGTACAAATAATACTTATTTTTTATAATTAAATTTTTATTTATATTTTTTTATATTGTACAAACATTTATTGACACTGCCCAAGCAAAATCGATCATATTTTTATATAATTAAAATTGTTTCATAGTGTTTGAACGGGATTTTTTTAACAGGTACATCTCTACCATACAATAAACTAATTAGATTAATTAAGTTATTATAAACCAATTGTAGTTTCTTACATCAAAATTATTAATTTGTTCCTTAATTCAATCCTCGTCTAACTACAGCTAGGTGAAAGTATAGGCGTTACCATTACCACGAAAACGGCCATTTGGCTTAAATTCCCGTATCAATTTCGAAGCTTAATCGAGTTGTGATGACAATGTTATTCAGACGTCGTTTAAATTTTGAATTTTTACATAGTATTTTTTTTAATAAATATGTATAAAGTTACAGCTGGTTCGGTTTTGCTTAGTTTGTATAATTTTTGAATAGATTATCAATACGAGTGACATTGTTTTTTCGGTATTCGGTATTTATCATATAATTTTTTTCAGCTTTACATTTATCCCATATCATATCTTGGGGTGGGTACGGAAGCTAGAGTCAAGACACCCTGTTTTATGACATTTCGCCTTAGTTAAGTAATGGAATTCACCGCCGCGGTTTGTCTTATCGTGGGAAATAAAAATAATTTAAATACATTTCCCCCGAGTGGGAGTCGAACCGACAACAAATCACGCCAACAATCGGACGTTTTCCTCCATGATGACCTTAAACGAATATTAGCTTACTAAATATTTTAACCGATGAAAAAAAACCGAGAAGGTTCTCAATTCGACACGTATATATTTTTTTATGTTAATATTATACAGAGTCTATCAATTTTCATAATTCTTTTTTTAATCGAAAATAGGGGATAATTACGTATTCAATTACATGTCGGTTCCATTTTTTGTTTAAAATTGTCATTTCAATAATTTGTTTCATCATAATATGTTTAAACTGGTAGTATATATTTAAATATTTACATCTATAGCTCACGCTGTACGTTACGTTTTACGTTACGTTATTATTTTTACGTTTAATTACGAAAATGTATAGCTACGAAAGTTTACGAAAGCATATAATTTATGATTTATAATTTATAAAAATATGTAATTTGCTACTTATATATAAATAATATATTTATATATATGTAGAAAATTAGTTTAAAAAAGAAATTAAAGGACTACTATTCAATTGATATTCTTATGAAACTTGTGCCCGGGCAAGGTTATCGAGTAATAATAAATATTTTATTGTCATCGAATCCTATAGGATCAGATCTCCAAAAATTTTTAATTGAAATTAGGGGACAAGGGGGGAGTCAAAGTAGTGTTGATAGTGTACATAAAACAAAATATGAAGTAACATATATATTTTACATTTTTACATAAAACAAACTATTTTTCGTATACAGAACCGCAAGAGCCTTGGGAAGTAAATTGGGCTGTGGGTGGAGTGTTGGGTGCAGCACTCACTGTAGCGGTCATCCTATGTCTCGCCCTCATTGCTACTAGAATACGGCATAGAGCTAGGGACTATGAAGGTGTGTAATTTATATTTTTTTAACATTTTTTAAAGTGTTATTCGCACACTTAGGCAATAGAAAGACATATTTTAATTTTTTATTAAATATGTCTTTTTCAATTTATTATATTACATTTTTGTACATATATACAAATCTGAAAGTGGTTCTCGAACCCAAGCGCTTTGACTGCTAAACCATATGTTCTATATTTAGCTACGTCGAAATTCTCACAACTTTTCTAAAAATAGTGTAAATAGTACTTAAATATAAAAATATTTAAATTATTTTTGCTTTACAAGATTTCAAAGTCTTATTAAGTTTCTAAACCCTTCTTTTCAACTTCAAATTATTTCAATATTCATCTAAACATTTAATTGCCTTCACAGTGACAATGCAATCAACCAAGAACCAGAAAGTGACACTTCAGAAGCGGTCCTCCCCCGACGATCGCAACCCGGATCTTATTCCCCTTAGTAAAGGTACCTTTACATTTTCGCTAATATACCATAACTAATATTTTTTTTTAATTTAGATCTTTCATATTGTAAAAAAAATATGATTAAAATGTCGCAGTTGAATTTTGTAGGTTCTATTCTTCTATATGGAGTATTATTTATAGTTAAAAGTCTTTTGACGCGTACAATATGCGTTGCCTAGGGCAACGGTGTATATCACTTGCTCAAAAGTGTATTTCTGATACATAGTACTGTGTGATGTAATTATTTGATTTATTAGAAGTGTATTCGTAATGCATTATTATGATTTAGATTAAAATATTGATCATTTTGCACTTCTGCTTCACATTTATCTATGCCACGTTATCAACGCCCAATTTCTAACTCTTTTTTCCCTCTTAATGTATGTAGGAAGGAGGTCGAAAATACTTCCTTCACCTAATAGTATATACAAGCGAGCGATTCGCGGCGTCGCCTGCGTACGCTACACGACTAAACTTTTCGCCCGCCCGTGCTCTCCCTTAAATGTATAATTTAAATGGTCATAACTTCTATGAACTAGTTGAAATAAAATGACCTCTAAATGTTAAGGGAGTTTACCATAATACAATAGTCAAAACTGCATTTATATTGGTTCATTTATTTCTGAGATTAGCGTGCACAAATAAACAGACAAACATAAAAGAAAATAAAAAGTCATTGTTTTTGATTCTATTATATTTATAAATTCCCCCAATAACATTTTTTTATTATATATTTTCCATGTAAATACAGCGACCAGTTACAGTTTTTATTATATGTTTAGATATAAATGAGCTAGATCTATAAGTTTAGTCCTCCTCCTCCTCCTCCTCCTCCTCCTCCTTTGACCATAATGATTAAAGCTTGCAATTTTCTATCTTTCGGTGAAATAACTGCAAATAAGCAATTAAAGCTGATTGCGGTGTTAAGTTTTAGCACCCCACAACGTTTGTAACAACAAAACTTATGATATTCTTTTTTTTCCCCTAGTATTTTATATCAGCTTCACGCCTTTTCGCATGAAGGAGTAATAACTCAGTACAGACACTTCGTTCCGCACTTAAGATGTCACCAGAGCGGATAAATAAATATAATTTACCCCAAGTGGGAATCGAACCATTAACCGTCACGTATACATTTACACGCTTTGACAATGCAGTACGACCTTCCCTATATTTATCTATTCAATAGTTAATGGTATTATAGTATATGTATTGATATTTAATATGTTTGTAAAACTCCTTACAAAACAGGGATACTAAAGAAACTGAAACTGTATTGTTTAAAATTAATTAGAAAGCTTTCTGTGTATTAAATATGTAATGTCGAATGTAATGTTCAGGCTTTGTTCGTAGATATTCAATCTTTACTGTGAACAGTGTTTGATATAATATTTAATATTAATTAATTTTATAAAAGGCAGCAAGGATGAGAAATTGTGCTTTAAATGCTAAAGGCCTTTGTACGTTGGGGGAGAATATACTTAATTGATTTTAAATTAAAATCATGGGTTAAGCTTTTTGGAACAGGGTATCCCAAGCTAGGTAGGTTAAGTAAAACTCATATTTAGAAAACGTATAAAAGTTTGAACGCAGCGGGATTTGAACCCACGCCTCTTGAAAACCGTCAAGCGCTCGGACTTCTAAGCCAAACGTTTTACAATCTTTAGAACGCTTAAACGGTTTTCAAGAGGTGTGGGTTCAAATCTCACTGCGTTCAAATTTTTATACGTTTTCTAAATATGTGCTTTTCAATTTCCTAAGTGTGCGATTAACACAAAATGTCAAAAAATAAGTAAAACTCGTTCGCAACCAAAAGTCGTTGGGTGTGCAGATGTCCTTCGTGTTTTAGAAGCATTTAGCAGTTAGACGTTTGACGATCTTACATAAACGCTTTCCTTACATAGCTCTAAAATTTTGGTCTAAAAGTTTATGGATAAACGTTACCTAGATGAATCTGGCCATATGACTATATAGCATATCAACATTATATTAATGAAACTTTCTAAACATCATAATTTTAATGTTCACGTTAAAGAAGAACTAAGTAAAAAGGTTGTTTTACGAGTATATTCTGTATATAAGTTCTATAGATATATTACACTATATCTGCAGCTTCACGCTTTTTCACTAACCTACTTAGAGAGACTTTAGTGTGAGGACACTCCGTTCTCAACTCTACGTCCGAATTCTAGTGTGGCAGAACTCACGGCTTTTTCTTGCAACCAGAGCGAAGAAATGAAAATATTTATTTTTATTTCTCCAAGTGGAAATTGAACTCACAACTAATAGCGATTACAATCACATGCTGTCCTACTGTGCCACGGCCGTCGTGGTTTATTTAGTCAAATATATCTTTATTGTGTTACCTTAAATCATTTCATCATCCTTTGTTGTAGTAATGTACCGGATAAATCAATAAATAAAGCAACAAAATAAATAAATCAATTAGGAGCCGCGATTACTGATATATAATTATGATTCTTTTTATTTTTATTGCACACAAATGACAACAAAATACAAAAAAAATTAAAAAAGAAGTCCAAAAGGCGGGCTTAACGCTAAGAAGCATTATCGACCAACCAACCTTGTCATGTGGAATATAAAAGTGTAGATGCGCAAAGGCCAAAGGTATAATTTTTATAATTATAAATACATATTTACAAGCATACATACATACCGGAAAAATATATACTTGCATATACACACACACACATATATATATATATATATATATATATATATATGTGTGTGTGTGTGTGTATATATATACGAATCGAAAATAGTATGATTAAAAGTTTTTGAAAAAGAACTCTTTCACCCGACATTTTGAAAGCCTCACGTGAGGGAGAGGGAGATTCTTTCACGTATTCGTTGTGTGCTTTTTTTTAAATTATTGAACTGAGTTTATATAGGGCAAAGATCATTTTTATTAATAGTAAAAGAAGTTGTAATTAACGTATAAGAATTTCGACGTAGCCGGATATAGAACGTGTGGCATAGCAGCTAGAACCAGCTTGGATGCTTCCCAAGAAGCGTAGGTTGTAGGTTCGAATCCCAATACGTTCGAATTGTTTAACGTTTTGTAAAAAGATTTTTTATATTATAAGTGTGAATAACACTTTTAAATTGTTCAAAATTATATTTACCTGTTTCTTTTGATTTGATGCTGAGGGCGATTTTTTAAAAATAATAGTAATTTAAACGTACCTTGTAAAGTTTAACTGCATCTACATACATATAATATTGTAAATTTACCAACGAAATAACACTGAAAATGAATCAAGGGCCATTTATTTTTATACTGAACCTAAACGGACCGCTCTTAAGATAAGATGGTATCGTTAAGCGTAATGCGAGCTCGAATTGGCCATCCTATATGGAAATCTCACATCTTTTTTACAATATTTAGGTTTTCATTTATTAAAGTCTCGTTATTTTTTAACGTTATTGTTTTATTATATAGGTCTTACTGCTATAATAATTTGATTTTTAAGACAGATTTACGCTTTTTCTTACAGCAGTGTAAAACGAGAGATTCTAGTTGCAGACACTCATTTCTTTACTTCCCCTTTCATTGTGTGTTGAGTGTATGAACCCAACACCGCGAAAAATTAAGTACTATACAATAATTTCTGGAGAAGGGTTCAAACTCACAATCATCGCATCAAACGTTGTCCCACTGCACCACTTGTTCGATTCCAAAGCAACATATGTACGTGCTCCTCACTTTCCATATAAAATGTAACATGAATTTATCTATGTATTATCTATATATCTTATAAAAGGCAATGCTTATTTGACGAACATCTCGCCGTTTGTTTATAATTTGGCACCCCTAACTAGATCCAATGATGATGATAATATATTCATAGTATGAAACTGATATCCATGAGAACTGGTGTAGAAAAATAATAATTGTAAGCGTGTACGTTCCTCTCAGTTTCTTTTTCAAACTTTTTGTTATTATAATATGTAAAACACCTGCAGTGCTAGCTTTTTCAAGTCTACACTGAACAAAAATATGCCCTATGTTTAAAAATAAACATCTAACTTACACGATTGTACACGCGATGGTTGTGGATTTGAATCCCAATCGAGGTAATGTTTATATTTAAATGATTTTCTTTTCTCCGCTCCGGTGACAACCAAAAGTGTGACGTTGAGTTTTGCCTCTTAACAAGCAATGTTTTGGATTCGGGCGCAAAGTGGAGAACGAAGTGTCTTGACACTAGGTTCTCTCTACCTACCTGCTATGCGGGAAAAGGCGTGAAGTTAGAAAAAACAACAAACAAAATGAATTTTAAAATAATAATCCTTGAATATAGTCCAATATGTCCAAATTGCTACAACCTCATTGTCATATGAAATAAAACGTATATAACCTTTCGTTTATAACACAAATAGTTTGTATTAGTGAATTTACATAATAAAATGAAATTCTTAACCAACATTTAGGCTACGACGAAACTAATGGGTAATTCCATTCACGAATTGCATTTTCATCGAATAAACGATTTTGTTCATAACAAAATTGTAGGTAGAAAATGCTTTCAGTTACACGCAGCTATTCTTAGAAAACAACTATGTTTTGTGAGGAAATAGTGTTTTGTATTATAAAAAAGCTATTTATTTCAATCGAAATTAAGAAAAATGTAGGTGGCCAGTGGGTTCAATTCCCAGTCGGAGTCCATTTAAATTATTTTCATTTCTTCGCTCTGGTACTTCAGATAAAATGCGGCATTAAGTTTTGCCACTCAACACGCAATGCTCGAATTCGGGCTGAAGGTGGAAAGCGGAATGCCTTGACACTAGATCCTCTATGACTACTGTACCATAAGAGATACACCCGCAAAAGCGTGAAGCTGAAAAAAAATGAAAACTTTTGATTTCTGGTGGAAAGTGCATAACGGATTGTTTTAATATTTTCTTAGCCCGAGTACTCTCTTATCTAATTTATTTTCTATTTAATTTTGAAAATATTTTTTATTATTCATTATTTTTATCTTTTTTTACCCATATCGTAGCGGATAGGCAACAAAAATCAAATAGTTAGCTTTGTTATATAATTTCTACCAAAACATGCTTAAAGAAAAACAGCTCACTATTTCACACAAAAAAGCTTTTATATTAAAAACATTTAAGAACTCCTCACTGAAAAGTCACCAAACACAAAATATCAGACTCGAGAGTTCATAACAAGATTATATTATTTATTTGTGAAGACAATTTATTAACCTATAATTAATTAAAACCTGGCAACTGTTTGCTATAAACCTTTTGACAAACTCTGAATTCTACCGATTCCATTGTATGCCAAACAGTAATATTTCACAACTTTCCTTATTAACCGAGCAAACTACGGCAAAATCTTTTCATCTTTCGATAAGGGCACTAACGAAGAAGCTTTACGATCTTCACTTGGCACTTCAAGTGACGCTTGGGTAATTGTTTTCTTCAAAACCATCGTTTTTGTAGACGAAATTTCGAGTAAGCTTCATTTATTTTCGTGTTTATATATACATAATTAAGAATTTGCCTGTGACTTTGTTTATGGAGCTTAGAACTCAAAATACTCAAAAAATTTTAACAAGTATAATTTAAAAGTCGTAATATTTTGTAGTTTATTGGATTGACAAGCGTTTTTGATTCATATACGGTGAATTTATAATATTAGTAAGACAGAATATGATAAATAAGATATAGACATATATTTTAATTTGAGACATTGCGTGTAGAGTGGCGGACCTCAAAACCGCGCTCGCAAACTAGCGCTCTTCTCCGAGTTGGATTCAAACCCACAACCAGTCTGTAATCAAGACTGGTAGTGGGTTGTGTTCGGACGGAAGTGGACAACGGAGTGTTTTGAAACTAGGCTTCTCTGGCCCTGCTATATAAGGACTACAAAAAAAGCCTGAAATTATGCTTTCGAATTGCAATCTTGAATATTTATTTTTTACAAAAGATACTTTTCACTATATTTACTTCGCATACAATTTTAAAATGAAACTTATTCTTTAAATATAAAATTAAACGTAAACAACCAAACTACAGTACATTTTATCTTTACGAATCACTAGAGACGCTCTAATCCTTTAAATTCTAGAAACTTATCTCATGAGAATGTTATGAAAAATAACTAAAAGCTCACTCAATCACAATACGAAAGCGAATTCAAAAATGTATTTGTAACTCCAACGTGCAATAAACCTGTACAACACAGATGTTATTAGACAAAGTGCTCAATAAATCGTGAACAATCCGTAGTGTACGATTCAAAACTGATTTAAATCACGCCGTAGAGGTGCAGATATGATTAAATGATTCATGATGGTTGCGGGTTCATGATCCGCTTGCTAAAAATTATATTTAAGCTGGTATTTGGATTTCCCTGATCTAGTAAGATAAGCCCGGGGTTAGGTTCCGCAATCCAATACGAAGTTTCTCTAAAATACTCAGAAAGTGTAAAACGGAGTGTTTAAACTATTTTGCGCCTAACTACACATATAATTAAGAAATAACCTAATTTTTTCATTCCAAAATGTGTAAAAATCGCGAATACCAAAGATCTTATTATATATAACCTAATTTCCTATCTATTTAATGTCAAACACTTCCAAGCTGCTGCTCGGTGGTGGCTGCAAGCATGTAAACAGTTTTATATTTAAATATGTTACACCAGTATTTATGTTAGAGCGACGCGATGCACGTTTATAACTTAGAAACTACAGCCAATTGAGTTGATAATATATTCTGTGGTATATAATATTATATAGAATGTCCTCGTGTTTATTGCATTTTGTAAGGTACAAATTGTGATATATCTTTTAAAATTTTCGAAGTGGCGACGTCGAAATTCTTATACGCTTATTACAACCTATTTTAGCCGGGTGTAGAATGCACGGCTTAGCAGTCAGAGCACTTGGTGTCAAACAGGCGCGGGTTCAAATCTCGCTGCGTTCAAATTTTAAACGTTTTCTAAATATGTATTTTTGAATTTCCTTAGTGTGCGAATAACACTTTTAAAAATGTAAAAAAAAACAGAGAACGTATATTTAATTTAATTCATTTAATATTAATGTAATAAGCGTATAAGAATTTCAACGTAGCTGGATGTAGAAAAATATATATTTAATACATAGCATTCTTTCTTGCCAAACGATTGTTCGTAGAATAATCATTGGGTACAGAAATTTGTAAAATCCTCTCCACAGACATGCTAACAACAAATATAATTTGTAATAAGCGTATAAGAATTTCAATGTAGCGAGATGTAGAACGCATGGCTTAGTGGTTAGAGCGCTTAAACGGTTTTCAAGAGGCGCGGGTTCAAATCCTGCTGCGTTCAAATTTTTATACGTTTTCTAAATATGTCTTATACGTTCTCTGTACTTATTTCATTAAATTTCAAAATAAAATACCCCCTAACCGATAAAGGATGGCACAGACGTTGTTACACAAACTGCCCTGTAATTTGCGAGTCGATCCATTGTACTGTCGACTCCAAAACTTTGCTTATTAACCGAACAAGCGCTGGAATCTTTTCATCTTCAATTAGGAACGCTAATGCAAGAAGTTTTACTTATATTTTTGTTTATTTTTAATTTTTAACTTGAATACCATCTTTTAATTAAGAACATTTCTTGAATTAAAGCGCATAAAGTATTTAAAAAAATATATAAATAGCCGGAACAAACAGACTCTCGGTTCGGGGGAGAGTTACATTTAAAATATTTACATTTTTATTATTAACATGTTTAAAGTGTTATTCAGACTCTGGTAATTAGAAAATATTTTTAGAAAACGTGTAAAAAATTCGGATTCGAACCCACGCCTCTTGAAAACTGTCCAAGCGTTCTGACCTCTAAGCCATGCGTTTTACATACAGATATGTCGAAAATTTATTTTAGTTGTTAGCATCTCTGTAGAGATTTTTACACAACGCCTCTATTTCGACCAGAAAGTAAAAAATGAAGTGTATTGACACTAGGTTCACTCAGGCTTTGCGAGAAAGAACCTAAAGCTAAAAAAAAAGAAAACGATAAAAAATATGAAAATTACGTTAAAAAAATCATTTTTGACTGAACGAAGTGTGAACGAAGAAAGAACGAGTGAATTTCGTGCAAAATAACCTGAATTTCAAGTTAAACCTTTAAGAATAAGCTGGAAGATATCTCTTATGGAAATAAGTCCACGTTTTGTTAACTTTTTTTTGTAGTTTTCTATTACTTTTGTTTTTAAATTCAAGAATATATATATATATATATATATGTTTACAGCTTAGAGATGTAAATCTTAATACATAAGTACACTTAGCGATTTCAACGAGGCGGTGTAGAGATCAAGCTCACGTTAATGACTGTATTACGGCTGTATGTAAGTTGCGTGTTTGTTTCAAGGTAAAGTTTAACTAGGCAGCTTTGACCTGTTTAAAATAAGTACATATGCAAATATATATGGAGTTATATGTTATAAATACATATATAATATAATACAATTTATTTATTTATTTAACTCGTTATTACAAGATTATGTAACAATGTAGATATTGAATATAGATAGATATTTGGTGTAAAGGCGGCCTTATCACCACAGGTGATCTCTTTCAGGCAACCCTTACAGGAAAAGACAAGAAAGCAAAGAATTGGGTAGGTTTAATTATATTGATATAGAAGCCTTCGTGGCGCAGTGGGATATCACATGTCCGTAAGCGCAATAAATGTTGGTTCGATCCTCACTCACGGAATTTATTTAAATTATAAGTTCCGCCATTCAAATATATAATATAAAAGCATGAAATTGAAAAAAATATATAGGTTTTTATTAGAATTTAATATAAAGAATCTTCTCTTTGTATACATATGTTCCAGGATGGGTATTTAGGCAGATAAGTATAGGTTTGATGTATTTTCATCCGCAATATTTTTTTTAATATTCCCTGTTATCCGTTTCAAGCAATCAAACTTACAAACTTTGCGTTGAGTAAGATCTGTGTCCCATGTATACAGTTGTGTTTTTCTAGATAAAATAAAGTAGCGAATAGAGTATCAAACGGAAGCGAAGAGAAATTAAATATCCTATTTCGAAGTTCTAAGTATTATATCCCAAATATAAATTTAAATTAATATAAAAGGCGGAGAGCGGTATTTTTCGACACTGGGTTCTCTCTGACTACCAAGAAAAAATGTGGAATGTGGAAACCAAGAAAAAATGTGGGTTAATTATTATTAAAGGCTAACTCAAGTACTCAAAGTTCTACTAAAAAATATAACTCACTTACATTGTTACACAAACTCTTAACAGATGCTGTATAATAAGATTTAAACCATCGCAAAACTGTAAGATAAACTATAATTTTAGGGCCATTGTGCTCTGTGTTGAGTCACGCTTGGGAACTTTGCTTATTTACCAAAGGAGGAATCTTTTCACTCCCGCTTTGAGGATATTGGGACAAACGAAGTTGATTATTTCTTAGAGTATTCATAGTTAAAAAATTTTTTTAGTTTTATATAGTAATTAGAATAAAAGTATCAAAATATATGAATTTAGTAAATTACTATACGATTTAAATTTAAATTTTACTTAATGAATACTCCCTGAATGTTTTATGGTACCTTTTGCTTAAATATTATATATTGTTTGAAATTATGGATTTCCAACAATTTCAGTACTTGAAACTAGGCTTATAAGAAGCATAAGTACTTTGGTGTCTCTATATATATACCCTAAAAAAGTCCAATTTTTACATATTTTGATATCTACACCAATCACATAAAATAAAAATCCTATAATAAAACAGTAATGTAATAATAATTTATTATTATTTTTTGATAAAAGTTTAAAATATCAATACAAGTTTGATACGATTCGTATGCTGATATAAAACAAAATGATGAATGCTTAAACTTTCTGAAGCAATTTATCAATCTAATAACGAGCATATATTGAAATATTGAAAAAATGTCACGTGTATAAATTGTTTGCCTGACTAAATATAGCAGTTGTTCTTTCTTTTGGTAATTATTTTAAACTAATTGTAGTCCGATATACCAATGTAAGTTTCAATAAGCTTGAACCCAAATACCGAAGTTCCAAAGTTCCTTCAAAGTGGTTATTATCTTTTCTAGAAGACTTCCACATAAAATGTACCAGGTGATTGTATTTTTTTCAACATCGACACACAGTTTTTCTCACGAATTCTAAACATTTTCGTATTGAATGCCGAAACTTCCTTTGTTTTGCCAGAGAGAAAAAGCAATTTAAAATATAAGTATTCCATCGAGTGAGAATTGAACCACTAAGCATTTAAGACACTATCTCACTGCGCCCAAATGCAATTAATGCTCAATATTTTTTATTCACCAATGAAAACTGCCCACCATACCAAATGACTTTTACTAATGCGACATATACTTATTTCTTTAGCTAGATTATTATGTTTTTTCATCAGTTGTTTCCGAATCTTAATTTTTATATATCATCGGATAATGCGCATCGCACAAAACAAATTTTGTAAAAGCGGATTTTTCTTATTTCTTATTATTTACTTAGTCCTGTCTACAGTTAAAAGCTATACAACAGCAAAAATCCTTCAAATGCGTCCAGTAACTACAATAATGTGCGCGTACAAGCAGACAGACGTTTTAAAAATCATATATTTTTATTCACCTAATGTTTTCCTAAATTAAAATTCTCATCCAAATTATATAATTGTATACCTACACGACTGAACTATTTAGTTATTTCGCCCACGTTTTTACTTAAATCACAAGCTTTGCTTAAGTTGATAATTTAAATGGCTGTAACTTTTTATTTATGAACCGATTGAAATAAACATTAAATATTAAGGGAAGCTTACCAAAATACAATACTCAAAACTACATTTAAATCGGTTAAGCCATTTCAGAGATAAGCGTGCACAAACAAACATACAAACATATAAACAGACAAATAGAAATAAAAATTAAAAACCATTATTTTCAGTTCTATGACATTGATAAATGCCCCTAATAATATATTTTTTTCTTATATCTTCCGTGTACAGACAGCGATCAGTAAAATTTTTATTATATGTATATGATAAATTAAACGCACAGACACAATACATTTTTACTGTTTTATTATAGTATTTAGAATATAGAATAGATGATAAGCCAAAGTAGGTTAACTTTGGCGTAGACCCATAACTTATATTTTTTTGGTTAGTTAGTTAATTTCAAAGGGTATTATCGTACAAGTATGTGTTTTCATAACGCTAAGCTATATTGATTAAATATAGAACGCCAGACGCCAGAAACCAGAGCCATGTCCTAGTTCAATATTATTTTAAGCATATTCAAAATTATTCCGTTAAAACGAATATTACACATACAATTTTCTATTTAAAAACAAAGACTATTTTATGCTTACAGACATAAATATATGGAAATACTGAAATTTTAAATTAAATTACAAATTTCATTTAGATTAAAAGTACGATGTGTCAGGCCTTCGTGGCATTGTGGGATAACGTCTCACTGTCGGAACACGAATCGGTAGTGGGTTCGATTTGTAGGTTCGTTGCGAATTCAGACGGAAAGTGGAGGGCGGTGTGTTTTGACACTAGATTCTCTCTGGGCGAGAAAGCTAAGGCTGTATATCGGCATTTTTTTATAGCGAAGTTAGTTTGTTCTATGCTTAATTCGAATAGACCGTTAAGCGGACTGTTACGTATCAGATAATTACATATTTATTTTGCATATTAAT
Organism: Podotricha telesiphe; assembly: GCA_038994665.1. NCBI lineage: Eukaryota > Metazoa > Arthropoda > Insecta > Lepidoptera > Nymphalidae > Podotricha > Podotricha telesiphe. The sequence goes on from JAOYRR010000250.1 coordinate 110,297, forward strand.
AAACTAACTTTTACCGTAAATTGACGTTCCAGAAAACTTTTATCATTTCCGGAAAGAAATAATTATTAATTGTAGCCATTTCGATTCTAATTCATACAGTAGTTTCCATGTAACGACTAGCTTCGTATAAAATTTATATATTCTGTAGTTGTACACTAGTGGTCGTCCACAGTTTTGCTTGCGTGGATCATCCGCTGTTTGTTATACTTGAAATGCCGGGAAATCCTGTTTTAGAACTTCACTACCTTAGTAATGGACAAGTTTTATATTGATACGGATAAAGATATCATCTATATACTGTTTTTTAGTACTTAGAACTATGGTTTGCATATATAATACATTCCGATCGTTTATATATAAAAATAAAACGGATAAAGGATAAATTTATATATACGAGTACATATAGATAAATGTATATATATATATATATGGATAAAATTGAGATATGTGTTTTATATGAAAATCTTCTATCTGAACATGGAAAATCTAGATGAAATTGAGGCCATCGTGAATCAGTGGGACAATATCTAACTGCAACCGTGATTGGTTGTGGATTCGATTCTCATTCGGTAGAAAGATCATAAATTATGTTAATTTTTCGATCTGGTGAAAACGTGACCAAACAAAGTGAAGTGAAAAAGATAAAGCATGGAGTTGAGCGCCGCCACTTAACACACAAAGTCTCGTATCCGGGCGGAAAATGGAGAACGTAGAGTTTGAATATGGTGAACGTTGCTATGCGAGATAAAGCTGTTAATATAATATATTCTAATAGCATTTTCTTATGTAAAACATTTCAACACTATTTAATTTAGCCTTTCTCTCAAACTATCACCGTACTAAATAGACACGAAGTTTGTGAGATCGTCACAAGAGATTTGAGGTTGCCGCTTACTTAGTTCAAGAAATCTGAATCGCTCTATTCAAATGAATGTCACCCTAAGTAACTGAAAGCTCATAGTTCATAACATTAATCATTAGTGTTAATGTCTACGACTATTTAGCGAAAGCTCCGGTCGCAATATACTGAGCTAATTTAAACTTTTATATATGATGCTGCTTTTATTATGTAATACGCTACATAGTTTTTAATATTTTAGTTGACGAAGTTTTAAACATTTGCTGAAATATATAAAGGGATTCACGAAATACTAGTTCAAAACTTGGTTCACAGTGAAACGTTTGAATACAAATGGTGAGCTCGTGACGAGTGCTTTTCTATTATTTACATAATATTAAAAAAATATATTTGTAATCTCTTTACACGGATACTAACTGCAAAAAATAATTGTAATTGTAATCAGAGGTTTCCAAGAGGCACCTCTTTCGGGTTTGAATACCGCTGAATTTAACTACAACTACAACAATTCAATACGTAATATATTGTGGACATATTCAAACTCAAATTCAAAATATCCTTTATTCAAATAGACTTTTCAAGCACTTTTGAATCGTCGAAGGAACATAAAGCTATCACCGGTTGGCGAGAAACTCAACAGTTGCTCTTTTCAAATACAAAAGTTACAATTTTTGCAATTAATACAGTGGTAGCTAACCTGCACCAAGCCCAATCATACTGCTTCCACACATTTTTATCTTTTAAATATTCTTCTACAGAGTTAATAAGCTTTACTTACTAATATTGTCTTTATAGCGGCTTTATTCGACTCTAAAATAAACTAGTCAGTCTACGTTATAATCAAACTTCAATAAGTACATATTAAACAACAAATTCGTTTTTTCAATACAAATAGAAAAAAGTTGATGAAAATATATAAAGCTTAATAAAAGTTCTCGACTTGTTACGTGTATATATAGATGTAGTTCAAAGTTAATGAATAAATGATATATATATATATATATATATATATACTTTGCTTAAATTTTAAGGAAAGCTTACAACAATACAATAGTCAAAACTGCAATTAAAACTGGCTAAGCAGTTTCTGAAATCAGCGTGCACAAACGCACAGACAAACAGAAAAAAAAATTAAAAATCATTGTTTTGGGTTCTAAAATATTGATAAATGTCCCCAACAATATGTTTTTCATGTATGTTCCATGTACAACCAGTAAAATTTTTACTATATGTATAGATAGATGTAGTACCTATTGTATTAAATCCAATGACTTCATTCGACAGTTGATGCGTTTTGAATATTTTAATATCATATATTATCATTATATTCATATTTAAAGGAAAATCTTTGTCGTCCTTTTTACGAAAATTATGCTGACGAAGCAGTATGAAATTTTACATAATTAATTGAAGCCTATAAGGAGGAAGTATTTTGCATTACAAATGTTACATACATTATCGCTTGACATATAGTTGTGTATAAACTTGCATACATGTTGTCAAGGTTAGGTAAGGGATAAGGCAAATAGTATTAGAAATTCGAAAATTAACCGCAGTGGCGCCGTGGCGCAGTGGGACAGTGTGACTGGAAACACGTTTCGTTGTGGGTTCGATCCTCACTCAGAAGAATAATTATTTTTAAATTATTTTCATTTCTTCGCTCTGGTACAACACAAAGCGAGGCGTATAGCTTCAATACTTAAAACTTGCGTTTGTTTCCAAATTCAGGACCGCCTGAATTTGGTCACTAATTTTAGTATTAGTAGTAACATTTCGCTCTCAGTTACTGAACTGAGAGCGAAATGTTACAACTAATACTAAAATTAGTGGCTATTAATTACTAGCCACTCTCTGAATATCCTGCATTACTGTTTATAGTACTGTAATTAGGGAGTGTCTATGAAACGATGGTCGTAGGTACGAATCCTATAAGCAAAACTTAGTACATTTTAAAATTATTGCATTAAAACATACTCAATACAGAATGTAATGTTCATTTGCACTGGTGTCCGGAACCGATGTCTATATAATATTTTCAAAGAGAAGCAAGTTGTTTTGTAATGTTCATAATTAAATATTCATAATTATCGTCCGATTATGTAATCTGTTAAAATAAGTTGGATGAATGTCATATTGGAATGCATTTAACCTTATAAAGCTATTATCTAGAGTCTAGATTCTGGACAATTGTTTGTGCTTTAATTATAATTTTGCTTACCAGTGCCTCGGCCAGTGACCATCAATAGTTAATCCTTACTAATTCGAAATTCAAAATTAATTCGAAATTAATAACTCTTAGACACCTTAAAACAAATATCTTTTAGATATAACTTTAGTTAATATTTCACGTATAAAAAATCTTATATTGTATTATAATACTTTTTATTTCCATCAAGCTATATTAAAGTAACTCTAAAAGCTTTCTTATATCGAAAAAAAGGGCACCTAGTGTAAGTTTTATGACAACTTCATATATATACACAGTGTCAAGACATTCCGTTCTCCACTTTTCGCCCGTATTCGATGCATTATATTTAAAATGACGGACCTGAACAACGGGCTTTGTGTTATTCACCAGAGCGGAGAAATTAATGAAAAAAAAATTAATTATGATCATTCCACCGACTGGAATCGAACCCACAACCTATCGTGATTACAGGCAGACACTGTCCAAATATAAATGTGAGAAATAAACACATTTCCATTAGAAAAAGGTGCCAAAAATCGAGACACGTAAATAAAACATCATGATTCGGAGGTGAAGTCGTAGTGCAAGTCACGATCGATGGTCTCCCTCAGGCCATATTGGAGAATTACTTAACGAGATATAAGGGCGTTTTAAAAGTTTCTTTCTTCCATACATTTTTTTTAACTTATATCTAAATAGCTTTTTCAGAAAGACATATTTAGAAAACGTATAAAAATTTGAACGCAGCGGGATTTGAACCTGTGCCTCTTCAAAACCGATCGAGACCTTGTTGTTCAACCTTGAACGGTTTTCAAGAGGCGCGGGTTAAAATACGCATGTTAAGTGTGCCAATAACACTTTTAAAAATGTTAAAAAATAGATTTAAGTCAAGTTCAAGTCGTTAACAAAATTGTAATTGGCGTATAGCAGAAATTAGAAATTATAATATTTTCAAGTTTAGGTTAGTGTTTTTACAGGGTTTACAGTGTTATAAACACTACCCTATTTTCACGTAATTTCTAATAAAATATAATTTTCTCATCTGCACCGCATCAATTGATACGACGATATTTTTAAACTAGCCTTCCTATCTGGTGGTACCTACCTCTTTTATTACTTACTTTTGTAACGTAGCAAAGACAATTTTACATTGGATCATCTGATTAGTTTGTTACACATTTAATTTGTAGATATCACTCAAAAACCATATTTTAGCACTGTTCTAAGACAATCTTCATTATAAACATTTATACATACACATAAATATATACAGTATAAGTCAACACATGTCCTACTTACATAATGAAAAATTGGCCAAACTAACCATACAAAACACATCATGTTTCATTTACATAAGCAAATACAAACAGTATTTAATTTGACTGAAAATACCAACAAATTTAAAAGCTAATTACTACAAAGCTTCTCACATGAAAATAGATTTTATACCATGTTACAGATAGGGAGGGAGTTGTTTGAATAAATTTTCACATTTTCTACCATTTTCTTAAGCGTATTTCCATTTTATTTCATACTAAAGCAAATACATGCTGACATTGTAACGTTACTTTAAATTTAATGAATGCTTTCACATTTCATCTAATGTAATCACAACATATATGTTTGTGTATACACACTCGTATATAGATACTTTGAGCCCCTCAGGCGAAATCTACATCAAACAGAGCTTTTAATGTTATAAGGTTATATTATATAGATAATAATTACGGAATCCGGGAAAGCTTTTATGTGTCAGTCAAGTCAGTTCAAATTTTGTAATATTTTAAATTATTTTACAGTTCAGTGTATTGGAACAGTGTTAGACTGTAAATATGGTTGAAGGTTCCATTCTCAATCTAGAAAATTAAAGAACATTAATTTTACTCACTTTTCAGCCGTTTTCGCTGAAGACTATGCTTCACTGAATATAATATTGGAATTTTGAAAGAGCTCCTTTTCTCTTAAATAACCTGTCCAAACGTTCAAGCGAACTAATGTATACGTTCATATCCCACCACGCCGAACTTTTGATACGGTTCCTACAGTTTTTTATTGTTTTCTGACCTCCCTGTGAAATTTATATATATAAAACTTCATTATAGATAGAGAAACCAATATTAAAAAATAATTATTAATGAGACAAGATGTAATTTACTTGATTATGTATATTATATATTTCCTTGAACGAGGGAAGCTCTTAATGGCTTATAGACAATACTCCTCACTATTTAAGTTTTTCAGTACTTAAGATTTTTTTCAACTCCTCGCTAGAGTACCTAGTGTAAAAAAATACTATTCTCCAGTCTCCGCCTTACAATCAATCAAGACATAACGTTTTGAGTGGCGGGAAAAAAGCCGCGCTTTGTCTTGAAAATTTTTTTTTCAATATAATCTTTCTTACGAACGGGGATCGAACTCACCACCAGTGCCGTTACAGTCACACACTGTCCCACTGCGCCAAGATCGCCACAGTATATTTAATAGTAGATATACTTGTCTATTTAATAATATCCCCACGAATGGGACTCGAACCCATTACCATAACTGTAAAATTTTTTAAACATGCTCAAAAGACTTATTTTTGCTATACAACACAACAAAAAAATCGATAAGGTGATCAACTACTTACATACAAAAACTTTAATAATTTCTACTATCAGTTTAGTTGCGTATGTTATACTCATTACAAGTATTTAAATTCAAATACTAAATCATATTACACTGGATCGAAATGCGTTAAGCTTTAAATTCAATTTCAGCCGCAGTTAGTTTACATTGCAAAAGCTTGCCATAATTTCGTAAGTACTATATACATATATGTAGTTTTCGTATTATCACATAAGCGAGAAAGAACTTTCTGTCTACTTTAAGAGACATTTCGAGTTTGATAACGATGTTTAACCCCGCATCATGTATTATCATATCACAGATTTTTTCCACATAGCAGGGTAGGCAAAGAGAACCTAGTTTCTCCGATTTTCGCCAGAATTCAAGACGTTGTGTATTGAGTGACGAAACTCAACGCAGCGCGTCTGTCTTAGGTACTCGAGCGGCAAAATGGAAGTGTTTTAAAAAATGAAAATATTTTAAATATCATTCCTTGAGTGGGAATCGAATCCACAACCAATCTCTCAGTCAGGTTCTTTCTGACCCTCCTATGCAGGAAAAAGTCTGAAGCTGAAAAAGAAAACAATTATAATTCAAAATATTACTTATTATATTTCATATGATTTATGTATTATTGCGGTATATTTGTTTTTGTTTACGCATTGTTATAAAAAAAAATGCATATTTAGAACGTACTCGTAAGTCACCTTTTCTAGAACTAAAATAATTTAGATATCGATGTTATACCAGATATATAGATATTATACCCCATATATCAGGTTCTAGTTAGATTCACATCTATCCCTAACGGGGTAGTCAGGATACATAGGGGGTACCTAGTTAAATTGATTGATTGATGATTCTTCTACCTTTGCATACTGGCTGACTTTTTACAACTGAGCAATGGCCGTGGCTCATTTTTAAAATCAAAAATGCAGTAATTTACACTAGATTTCAAACCTAAGAAACATATGCCTTGTATTTTTATATATATACTAGTGACCCGCTTGCGGCTTTGTCCACGTATACATATAAGCGGACAAGCATTTTGGACATTCGGTGGCGTTTTCAAAAAAAACCATAGAATTCCTGGAAAAACTAAAAAATATAGAGAAAAAGTAACCAATGTTCATCATAGACCCTCAAAAATCGCTATATAAAATTACACCAAAATCGGTAAAGCGGTTTGAACGTGATGACGTCACATACAGATAGACAGAGTTACTTTCGCATTTTTAATATTAATATTTTAATACGTTCATTAAGCTTTTTCCGGAAACCCGTCTGTATTCATTTCCATACTACCTACATAACAATACGCAATGAATATTTTTACTTTAAAATGAATGTGTAAAGTACTCGTATAATAAAATAGTTACATAATATACGAAATATTATATTTCCAACGAAGATATGTTAAACTGATCGTAATGATCCATTTTACAGTATTCAGAGAATTTATAATTCATACATTCTCATCGTATACAATTTTATTTTTACGTATTTCATGTCATTACGCCGTAAAAAGTACACAGATATAAAAAAAAATCCAGCTTATTAAGTTCTTTGATTTTCGCGATTATTACACATTTTGAAATGAAACTATCTTAACCGGATTTATCGCGTATAATTTTGGTATTCGAAAATACATTTTTAGAACCCGACGTTTCGAACACTGAACTTTCTACCACCTGGGACCCAATACTGAAAACTTTGAAGTCTCAATCCAAACATACAGTCAGCTCATTTTGCAAGAATCCAGGGCAGTACGCGAGGCAACTAAGAAATCGTTGGCGGTAGTTTGAGATAATAATTGTATTAAATGACAGTCAAGTGCCACCTCAGTCTACCTGTGACCACGGACTACTGTATTTTATAGTTTCATTTCACAAAATCCAGCTTGACTCTTTATCTCAAATAGTATATATATAAAGAAAGCCAAGAATAATAATACAACGTTTTCCGCCCGAATTGAGAAATTGCGTTTGGACTTGTGGAACTCAAGACCGCGCTTTGTCATAGCAGAGGCGAGAAATGGAAATTATTTAAATATAATCATTCTCCGGCCGGGGATCGAACTCCCCAATCTTCACATTTATGCTCAAACGCTGTCCCACTCCGCCACGGTACCGTTGACAACAGTTAGGACTTCGTGATAGAGAGAAAAAGATTATATTGAAAAACATATACGATTTCCAAGAGGCGCGTGTTCAAATGCCGCTGCGTTCATATTTTTATATGTTTTCTATAAATATGTTTTTCAATTTCCTAAATGTGTGAATAACTCTTTAAAAAATGTTAAAAAAGCTGAAGCTCGTGACACCAGGTTCACACTTTTAAAACTTATCAATCATTTGAAATCTAAATCGGGAGTCTTTACAGCCTTCGAAAATATTTGATTTCCACTACTAAACAGCCAATGTCTCGAATTTAGAAACAAAGTGGAGAACGGAGTGTCACGACACCAAGTTTTCTCATTGATCCTGCATGATACAGAGTGTTCACAAGCAAAATACATAATATATCTGATTTATTACACGATAAATTTACTCACGTATTATATATTATATTCACTCAACTACTTACATATAGGATTGTTGCTGGGAATTGATGTAGACGCTATTATACTCCGTAAGCTTGTAGCGAACTAGATAGTTATCTAAGCCTCGTATTTACATATAACATTTAAATAAATTAATTTAAATTGCAAGTGATTTGTATGTTTGTTTGTATATATGAATAATTTAATTTTCATGTTCTGTAGGCTGTGTTGTTTTATTTGTAAGTATGATATGAGTAGTAGGTTCTTTCACAGTTAGAAGTAAATGTTTTGCTTGACAGGAGTCCAGTTATTACAAGATTATTATTATTTTTTTTAATTTTGCACTTTATATGTGCACTTTATATGAAACAATTATTAAAGCATTTTTCAACAAATGCGAAAAGCTAAGCTTCTGATACAAATTAGTAATGAATAAGGTATGATTTGAAAGTTATTATGGCGAACGTACCTGGCATCTTCACATAAACGAATAGTCTAAAATATCACATATTAATAACTGAAATAAAATGTCCATGGAAAATAAACCTTTTTTTTATTTTACTTTATATTCCATGCATTTATTTTATTTCCTCAAACAAAATCTAAGTAAATTTACATATATGTTAAATATTTCTCTTATAAAATAATTGACTGTTAAAACTTTACTTAGTATTTCAGTGCCAGCTTCGTTTTTTACAAAAATGATGTTTATTTTATTAATTATATAAATCCTTGTTAATAATATTTTTAAAGTGTTACACCTCACTCTTAGGATATAATTAATAATACTATAAAACGTATAAAAATATTAACCTAGCGGGATTCGAACCTAATCATGGAAACCGTCCAAACGTTCTGACTGCTATACCATACGCTCCATACCCACTTACATCGAAATTCTTCGACGCTTTTTACAACCTATTTTTAATGTCGATTTCCTCTTAATTGTTTAGAAAGCAAAAGAATCTCTAATGAATTTTTGAAATAAAAATATCTTTTAATTCGTTTCTAATTCTTTTAATACCTTTTTATAATTTTTACCTAGAACCTTTTTATAAATCACACCGTTGTCAGCTTATTGTATATCGAACCGCACGCAAAATATACCTTAAAGTTATTTTAAAGACCATTGTCCATTTTTGATTTATTAAGAGACACTTAAGTTATGGACGTTCGATCTGCATCTACTTATACATATCTACATATATTTCAATTTAAACATTACCAAAATAAGATTCGAACCCAGACCTATTATGAACACTATTTTGACAATATATCTCTTATAGGTATAGATTGTCCGCCGGAACCGCCGCAATATTCAACAGTCGTAGCGAAATCAGAAGCTAAGAATTCCACCAGCTGTCACAGTATCGCGCGCTCCCACTCCCCCACCTCGCCTGTGTCTACACCACACGAGTTGCCAGTAAGTTTAAAGTAGTATTATTGTACTCTCAGAATGAAAGTGATTCAACTTAAAAAAAGTTCCAACTTCTAAGAAAACACCTTTATTTTAAGTTAAATTCGTAATTACAGAAATTCCAAGTCAAGTCACTGTCGTTTTAAGGGCAATGTAATTTTTCAAATAATATGATATTATACCTATACTTTTATGATTTTGTATTTAAGTTATTTATATTTATTATTTATGGATAACTGTTATGTATTTAAGTATTTTTATGTACATATTATGTGTATTGTGTACATGTTGAATTGTTTTTAATAAATTTTATTTCGAAAAGTTTTTTTTTTTTATTTATTTCAACTATAAACTCCTTTTCTTAATGCCCTTTTGTTTTCAATAAAAATAATAATATAAAACAAGATTTTTTATATTATTAATGCGTTATATATTCCGATGGTTTGTTAAAAAACTAAGCTCTACGCTTTTTCCGCATAGTAGTGAGAGGGTGGTCATAGAGAACTTAGTGTCAAGTCTCCATTTTCCATTTCTCCACTTTCCGTCCATCGTCAAGTAGCTGACGAGTAGCGAGTCAAGTAGCGCGCTTGGCCTTATATTCTGTTCCATTTCTAAATATTTATTTTCTTATTCGTTATAGTATTTCGTCTATATACCATTCCGATAGCTATGTAAATCTTTCACAAAATTTTTAAAATGCTTTTGCTTTCGTCACCTATGTCCCCATACCAATGTAAAAGCAAATCATACAGTTTTATTTAAACAACTTCCTACGATACAAATTGCTTGAAAATATGTTTACGTGTCTTAATCGAATGATTAAAACAAAGAATAAATAATAGTTATAGACGTGATTTCAATGAATTGTAATATTATTAAAAAATCCATGGGGCCGTCCAGCGCAGAAGTGGAAAACGTCTGACTGTAATCGTGATTAATTGTGGGTTGGAGTCCTGCTCAAAAGAATGGTCATAATTTAATTAATATATTGCTCCGCTCTGGTCTACAAGACAAAACGCGGCGTTCAGCTCCGTCACTGTAAGTAAATAACGGAGTGCAGCGGGTCTTGACCCTAAGTGTTCTTTGGTTACTTGGCCTTTAAGTACTAAAAGCTAGCAGTGGATAAAAACAAGAAACTGAAAGAAAACATTAGTGACTTGACTCATTTTACGTTTTTTTTTTTTAATTTATGTGATGATTTTTTTAATACATGCTTCAGACTTACTATCCATTTTAGAGACCTAGGATAACGAGTTGACTACAAAGCCACACTTTGTCTAAAAAAATAACGCCTATATTATATATACAGCTTCACGCTTTTTCCCGCATTGTAAAATACTTATTAAGTGAGATGGAACGATTTAAACCTAGAACTATCGATTTAAGTAAAAAATATTTTTTTAATATTTAAAACTGTTATTTACATATAGGAAATCGAAAATCCTTTTAGGAAAACGTATAAGAATTTTTCATTTCCTAAGTGTGTGTGAATTTAATAAAAAGCATTCTCTCTTGCTAAACTATTAGTTGTAAAATAATATATGGGAAGCAGAAAATTGTAAAAAATATTTTCAAAAAAAATAAGCTGCTTTACTTTTTTTTCCGCATAGCGAGATTCTACTCTCTGACAAGAGAGAATCTAGTGTCAAGCCAATCCGTCCTCTGAGATCGACCGAAACGGATACGTTATTAATCAAATAAATAAATAATATATAACTTTGATTTCAATCAAGATATCTATCTTGATTGAAACAGCACTTATACAGCTTTATAAAGGCATAAGCTAGCATAAAAGCAATAGATTTAAATTAAAAGACTGACGTTCCATAGATTGTTTTCGGGCATTAAAAGCGGAACCCGAACAAAACAAGACTAGTCAGTCAGCTTTAGAACACTATTTCACAAAGTCCATCGTGGCATTCACATTTGATTAGTGTTTCGTCTGAAATACGAATGCATGTATACATATGTACAAGTCTATATTTTAGTAAGCTTTCATTTTTTAAATGAATGTTTAAGTAAAATGAAATTTTAAGTCAAAAATTTAACTTAAAATTTTATTTTACTTGCTCGCTTCGTACAGAAACCTATATGAAGAAGTAAGTGTATAAAATCCATTAAATGAGAGGATGAAGTATTATAAAAATATGAAAAACATAAGGAAGCACATGGATTTATAGAAAATAATTTGCCAATTAGATAACAAGATATTTTAGTTATATATTGCGGCGTTGAGTTCCGTTATTTATTATAATGTCTCGAATTGAAGCGAAATGTGGAGAATGGAGTTTTTTGACACTAGATTCTGTCTGTACCGTTCTATACGGTAAAAGCGTCAAACTACAAAAAAAAAGCCAAATAACATTTAAAAGATAATATTTTTAACATTTTAAAATGCTAATCACACACTTAGTAAATTGAAAAACATATTTAGAAAACGTATAATAATTTGAACGTTACGGAATTCGAACCCGCACCTCTTGGACACCGTCCAAGCGCTCTGACCGCTAAGTAGAACACATGGCTGAACTGCTTCTGTACAAACTGGTGCAATTTTCAGTTGAATAAAATCGAACATATTTTCTTTCTTTTCATGTAACTGCGCATTTATTTACAAATATGGCTATTATTTTTCTTATCTAGTACATACAATATACCGTTTGAGCACAAAGATGCACTCACGGAACAAAACAAGAATAGCCAGATTTAGGGCATTGTTTCAGAACAATCGCACATTTCATGGCCTGCATTCATTCACTCGTGTATGTTCAGTATGGTAGGTGTTTTATAATATGGTCCACTAGAAGTAAAAGTATTCATTGGACAAAATCATCAATAATTAGATGTGGATGGTTTAAAATTTAAACGACCTTTCGGGTCAGGTTGGTATGTTACTTTTGGATACACATAAATTTTCGCAACTATCAAGACTAAGTTCCGTCTGAGGTAAAAATACTTAGGCTTGTTGATTTCAAAGATATTTGATACAATAATCAAGACGCATTCTAGGTTATAGGAAAAATATGAATCATATTTTTAGAAAGCGTATGAAAATTTTAACGCAGCGGGATTCGGATCCGCGCTCTTGGAAACCATCCAATTACCTAAGTTTGAGAAATGTGTGTTAAAAAATGTTAAAAAAAAAATAAAGAAGTCGTGTGACTGATTTACATTAGATATCTGTGAGTTATCTCTTTAGAAAAAAACTGAAGAGTGATCATATTCTCTTCTTTATTGCTTGAATTAAATTAAAATGATAGGAGTTTTTGCTTAGATAATTCTGGTATTTGCGCATACAAAACCATCGGATTATGACACGGAACTGTGACATTAGAATTTAGTCTTAATATTACACAATAATACACAAAATATTTACAGTTCACTTATACATAAATTAAAATAACATTTTAAAAGGCCTTATTTTAGGCTGTCAGTAATTTTTTACAGGCAACCAATAATGTATTAGAGGTTTTGGTTAAAAAAAAAACGCAGAAAGGTGCAAAAAGTATTGATATTAGTATAAATGTACTTATATGTCATTTTAAATTTAGATCTCTACACAAATAAAATGTACATACATATGTTAGTTAGTAGTTATTTCAAACCAAAAATATATAACTTGGAACTAAAATATCTAGTTTGGAAAAATTGAGAATGGAGTGTTTTGACACTTGGTTAGAAAGGCAGAAAAATTCTATACGCGGCAGTTACCTGTGTAAATGCATTGCAAAGCCGTCTGGTTCGAATTTTCTCACCGCATTTACAATTGTACTGTTGCTTTATCATACATAAGGATGATAGAACAATATCTTGGCACACATAAATGTATATTTTGTTAACATTTTTTAAAGTGTTATTCCCGCACTAAGGAAATTGAAAAAGACACGTCAAGGTTCTTGAACGGTTTTCAAGAGGCGCGGGTTTAAATCCCGCTGCGTTCAAATTTTTATACGTTTTCTAAATATGTCTTTTACACGTAAATGTGTTCAATTATTATATTTGACTCAACTGTGTCACAGAATTTGACGGTATTACCACTACAAATTTGTTTTGACCAATGTATAGAGCTCAAGTTAGTAGGCACATAGTATATAATTAAAGATAACCCGTAAATTTGTATTATCTTAATTGTATTAAAACTTTGATATTGCATAAAATGTTTGAATGGATAATTTACAGAGGTTTAAGATTAACATTTGAGAAACGGACAATGAAGTGCCGTCACATGTAATATTTTAAAACGATATTTTGAGATTTCTTAAACATCATGATGAAAGTAACTTATACAATTATATATCGATTTTTAACTTAAGAATGTGTAAAAGGGTATGGTAAAAATATGGTATTGTGAATATCTATCATACTTTTAGAAAACGAATAGAAATTTGTACGCAGCGGGATTTGAATCCGCGCCTCTTGGCATTCGTCCGAATTGTTTTCTAAAAATATCTGTTTCAATTTCCTAAGCGTGTGAATAACACTTTAAAAAATGTTAAAATATTGCATTTTGATCAATACGATACTTTTTGAAAATGAACGTATTAGAAGCTTGTGCTTCGCGCTTTTTGGATGGCTTAACTGTCAGAGAAAACCTAGTGTCAAAATACTCCAATCTCCACTTTCCGCCCGAACCCAGGACATCGCGTGTTGATTGGCGGAACACAACAACACAGAGCGGAGAAATGAAAATAATTTCAAATATAATCCATTCCCCAAGTAGAAATCCAAATCACAATCGTCACTTATACAGTCAGGCGCTGGCACTGAGCCACAACGGCCCTCGATATTTTTAAAACTTTCTACTTTTTAATCTGGATTGCAATTTATTTTAAATTGAATATTTTATATGAAAATTAGCTGCCTGTTCGTATACTAATCCGGGACGTTTTATTTCAGAATGAACGTCATAACGGTACTCTGAGATCGCATCGAGAAGTTGTAACGACGAGAACACCGCTACTTGCCGCCCATCAGGAGAGCTGCGTTTAACTAAAATAAACAAATGTACATAATTTTATACTAAACAAGTATCATGCAATATTTGAAATAATATATATAATATTTCTTTAAAGTATTATGTAAAATCTGCTCGTTTCATTCAATAAATAGCTATAGAATTTCAATATTTTGATTTATCAAAGATTAATTATTAGAAAAATTTTAATAAAAAAAAAAATAGTGAATTCATTTCAGATGTGTTAAATGGCTAAACATTGTTTTGCAATGATTTTAATATACAGAATATGGAAGAAAAGTCCACAAAAGGTGAGCTAAAGTTTGCCCAAATTGTAAATAAAACTCGACTAAAGTTTTGCTTCGTAAAAAAAAAGCATAATATAGGCATAGATAAAATATTAGGTTGGCTCCTTCAATCAGATTACGTAATCACTGATTTATAGTAAAAATCTGGCTACCTTTATATTATATTCAATTGCCTTATTTAATTATTTGACCACCTTTGAAATGCAATTAAACTTATTAATTTATTATTACATAAAATTATTTAGTGCCAGTTTGAATCAGTTATGTTTTAGTGAAAATAGGGTGTGTTTATGTTCTAAGTGAATAGCTATAATTCTTATATATTTTAAAGTTATTAAAGCACTGCTACGACTGAATGTAAATAAAAATAACGTCCCATTACGTTTCATTACGAATATATACAAAGAAAAAAATATTTGTCAAAATAATCTCTTAAATATTCGTACCATACAATTTATCATTCGTCTTTGTAAATAATCTATGAAAACTATTTAAATTGTAGGCTAAATTATTTGTAACACAATTGAGGCATTAAAAGACACGTTTAGTTTTAATTTAATGATTTGAACGACAAATACTTTTATGAATATAATATAGTAGCGCAGCGGGACAACGTCTGTCTCTAAACGGTTGGTTGTGAGTTCGATTCCCAATCGGGTGATGAAAATGATTATATTAAATATATTTTCATTTTTCCGCTCTGGGACCTAAAATATAGCGTTGACACGCAATATTATGGATTCGGCCATACGCTGGAAAACGTTGGGGTCTTCACACTAGCATCTCCCTGACCACCCTACTATGTGGGAAACTGCAAAAAAAAGGACTGTAAGAAAAATATATAAATCAACTATTTAAAAATAATGTTAAATTGTTTAATTTCTAACAAATTATTTAAAATTATAATTTATAGCACAACAATACACAATATGGTCAAAGCCAATGAATGATATCTGGCACATTCAGTTCATATATTTATATATCGTAAATACTAATTTTGTAATGTTAATTTTATATTATGGTAAACCTCTATATAAACACATTAATATAAATTGTCGACCGCAATTCCATATGTGTAAACAAAAAAAAAACTAAAAATATTAAAATCCAATTTTTCGCTCTCATTGGAACTTAGGGAATTCATCTCTTAATGCGTTCTACGTTTGATGGTATTCTGTCTGTATGTCAGAGTTGAGAAAAGCAAAATAAAATCTATTAAACTAGTTTATATAATTATTTAAAACTTTTCTACGATATATAGTACATACCATAGAATTGTATTTTAAATAAACGAGGAGAGTCTAGTGTTATGCTACTTGTTCTAATTCTCATAAATTTCGGGATATTGAGTTCTGATTGGCAGAAACCAACGTTTTATATTCGCAAATTGAAATACACCTGCATACACTTTTAATATAAATATACTTTCAAGTGAAATTTGTATATAATAAACAGCTAGTAACTGCGCCATTTTACTTTACACACCAAGTTGTCTTGTGACAGTTCCATATTATATAAATTATTTATTTAATTTATTTAGATAAAGTGTAATTAATGTACAAAATAATGAATAAACGGGCATGTATAAGTCAATAAGGAAGCATTCTCTAGTGTTGCAACTGTTACTGACTGCTGAAACTTTTGGACAATTGTTCGACGATACGACTATTTTTCGGTAGTCTTATTTTTATTCGACAAAATGCGACGAAAAACGAATGTGTGAAATATGAAAAAAAAAAAAAAAAAAAAAAAAAAAAAAAAAAAACTGTTTATTAAAATAAAATATATACCAATAAAAAGATTTTTTTATGACTATTTGACTTATATTTACACAGTATAAGAAGTTAAATTACAGTAACTAGTTTGTTACTGGGAGTGGTTGGTACACGACTTATTTAAATATTTCTTCTTATTTTAATTTATAAAACTGGATTGAAGCTACTACCTTAATTAATTTATTTTAACTATAATTGTTTAGTTCAAAAACAATGAATATTTCAGGAAATAACAGATTAAATAATATTTTATATATAATTATGTGAACAGGTGTTTATTACTTTCAGGTATTCATTACAATGCGAATGACATATCGCCAGATAACTGACAAAAGGGGATCAATGCTATTATTTGTATATTTTTAGGAATTCTTCAAATATTTTTTATTTATCTCTTAGTCTTAATCCTTGTTTGAATAAATTTTGTGTTCCGACTTAAATATTTTATTTTTTCGTATAGTATTTTTAAAATAGCGGTTATCCCCTTTTGCTTGTAAGTTATCGATATAAATAAATTGCTCATGTAATTTTTTTTATATGAATTTATTAATCTATGGGTGCACTAATGATGTTCAATTGTAAGTTGTAACAAAATTGAAATAAATTATTGAAATAATTTTAAAAGAATACTGCATTTTTATTATATTACATATATGTATATATATATTTATTATTATGATTTATTAAATTTTTATTTTCTAAATTCTATTTTCTATATTTTCATTTGAAAATACAAACAAATGTTATTTCTTACACATCTCTCGTACAAGGTTTTACATTTCAGTCATAAATTCCAAACAGTTTTTGCACTAATGTCTATATGAATATTTACTTTAATATAAAATTAAAACCTCGTTAGACCTTTGAAAACACAGTCTCAATAATATTCCAGAAAGGTCTCATACTAAGCATATTAATTTTCTGAAGCCAATATATGATAAATTTAAGAATATTGAATGAAACAAAAAGGTTTTAGTATTTGTTTATATTTATTTATTTATTGGAACCACACTTCTCAATGTATGGTCCAAAAAATGATCCAAATTTAGCATTTCAAATAAAAAATACTGTAATCTTACTCCCTATTTATTATATTATATTAATTAATTTGATTTATTTATTTTGATTTTCAAATATAAATACACGCACGTAAACAATATAGATTTTAACAATAGTATAAGACGATACTGATTAAAACGCACCTCCATTTATATTCAAGGTCAATCGTAATATCGATGTTTGGAACAACACGCGATACTGTATTAAAATCGTGTAAACGATTTTTGTTTCTCATTAGTTTTATTTTATTAGCGACCAGTATATAGTAAAAATATGGTCCTATGAAGTTATATTAGTATCTTGGTTAATTCACTCAAGCCTAATATAATGTAATGTCGAGATATCTATGTATATAAGCACTGTATTTCGAAAGATATAAGGAAAAAAATGGTCATTCAAAATAATTCTTCACGACTTTATTATAAAATTTGATGATGGAGCCCATCATTCTGATGCTGTAGATGTTAATGGGCGATGATAACCAGTTATCATCAAATGGTCCAGCTCCTCGTTTGCCAATTTTTTGAAATAAAAAAAAAGATAGGGCACGTCTTATGCCCCATTTTGTCATCCAACCACTTACACTATAAGTGTGCAATAATTTGCTAACTTTGTCGTTACGCAATAACTATCTATGAGTAAACACACGCTAGACAAGATGCTCTATTAAAATTTCATATCTAGTTTGAGTCGTATCAAAGCCTTATGCTCTTATATATGAAAAAGTCCATATACAATAATTCTAATTACTTCTCATTTTTCAACAAATTACCAACTTATATTAAATTATAGTGAATGAGTATAAACGAGTATAAGTTTTAACTTTTTAAAGATCCTTATTTACAGCTTAAAGCTTAATGCTTTTTCCCACTTTTTTTTAGTCTGTGTTTCTAACTGTCTTTTAGTCTTAGAGACCTAACGCGAGGATCTAGTTAGTCAAGACACTCCGTTCTTCACTTTTATAATTAGTTTGAGTAGTTCAATATAGGCGTTTAAAGTTATTATTATATAATATCCGACTATATATATATATATAAATATATTAATTTATAATGAGGAATAATAACTTATATAGTAATTAATATTAAAACAAATTATAAAATTGCGGTTGATAGACCTGTCTACACACTTGTACACTTGCGGTGAAGACAAAGAGAGGGGCCCGTCTTTGTAGATATATACATACGATATAGCATCAAAATTATTAACTTAAGTGAAATTTCAGTTCAAAATAATATTTTTCAATTAGCAAGTTAAAATTATTTAAGTAATAACAATAACTTGAACTTATATGTATATGTCATATTTAGTATTAGTTAATATTGATATTTGACCGTTTTCAAATAAATAATATAGAGTTAAATTGAATTTAAGACATTATAAGGAAAAAAACGTTTTAATAAAATTATATAAGGACATATTACTTTGGATTTATTATTTAATGTTTGATATAAGATTTCTAATTTTATTATACATGTTTTTTATTGTTTAATTATCGTAAATGTGTTAACTCACTCATTCCCTCGCTTTCTCTTGTTTTAACTACCCTCTATATCCTATGATAATTCACTTATTTTAGGGGCCACTATAACTTTGCTGATTAGTTACAAAAATACTATAAAATTCATAGAAAAGAAATAATATTAAATGTTGATAATATATTTTATCACAATTTTTTTAATTTCACTAGATTTACCCATATATATACATAAAAATCCTATTTCCATCCACATCCCGTAATCATTACATTGAATTTTCATCCTGGATCGGAGAAAAATATCACTCATAAATAACCTTAGTATCTAAAGGCATTGTGTAGAGTGACGCAGGTCCGACGTATAACGTGTCCACTGTAGACTGAGGCGTTAAGACCATTTGTTAAGCATTCAATGCCCGACAATTTATTTCCACCATTGACTGGATACTATCAATGTGGTGCGAATCTGCTACGATATATCATTGTAAATCAAGGGTGTGCAATTTGGTACTGTAATAGGTTACATAATGTATAGGTACGGACGTGATAGAGTTTCTTGTCATATAATTAAAAAATATATCAAACGCATGCAAAGCCTTATGCTATTAAATATGTAAAAATGCTTATAAAAATATTTTCATTAATTCACATTTTTTAAATATATCAATTTCTTTGCGTATAGTGAACGAGTATAAACGAGTGTAAGCTTAAGCTTAATGCTTTCCCCACATAGGAAACTAATCAGAGAGAACAAGTTCTCCACTTTCCGCCTGAAATCGAGACATTGCGTGGCAAGTGAAGGAACTCAATGCCATGCTATATCTTAGATATAATATCAATCATCGTTCCCCGAATGGGAATCAAACCCACAACCAATCACGTTTACAGTCAGGCGTCTCACTGCGCTCCACTATTATAACAGCTTTTGTTTCTTAAAATTTAGACATATCTTTAAATACATAGAATAAAAATTTTACTGATCGCGGCCTGTAAGGTCATTTATCAATGTAATAGAATCCAAAACGACGACTTTATTTTTCACTTTCTGTTTGTCTCTTTGTCTGTGCGTTTGTGCACGATAATCTCAGGAACGGCCCAACTGATTTCAATTCAACTTTGACTAACGTATTCAGGTAAACTTCCCTTAACAATTTGTTATTATTTTATTTTAATCGGTTCAAAAATAAAAAAGTTATAATAATTTAAATTATAAATTTAGATAAAGTTTGTGATTTAAGTGAGAACCGAAACCGCAATGTCACTAGTCTTTAAATATAATGTAAGTAATTTTGAAATATTCCAATTTTCTTTGAATAAAACCACTACAATCAACATTGACAATTTTAAAGACATTTCCCTTCTTATTTTTCCTCTTAAAACAATATCATGTCGACTTGACTTTAAGAATTTGAGGAAACAAAAAAGAAGTTTATTAAATTTGGGACTTTAATGCGCACTTCTACCTACTTTTTATGCCATTATCACTTTGTAATTACACTTTTATGTAAGTGGGTCCAAAGGACTTTCAGTAAATAATTGGTTTCTTATAACGATTACCTTGAGCAAAAAAAAATATTCTTTATTAAAAAATATTCTAAGAATATTTTTATTATATGCTCTTGCAGATATTGTTTTTTGTATATTTTATGTTAAATAAAATGTTGAAAATATACAACATTGAAGATATATATAAAACTAGTGTGCTCTTACTTACTCTTACTTACTTACTTACTTTTGTATCTTTGAGCGGAAATAGGTATTTTTTATCGATAAATTTCATCTCACTCAGAGTTTTCGGCAAAAAATAATTAAAACAGTTAATAATTTTGTCATAGTTTGTTCTAGATAACAGTTCTCTAAACAAGAAACTATTTTAAGTATTTCATGGATTTACCGTGTCGGTGCTAAGCCAAACGTGTTGCAGCTAGAGCATCATCGTTCGCCTTGAATTAATCAATGCAAATGAAATATTGACAAGAATAAGGCGGCATTACATCTTTGAGACGTTCTAGAAATGAACTGATCAGAGATTTAGACAGATTGTAATAAGACTCGCTGTTTCACCTCTGTTTCACTCCTACTTCTACTGCTGGTAAAAATGGTGTGACAACGTATTAAGTTTTCAATTAATCTAAATTATCACTGAATTATCTTTAAAGTTTTTGTGATATCTATATATTGGCAAAGCTTCAGAACAGGACTGCACTTTTGAACATCTTTCATTTAGGTCAATCTTATCGTGATAACTTTACTAACTATCCAACTCATGTCACTTTGTGTAAAACACAAAGTTCATCTCCATTAAATACTAAAAGCGACAAATATATCAACTTAGATATGAATTCGGGTTATACAGTAAAATGTGCATTGTAAAAAAGTATAAAATTTTATTGTATATATACAATATATACAATAAAATGTAAGAGGTAGTACACGCCCAGATGGCTCTCAGAGGTTAGTATTTTTTCGACACAATTGATATTACATAAAATATTTGTCAATTGTAAATATTATGTTATTTTGATTTCAGTTTCATTTAAATTCATCTATCCATCATCATACTTTCAATCTTTCACAATTATAATATTAGAAGAATATATATAATTGAGATATGAAATATATTCATATTTTCTACAAGAAAATCATATCTTGTAAGTGAGTTATAATTCAATATAACAAAATATATCAATTTAATAGAATATAATATCCTGTACAAAAGAAAAGAAAAATACCATATTTTTTCTCATAAGCTTCCAAAGTCATAGCTAATATTGGAAATAACGATGTTTAATCTCCAAATCACATGTCAAAGTTTTAACGATATCTGTCGGATCCATAAAACGAAATTTAAAACAAACGAAGATAAATGAGCTGTTTGCAACCGTTGATGACAAAAGCAGGTATCGAAGCTCGAGATTGACAAAGTTTTATCGTGAAACGCCAGTCTATTAGAAAGTATTATTAATTGTGACTTTATAGCATTTCTGGTATTATCTCTTAATGTTATACTATCTTTATATGTATATAACAAATTTTACGATTAGTTAGTTAGCGATTGGCTGATTATTTTATCTTTGGAATATTGGTTGCCATTACGTATAAAAAACCAACGTACATATTAAATTTTTAAATTCAAATTCATTTTGTTAACGAAAGACCCTTTTTATTATACAAAAATACAAAATTAAAATAAATAAAATAATGTCCAAATTTGTAGTATAGGAAACAGAAATATATATTTCGTAATAATTAAACGACAGATTAGTACAGTACGCCTTCATACTGCCTCTCGTAGGCATCGTGTTGAAGTGTAAAAACCAGTGATAGTGTAACTACTATACGCAAAAGTGTATAAGTGCATAAGTATACATGTGTGTTAAGAGTGTAAAGACGTATATGTGAGTAAGTGCTGTAAATTTTAATTGTGTAAAGTGTAATTATATTATTGTAATTATATTGTGCTAACTAGTCACCTTTTACTTCCTTCCTCATATCTGTTTTTAACAAATATCAGAACTGTTATACGGCACCTAAATATGTCTAGTGTCGCACTTACGCCCAAACGGACGGAGCGTCACGAGACAAGAGACGCGGAACACCTACGCGATTTGATCATAGACAGGAAGGTAGACACAAGAATTATGATAGCCGTGATTCCAGTTGAAGACAAAGTAGGAGATGCCAACTATGGCATCTCCTACTTTGCCGCAGTACAAATCCTTTCTCTATATCCTCTCCTTCTAATACGACTGCGGCTACTAAGCTGCAGTCGTATTAGAAACTATAGAAGACAGAGTCGTCCAAGAAACTATAGTCGAAGTAGCAGTAGAAACACAAGTCACGGACGTTAATTGCATGGATGTAGATGCAGCAATGACCGTGTGCTGAGTGGTGAACAGCATGAGGGCCGTTACAGTAACGGCTATGGGGATATTTCCTCTAAAGAAGAAAATCAAAGTTAACGGGTTTCGAGTAAGCGTCGCCATGAGGAAGGTACAGATTTTATTGATATTGATTATAATAGTCGTATTAATTCGCAGTTAGATTTTGGCAAATTTATTGATACCAAAGTACTGTTAACACAATTCCAGAATTCAACCCTACCTCTAAAAATCAAACAATGTCAATGTGGTTAAATAAGATAAATGAATGTTCCTCCATTTTTGTTTGGTCGGAATGTCAAACTAATTATTATGCTTTGTCTAAACTTGCTGGGTTGGTAAAAAAATGGTATGAGAGTATACCTTTACTTCTTTATACATGATCTAAGTGGCAATGTAAGTTATTAGATGCATTTCCTTGCCAAGAAAATTATGGGCAACTTTTAAATGACATGCTTTAGAAACGTGCAAAATTCAGATTCTTTAGAAGAATATTTCTATGAAAAGTGTGTATTATTAAATCGTTGTGGTATTAGCGGAAGAAAGGCTGTGGACTGTATTATATTTGGTATTGATGATAGAGCAATTAGAATGGGTGCGGGAGCTGCCCCATACGATGATCCTAATAAGTTATTAACATTTTTAAAGAATATGAAAATGAGTAAGCGTTGATATAAGAATTTTCTTAATATTCCTAATAATTACGTAAATAAACAAAAAAGAACACCATTAGAAAGACGTTCAAACCTTCATTGTTATAATTGTGATTAAGCTGGTCATTACAGTTCAAAGTGTAGTCAGCCTATCAAACGATGTATTAAATGTCACCTTACAAGACACTTAGCTGACGAATATAGTAAGGTAATTCATGGACAAGAATTAGATCAAAGTGTCACCAAAGCAGTGATAAAACGGTTTTGATTATTAGTGTAAGTGATGATAAACAGTTTTCCAAGCAAGCTCTTATCAATGGAATTCCTGTAAATTCGTTTATAGATTTAGTCAGTAGGAAATGTTAAGAGAGCAGGAAGCTCGTTGCATATTGAGTACTTGGAATATAGGTAAAACTGAGTCTCTCATATGTTTTGGTAACTCAACTGTTACGCCTATTGGTAGTTGCGACGAACAAATTGTTATTGACGGTGTTTCAGCAGTAACAGAAGTACTAATAGTCTCCGATAAATATTTACTTAAGTATCCATTTTTAGTTGGTTATTCGTATACTGAACAAGCGCATACACATATGTTTAAGACTCGCGATACTTTAAAAATAATATCTAATTACAAGGATGACTCCCAGGAGGACAAATTTGATAATAAATTAAAATATGATACTACGGTTAATGGAATAATTATAGCTGATGTTTCTTGAGAGCCAAATTACAACGATGAATTATTTATAGAAGGTGGGGCAAAATTAGAGCCGCTTAAAGAATATTTTGTCTTTAAAGGATTATATAATTTCGATAACGGGAATGGTAAAGTAATTTTGAAGTGTCAACCTCGAATGAATATTAATTTTTCAAAAGATGATAAAGTAACTAGAGCTTTTAAAATTTCATGTAACGAGAGTCCAACTGTATTTCGAATTCAAGGAAAAGTTGATTGTGTAAATGAACAGGTTAACACTAAAAATAATGGTGAAATAGAAGATTATCAAATAATAATAAATGATAAAATAGATACTGCTTATAAAGCAAAATTAAAACAGTTACGCATTAAATCTAGATTTTGTTTTGCTTTCAACTTAAGAGAGTTAGATTGTACAAAAGAGGGAAAGCTAACAATTAAATTAAGTGACAATTGTCCAATAGTATATAGTCGCTTATCGTTTAGTGAAGAAATAGAAGTAAGAGAAATTATTGATGAAATGATGAATGCGGAAATTATACGAGAATCAAGCTCTCAATTTGCTAGTCCTATTATAATTGTTAAGGAAAAAACAGGAGATAAGACTTTGTGTGGACTCTTAATAGAAAAAAACTCAAAGACCATTCTCCATTACCTCGTATAGAAGACCAGCTAGATAATTTATCAAGTTTTAAATATTTAACTACTTTGGATCTCGCCTCTGGCTATTATCAGATCCCTATATGCGATGAAAGTAGATATAAAACTTATTTTGCCACTCCCGAGGGACGATATAATTTTAACAGAATGCCCTTCGGTCAAGCCAACGCCCCAGCAGTTTTTCAAAGAATTGCAAACAACATTTTAGATAAAGTTTCAGTAGGTACGGCTATGGCATACATGGATGATATCATTATTCCATTTAAAACTTTGGAAGAAGATTAATACAATAATATTAAATTAATTTATTAAATAATCATAATAATTTATAAAAAAAAAAATATGGCCTATCAAAAATACAATGGTCTTTAAATAATACTTTTAATAAGGGAATCGGACGTACGCCGGCTAAGGTACTCTTTGTTACGTATACGTTTAAAATAGCGATTTAGAGTTTAAAACTGTAAATAGAGATTCAATTCGTGAGAAAGTTATAGATCATGTAAGAAAAAATCAAACTACAATACGATACAACAATACGATAAACATAAAAAAAGGCCGTAAATACCAAATCGGAGACCTTGTTAGGGGTTTTCGTAATCAACAGGCGACGGGTCAAAGCCGAAAACTTTTACCTAAGTTTTAAGGCCCATATAAAATACCGTAACATTTTTAATCATGACAGATACGAAATTCAAGATACTCCAAGAACAAAAAAAGGTAGAGGCACTTATAAAGCAGTTGTGGCCGTAGAAAAAATTCAACCATGGGTAATGTTTGATCGTCGTTCTGATGATAGCGATACTGACGCGTACAGTATAACGCCTAGTCGACCTGATAGTTACAGTGATATTGAATCTGTGCAATATCGAGGTTAAGAATAAAATACAGTCTCATAATATCATGAGATTATTACACGGATGAATTTCAATAACTATATATTTGTCACAGAGATATTTTACATACATACATTTTTTTTGTGTTATTAAATAAGTTATGATTATAAGTACAGTATAGAACTTGTGTAAGAGATTCCCCAGTTTAGGCGGGCAGATTGCCCCTAGTTTAAAGCAGGCAGTTTGCCCCGGTTAAATCGCCATAAGTGCAATCGCCTTAAGTGCAATCGCCATAAGTGCAATCGTCATAAGTGCAGTCGCCATAAGTGCAATCGCCATAAGTGCAATCGCCATAAGTGCAATCGCCTTAAGTGCAGTCGCCATAACTGCAATTACCATAAATGTAATTATTATATTATATAACAAAACTCTCCCAATTATTATTATTTTTTTGTTTTTGAAACACGAAGTCGGTGTAGGACGGCCGAACTGTAAGGCAATCGTTAATATCAGGGTAATTTACTATGAATAAAATAGTAATACCCACATGATTATTGTAAAAAAGAGAGAGAAAATTACTATAAATATTAAGGGAACTTTTCAACAGATTAGTACAGTACGCCTTCATACTGCCTCGCGTAGGCATCATGTTGAAGTGTAGCTACTATACATAAAAGTGTATAAGTGCATAAGTATACATATGTGTTAAGAGTGAAAAGAAGACGTATATGTGAGTAAGTGTTGTAAGTGTTAATTGTGTAAAGTGTAATTAGTATATTAGTGTAAAAAAAAAGTGTACAATATATTGCGCTAACTAGTTGCCACCTTTTACTTCCTTCCTGATATCTGTTTTGACACAATATTTTTATTCATGTAAATATTATTTTTATTCATGCCTTTTACTATTATTTCATGAAAAAAATCATTATATATTTTATGTATAAGGGAAAACACACGTTTCATAATATGTCAGCTCACGCGTTCGCAAAGTTGTAAACTTTTGTAATATACCGCCCATTGTTCTCTCATTTGCGATGAGGCAGCTGATAATAATATATATTACGAATATACTTATACATAACTACATATATTATTGAAAAAGACATATTTGAAAATGTATAAAAATTTGAACGCAGCAGGATTTGAACCTGCGCCCTCTTAAAAACCGTTCAAGAGGCGCGGGTTCAAATACCGTTGCGTTTAAATTTTTATACGTTTTCTAAATAAGTCTTTTTCAATTTCCTTAGTGTGCGAATAACTTATTATACTATATAAGTATGTAACAAAACATGGCTATATTTAAAATTAAACTTTTTTGACCGGATGAATAGCGTATATTTTGGTGTTCAAAAGTAAAATACACTAAAGTACAGTATATTAAATCTACCTGTAACCACGGGCTTCTGTCAAGTGTTCGAAACGGGGAGTTCTTAATATTAATTTTTGAATATCAAAATATAGGTGTTTATTCAGATAAAACTGTTTTAATTAAAATATGTAAAAATCGCGAAAATCAAAGATCTTATTAAGAATCACCATGTATCTTGCATTTAGTAGGTCAGAAAGATAGAAATAACCTCGGATGGAGACGCTCTCATAACTGGAGTATGATAGACGGCGGAACTCAACACCGCGTTTTGTAAGTCACGGAAAAAAGAATAAATTTTTTCTATATACTAAGATAAAAGTTTTTAATATTTATCACATATTAAAAGGTTTTCAGAGTATTTAACGAAGCGACGAAAAATATTTAATTATAATATCAAAAATATTAAGCTAGTGTTTTCAATTGGAACTTCAAACGCATATTCATGTTTGCTGTTTAATATTATTTTTAAAATTAAAAAACTTTGTTATTTTGTATCATTTTCAATATTTTTAGTTTTTTATGATTTTATTGCATACAATTCTTTAATACATATAATCCACTGCGTTCAGTTACGACACGGTCCACTTCGCTGCGTCGTAATTGGTTAATTTTACATACTCGTAATAGTAATTCTTTCTTGATCTTTGATTTTCACGATTATTACACATTTTGAAATCAAACTATTTTAACCGGATTAATCGCCTCACCTGTCACCACGGACTACTGAAAAGTGTTCGAAACGTCGGGTTCTAAAAATGTATTTTCCAATACCATAATTATACGCAATTAATCGGATTAAAATAGTTTCATTTCAAAATAATTTTACATATCTCACGGATACTTGTAGTTAGGCTAGGCAAAAATAGCCTAATTATAAAACACACCGTTCTTAATTTCCCACCACTATAATTTGTAAGAAAGAAGCAAAATTTCATATATAGCTAGGTACATTTGATTATAGGTACTGTTAATAAGTTAGCGCAAGCTTATCAAATATGCCACGAAAATTCTGAATTACAAAATATGTCGTTAAAATATGAGCGTCAAAATATATGCGGTAAGCTCATAAGGCAAAAACGATATTTTCTTAATGATATTCTTTTTATATATTCATGTTAATCTTTATTCAAGTTTCTAAATATAATTTATGTGATTTTTATTTTATGATTTAGTAACATCTATTGGACAATACAATTTTGTGTCAATACAAAGTAGTGTGATTGTTAATTTTGTATGAAAAAGGTACATATTTTGATGATGATGGTTGTGTTTAGAATATTTGTTAATTAATATCATTAGATAGTTTTAAGATTTACTTTATTACTAGCGACCCGCCCGCGGCTTCACCTGCGTACACTACGCGACTAATAGCTACATATGTTTTTCGGATTTGAGTATGATGATCATTAATGGATCTATTGTTTTGTATCAAAATGACTAGGCTGAATATATTTATATGTGACTCCAAAATAGACAAAGTAATATTATATATCTTTAAAACACTTGAAAAATATTGACATTATATTAATATATACATTAAAAATGAGAAACAAATATTTCAGAAAACGTATAAAATTTTTAACACATCAGGACACGCGCCTCTTGGGCGGTTACCAAGAGGCGCAGGTGCGAGTCACTACTTTCAACTTTTTATATATTTCAGACAAGGCAGTCTTTTTAGCTTCGCGCTCTCCGTTGCTGCCATTCGCGACTTATTAAACATATTTAACCCGACGCGACGATAACTGCTTGCCCGCTTGTGTCAAACTTTAAACCAACAGTGGCTGAAATAGGGGATGAAAATTTGTATGAAAAATTTTACCGATTGTAATTAATTTTGGCATAAATATAGTGGATACCTAGGATTAACCATAGGACACTATTTAATTATTCAGCGTTGAAATATTTAATTAAATTTACATTAAAAAAATACATCAAAATAATCCTAATATGATAAATTATCAAGAAATCCCAGTACTTTACTTCCGTTACGTATGTTTATCAATGGAGAGTGGAGAGGTGGCATGAGCGGAGGCGGTATAGATACACGTAAGTAGATGCGTCAGTCATTCCGAGCGGTCAGTCATTGATGCACGTACAAAAAATATAGAACTTTACGATGCGTCACCGACTTAGATGTATTTACTCAGAAACATTTTATGTATTTACATTTTTTATGTACTTATTTTTTTATGTATTTACACAGAAAGGTTATGACGCAAGGTCTAACATAGGCTACTTATTTTCTCGAAAATCAACGCTTAAAGGATTAAAATAGGGGATGTAAGTTTGTATGATATATCTGAATGCTTATTTAGTAAATGCTTCATTCAATCTTCAATTTAATTAGTAAAAATGGTTCAGTATGGTGGGTAGTTTTCGATAGCAAATAAAAATTAATGAACTTTGTGGCCTTCGTGGCACACGTCTTCGCTACATACACGGCTTTGTGAGATACGTATGACAGTAACGCAATAATTGTGGATTCGATTCCCACTTCAGAAAATGCTTATACTGGTATTGTTTTAATTTTTTCTCTCCAGTATGACAAAAATGGGCGTTGAACCCAAAAAATAAATGTTTCGGCATTCAATATGCAACGGCTTGAATTCGGGGGAGAGGCCTAGGTCCTTGGTGCAAAAAAATCTGAAGCGTTATTTTAAATAAATTACATTAAATACATAACGTATATAATATATTTAATGAGCCATTACCATGTCTTTTCAAATTGATATGAAATTTAGAAGCGTATATCTTTATATAGAGCTTTGTGTTATTTTTTACTAATAATAAATATTTACCGGTGTTATTACCGTTTTAAAATTGTAAAAAAGTTTGCTTCATTTCTAATTTAGTTATCGATGCAATTAGACCGAGCATGTTTTTTTATGCTGACGCTCTGAGCGACATTTATAATTTATCTGAGTAGGATGATTAGTTATTTTCATCATCATCACTGTATCAAAGAAAGTCGTCCCACGTTATCACAGAATTAAAATAACACGCAACTAAAAAAATCTGACTGGCTACGCCCTGCATCCTGTTTTTATATAATTCGATAAAATATATGCGATGTAAGCGACAACGCAGGCCGGCGAAGATAAAAAATAGGTATTATTGTCGTGTACCTGATGTCGTGTTGAGTCTTACTTTATGAATATTCTCTCATAAGCAAATTAGTTTAAAAAAGAACAGTGAGATTCCAACCCGTGCTTCTTAGAAACCGTCCAAGCAAAAGCGGTCATAGACCACTAACCAATGCGTTTCATACCCGGCTGTGTCGAAATTCTTAACGCTTATTATGACTTACTTTTGTTGTTAACATCTCCGATTTAGCATCTCTATTATATAGAGATTTTAACAAATTTCTACTATCCAAAGCTTTGTCTACGAACAATTGTTTCACAAGAGAGAAAACAATTTATTAAATATATTTAATATTTTAAAGTGTTATTCACATAATAAGGAAAATGTTTAAAAATTTGAAGAAAACGGGGCTCAGAACCCAAACCTCTTGGAAACCAATAAAAAAGCCAGTCCAAGCGCTCTGTCCGCTAAGCCTTTTACGCTTATCATAACCTATTTTTGCATGGCTTGGTAACTTAGTTTTCAAAAAATGTTTTGTTTGCTATACGTTTGTTATAAAACGTTTGTTTTAAACCTTTATAATATTGCTTTTTTAGAAACACCACTTATTTAATAACAAATGGCGCGACGTGTACTTATTTTATTGATCGATGAAATATATCTATAATTTAAAATTCGTTTATAATATTATTCTTTTGAAATAATGGTACAAATATCTTCTTTTAATTATTTTCATGTTCTAATAACTACATCACTTCATCGGATTGGAAGGAATTAGGAAGGATTAATCGACGTAATTTTTTTTCCTATGAGAACTACATTAAAATTCAGAACAAAATTATCCTGTGTACTGCTTCAGACTGTAAGCTGTTTATATGCAAAAAATAATTCATTTCTATTCAATATTTATCGGTTTATATAGTAATTGAAATGTTTTAGTTTTATAGTTTTTCTACGAAAACTTCATCGCATGTCAAAATAAAAACTATATGTACTTCCGGACTATAACGTACTACCATACCAAAATTCGTCAATTTCTGTTAAGCAGTTTTTGCGTGATTGATACCCAAAGTAACAGACAGACAAAAATTGCATCGATACAATAACGGACCCAATTGAATTTTTTCTAAAATCTTTCATGTTCAGAATTGAGTTTTCTACTCTTTTATTATATATATAGTAGGTTATAATCTAATGACAACGTACAACAAAGAAATCTTATAACTTATAAGATTTCTTTGTTTTACGTGTCATTTATTTTAGATACAGTTATATTGATTGCTTTTGTACCCATGTCCACCGGCCACTAATGAGAAACTCGTAAGACTGTAAAAATCTAGCTAATTATTTAATAAAGCATTTATTTTTATAAATTTGTTTGTTTTTAAAATATTTTTTATGATATTAATCAAAATTTTGAATACTACCTCCACGAACAATAGCTATTGAAATTATAAGTTCTTTGATTTTCGCGATTATTACACATTTTGAAATGAAACTATTTTATGAAAGCTATCGACATTTCCATATTCTCAAACTACAGAGAGAATTATATATATTGATATTTTATTATAAAATATAAATAATAAAATTTAATAAAAAAGACGCGGTCAACATTTTGTTTCTATAGTAAAAAATAAATGCATTTTGATTTGTTACCCTTTTGTATTCAGTGAGCGATATGTTATGCTTATTCTAATATATTTATGAAAAACAAAGCTTTAGTCACGATTAAAGAACAATCTTATTCTAGAAACTTCGAAACTTCATGACCACGGGTAAGACAAATCTTCTTTACTTATTTATTGAGCCTTTCAATCAATGACCTAAAATATATAATAATAACTTTATTTTCTCTTTAAGTTTTTTCCTGATTTTTTAAACCTTAATTCTTACGGATATACTAAGATAACCTAGTGCCAAGACACTCCGCTCTGCTACTTTCCGCCCAAATCCGACACATTGCGTGTTGAATAACTTTTGAGGTTTAAAGTGGACGGCCACGTTTCCTTTTCCTTTGTGGTGTCTGTTCCAGAGCTTGTCTTGAAATGTGATCGGATTCTCTTCTAAGGGTGTGTCTAATCCAAGCCCACTGGCGGCACCTTATTTGGAGATCAATTGGGGTCTCGGAGCAGATATCCCACAGTCCGAAGTTGGAGATTTTATCAGGCCATAATTCATGTACAGCCGAAGCCGAACGAACAAATTGTACCATAGACTTAAGTTCTTTGCTTGCAGAGAGAAATTAGTGCATTCTGCTTGAGTCCGAACACTACGCCGTGCTATGTTTTGTCGGCAGAGCGGAAAAACGAAAATATTTTTTCAAAGAAATGAAAATAATTTTAATACAATAATTCCCTTGAGTGGAAATCGAACTCACAGCTATCGCGTATACAGACACTAAGCGACACCTCTGAGTGGGCTATTAAACTAATTTAAGTCACGAGTATTTTTACTCCATAAACGTTTACAAAAATGGAATTATAATATTTATTTTAACGTGTGCAACCCTTAATACTTCACATACATCATAATTTAAGTAACAGTTTCCATTTATGGGAGTGCTTCTATTAAATTGATAGATACACTTAAATAAATTGACGTCAAATAAAATAAAACATCGTTATGATGACACTATCGCTAGTTCGTGTAATGTAACAGAAATGTTTCACAAATATACAAGAAAATTTTATAAATTATTGTTTTCTATAAAAACTATTCTATGGCTTCGACTTATTTTCGGATATTACAGCGATATTGTGTCTTCAAAGCTTTTACGCTGTATAACCAGATTGTACTGTGCTTTTTACGGGTTAATTTCAATAAGCTTAATTATTTACATAACGTGTATAAAACGAAATGAATATTTATCCATTTTCGTAATTCATATGACTTTACATTTTGTTATCAATTTATTTATATCATTCTACTCGAAGGATGGTGCATTCCAAAAGTTTTACACTGAAATTGAAATTATTGACAAAATGCTGGGTGTGAAATCGGATTTCTTTAATATAATTATATCGACACGTATACTTTTGTTAAGTTTTTTTGGCAAAATCGTAGTAGAGTTTTTATGTTTTTTTAGAGATATATCTTTTTTCAATATTAAACACATGATTACAGTGAGCATGCTCCTAACAAATCATTTAAGCCTTAGTTCAGGGATTATGCTCTTTGAACTCATGTACGCTAGACTGCATTTCATAGCGAAAAATGTGAGAATAAAGTTTGAAGATAAAAGAGTAGCTGCTAATAAAAAGACTTTTATGCTAAAGAAATTCTTGAATATATACAAAATTTTACTGGACAATTTCACTCGAAACAATAATTCATTGAATGTAGTGGTGAGTTACTTACTTTAGAACACTCGCATTATATTTTCTCTTTTATTCGTTTTAATATTACGGAAATTCCACAAAGCTCAACTAACTCAGTATTTTCAAAACCAACTGGTAGCGTTAGCAAAAACAAGCACCGGCTACAGCAAAATCTCACACGATAAATATTTTTCTCCGGTAGCTTTTCATTATTTTAAGTATATGTATATTAATAAGTAAAGGAAAACCTCTAGACGCTATTCATGAAGGATTATAAAATTATGTAGAATTAATATAAATTAGCTAATTTTATATGAAGAGCATATTATTTGTACTTAAAACAAATAAGCTAACAAAATAAATATTCCATACATTACCATTTGTTCGAGATGGCCAAGATCCGCCGTTAAACGTCAACGGAGCCTCTTATACACTTTAAACATTTTAATGCCTATATATAAGAAGTATCCTTCTATAGTATTAAACTGGATTCTTTATAAAGGGCTATTATTACATATTTTTTGCAGATGTTTTTTAATTTGATATTTTTATTTGTGAGACTTGTACTCTGTCTTAACTTTGGAATTGTCATATACGTTAATCATGTAAGTATATATTTTTACTATATTGAAATATGCCGCAGTAATAGCGTGTCACTGTACACACGATTGGTTATAGGTTCAATCCCAACACAGAGTAATGATTATATTTTAATTACTTTCATTTCTTTGCTCTGGCGACAAAACGCGGTGGCGTTGAGTTTTAGAAACTGAGTGTATTGACATTACTATTTAATATATTAGTATATAGAATATATATAGAAAATACATTTTTATATGTAATTTAAATAGATTATTCCTTACGCCACTTTAGGAAATTCTTGAAAAGACACGTATTTAGTTCCAGAAATATACCGAATTATCGATCAACATTATTTATGAAGGATTTATAAGCGGAACTATGATATGCACTTTAGCTACAATTGCGGAAATGATATTAAATGAATATGACAGAATAAAAGAGATACTAGGCGATCTTTTATTATCAAATAAAGGTATTATAAATAAAACGAAATATTATTTTAGTAAACAGTTATATAACAATAAAAAAGTACTATATGCATAGAAAATTATGCATTTTAGACTCACGAGAGAAATATTAGTTAAGTAACTGCACTCAAAACTCCTCCGAGCGGGGGTTCGAACTCACAACCATCACTCTCATTGTCAAACGCTGTACCAGATCGAAACAATTGCATCCAATTCTATGATGCATATAGTTTTACAAAATTAATTGTTATAAGGATATTTTATTTTGTTTCGAATGTATTTTTGAAATATTTGTTTAAAATTTGAAATACGCTGTTATGATTGTTTTATTTATACCAATTAGTGGTTCCGTTGCCTTAGCAACGTCAGTATATACAGACGTGTGTGTCAAGCACATGGTAGTGTGTGTTACATATATGTGTATTTATAATAATTTAATGTATTTTTTATGTGTTATTTCAAAAAATATTATCATTTGTTATTTCTTCTCTATATGAACTACAATTGAGGCAAATTTCATATTGCGTCCGCTTAATTTTAGTATAAAAAGCGGTAAAAAGCTTTTGCTTCACGTATTAGTATATAAATTACGTACGTTATAGAAATTTTGTAATTCTATACAATTTCATATAAAATATAAAAAAACTTTATATTTACATACTTGATTATTTTTTCAGATGAAGAACTAAGATACATGATCTATGAGAGTCTTGAATATATTTCGAACAGACCTCCCAAGTACACTATCTGGAGGATATTTCCATTGAACATTCACTTGTTTACAGGATTTGTGGAACTTTGCACTAATTATGTGGTTATTTTGTTGCAATTTAGATATTAAGAAGTTATTGATAGGTTAATTACTGCTATATATCTACGAAAAAGGATAAGATATAACAGAAATGTGTATGAAACTATTTTACAGCGGGATTTGTATAACGGAGAATGGAGTGTCATCACATTTAGTTCTCTCAGAAACCTGCTATATGTTCCTGCTATACTATGATATAGTAAAAAACCGAAAAAAGTAGCCATTGTGAATCGCATATATGGTCATTAATTTTTATGCATTTGAAATGAATATATACATACAAATCCACGATTAATCTATATACACCACATCTAATTGGAAATTAAAAAAAAAAAACAATGTGTTACAATATCAAAAGTCGTTTCATTTAATAATAGTTTCAGTATTAGGCTTTATAACGAAAAACATTGATCTAATTCTTAAGGGGTATCGCTTAACTGTTGGATCAAGAACCGGATGCACAGGGTGGTGTTGCCTAAAACGGAGTGTATCGTGACCAGGTGTGGCGTTTTGGCGCCGTTTAAATTTGAACGCAACGGGATTTTTATACGTTTTCTAAATATATCTTTTTTCAATTTAATAAGTTTGGGAATAAAGTTTTAAAAAAACTGTATTTTTTTTCGTAGCCTATATATAGGTAGCGGAATCCAAACCTTTTTGTCTATAAAATTATATATATATATATATATATATATTTACATTTTTTTTAAAGTGTTATTCGCACACTAAGATTTATATTTAAGATACATTAGTGGCTAAATAGAGCCAAACTTACTTAAAGATTCGGCACGTGAACGTCTAATGGCAAACCGATTAGCGTCATATTAGGGAAGTTTGTACGACATGTGGCGAGACATCGCCGTTGTTAGTGTTTTTATTGATTAACATCGGACCGTAATGGATATTTAGTGGGTTCGATTTTCTAATAAGTTAGGGCTGGCAAAATATGAAATATTTAAACGTATTATTCTAAACAAAAGAAAGATGTTATATTTTTGACAAATTCACTGTTTTTAACGTAGTGGGGTAGTCAGAGAGAACCTGGTTCATACACCACTCCATTCTATACTATATATATTAGTATACTAGCGACCCTTGCGGCTTCGTCTGCGTAAACTACACGACTCTAAGTATTTCGTTATTGCACTCACCCGCGTTCCCGTTTAAATAGTGACTTTTTGATTTATGAACCGATTGAAATTAAATTAACACAAAATGGGAAGAAAGCTTACTAAAATATTTTATACTCAATAGTCAGAACTGCATTCAAATTGGTTCAGCCATTTTTTGAAATTAGCGTTTACGAACGCACAGACAAATAGGAAAAAGGTTTAAAAACATTATAATCATAAATAACATATCAAAATTCTGTTTGAAACTGTCGTGCAAGGAAAACTGAGTTAAAATATAAACGCAATAGTCTTAGTTTGATCCCCAGTCGGTGTACTGAATAAATTTAAATTATTGTACCTTCACTGGTCTGACGCAAAGACGAGTGACATGCAAAAACAAATGACATCAACATGACTCTATTTAGAATTCGATCAAAGCCGGATCTGAACCCGCTACTTTTGGATGACAAATCTAAAGCTCTTGCTTAAGCTTCTACTAAAACTATTTAGTAGCAAATTAAAAAAAAAAATTACTTCACGTTTTTTTCCCGCACAGTATTGAGTATTGAGTCAGAGAGAGCCTAGTGTCCAGATCCTCCTTTCTTCACTTTCCGTTAGAAATCGAGACATTGTTTCTTAAGTGGTGGAACTTCACACTGCGCTTTGCTGTTCGTATATATCAGAGGGAAGAAATGAAAATATTTTTAATATATTCTTTCCCCGAGTGAGAAATTAACTCACAACCAATCGCGTTAAGGGTCAGACGCTATCCCACTGTGCCACGATATCATCTAATCTTTACTAACTTGTATATAAGATTATAATAAAAGCTAAACTTGCATCGGTAAGCAACCAATAAAACAATAATAAAATTAATAAAGAATTATATGACTTTAAAATGTTTTATATAAACCATAGGTTTTAACATAACTGACAAATAAAAAAAGAACTGTGTCACTAAATTGGCCTATTTACTTTAAATTTTTTATAACTTACCATTGAATGACAAAGTTAGAAAATAGAATATATTGAAAATTATAATTTTCAGAGCCTTCCTGCATAACCTAGCTTCAAGACACGTCTTCTAAATTAAGTTTTCATTTTATTGTGCAATATAAAATACAAGTACTCAAACGTATAACGGATAAATAAAGTACGCGTCATTAAATTATGAACGTCTACACCCATTTGTTCCACAAACTTCTGTAATATTATGATCGAATTCATATTGATGTTTGTCATATTAGTAAGAAAACATCCTTGTCTACAAATTGAGCTTTATTAGGTATATAGTTTTACTTTAGCTATTACGTATCATTATATGAAGTAATATTGTATTATTAATGTATATATCTGTTTAAAAATATTGTATTGGAGAACGGAGTGTCTTGACACTATGATCTCTCTGACTACGCTGCAATATGCGAAAAGGTGTAAAGCTGTAAAAAATTGTAAATAAAGCTGTATTTTGACTGAAAAGAGTAAAAATGAATCCAGTACCATCAAGTGTATCTTTACTAAGCCAGTATGGTGGTTTACTAGTGATTAACTGTGTATTCTGTGATACATACAAATTCTAGAAATAAAATAAACGTTTTTGTTTTATTTATTTTTTTTAGAGTATTCATAAAATATATTTTTATAAAATACTAATTTGACACAAAACTAATTTTTGCTTTACGCCATTTCAGCACACATCTGGATATAAAAAGAAATATAGAATACACTCAGTTTTTTTCAAAATTCAATTATAAAACACTGCGTGTTAAGTGTTGAACCCCAACGCCGCATTTCCTCATATAAAAGCAAAGTTAAATACAATAATTTCCTCGACAGGTAATCGAATCTACAACCCTTACGTTTAGAGTCGTATATTGCTCTACTGCGCCATAACGACCTTTTTCTTAACACATTAAATAACAGAATAATATATATTTTGTAAATAATTAAATTAATAAATTAAATTTTATTTATTTTCGTTTTGTTATCAAAGCACAGTGTTGAATTCCGTCACTCGTAATGTCTACATATCAGGTGAAAAGTAACTCAACATTAATAGAGAGATCTAACTACCCCGCTATACAGAAAAGAGCGTAAAGCTATAAATGTTATAATTAATTGAATAATGTATACAAATGCGGAGAATTCAATTAATGCGATGAATACAGCAGCTTAGTTGTGTTAGCCTTAATAATCGAATTTCCTGTCCATGATATTGAATAGTGATATAGGTTATACTGACATTATATTGTATGAATATAAATTTATTAAATATATAAGTAATAGATTTCGATGCCTTTATAAATCAGGTTTGTTTGCCACAGGTTATTTTGACGGTTTGAAGAGGCGCGGGTTCAAATCGCGTTACGTTCAAATTTTTATACGTTTTCTAAATGTCTTTTCCTAAGTGTGCGATTAACACTTTAAAAAAAATATTTAATAAATAGCATTCTCTCTTTCCAAACGATTGTTCGTAGAATAATGTTTGGGTTGCAAAAAATTGTAAAAAACTCTCTACAGAGATGCTAATAAGTGTATAAGAATTTCAACGTATCTGGATGAAGAACGCCAGATACGCGCCAGAGGTGCGGGTTCAAATCCCGCGGCGTTCAAATTTTTATACGTTTTCTAAATGTCTTTTTCAATAATGAATGTTTCTTACATAAATTATATGGTTACTATGAAATGAAAATATTTTTAACCGGATTAATCGGGTATCTTATTGCTATGGAAAATACATTTTAGAGAGTATTTTTTTCTTATACAGTTACACGCTTTATCCCGCATAACTAGCTAGGCAAAGCAAAGTGTCATGACATAGTATATACAGATGGAATGTGAGAAGCAAAATGACTTTTTACATAACATTTAATTTTAAAACGTATAAAAATTTGAACGCAACGACACGACTTTAAAAAAAAATAAAAAACACTTTTTACTTTCTTTCTATATTAATAATGTATACTAGGCTTATCGTTATACATCATGGTGCAGTGGGGCAGCGTACGATTGTAAATGCGACGTTCATGGGTTCAATTCTCTCCCGGGGACTTATATTTAAATAATTTTTGTTTCTGTTTCTGAGGCAAAGCGCGGCATTGAATTTCGACAAAGGCTGGCGTTGAATTTCGAATCTTGAATTCGGGTGGAAAGTGATAAACGGGTGTTTTGGGACTGAATTCTCTCCGTCTATATAAGTGAAACTGATCTAATTTTTCTATTTTCTATAATTCACTTAGTGTTGCTCCTCTCTACTTGAGCCCAAATATCTTAAGCCTTTTCATTTTCATTTAAAAGTAAATTATATGGAAAATTTACATTCCACAATATTACCTTTTTTTTATTACATAAACGTTTTACAATTCAGCCCCAATGGTGTCCGAATATGAAAAAACTAATGAAACCATAATATGTAAAAAATTTCAACAAGTATACAGCGTACATTCTAAATTTGCAATAAAAACAGGCGACTAACAGTGCTATCAGTGAACGTAATTGTATAGCGTCTGAAGGGGTCTAAAGGGGATCGTCTCGCACCCTCATATGTAAGTAACGTTAGCAAATAAGAAGTTAAGAATATCTAAATAACTAATATCATATTTAATTGTAACATTAAAATATAGTCGTCTTTATTTGTCTTCTTTTTATAAAAATATCGAAAAAAACATACATTATAAGTAAAACTATTACAATGAAAAAAGTTAAAATAGTGTTTAAAATAAATATCACCTTATACGGTAAATCAATCAATATACATATACAAGCCTTCCATTACTTACTAAGTGACTGACATACAGCATATAGCCAAAACTACTGGGTGTAGAAATTTGAAATTTGGACTGCTCTCACGAGGACCAGTAAGAGGGGGTTTCCGGAAATTCCTATGAGAATAGGAACAATAGGTTTTCTTGTTTCAGAAAAATTACAGAAAATTTGAGCAATTGAAACAATACGATAAAGTTAATGAAGTATTTTATACTGTGATACATGATAGACGTATGCAACATTATATTTGGTACAGGCTAATATGAAAACTTAGAAGCTATTTAAAACATTAATTGCGCAATGTTAAGTACTGAAAATAGATATATTGAAATAATTCTGTAATTATTTGTAGTAATTGATCATTAACCCTTATTATACACACTCTACAAACTGAATTGATTTCAATTAAATTTAATTAGCCTGGATTAACTCAAAACAATAAGGAAGACAGTGTTTATGTCTGTAAGAAAGACTGTACTTCAAACAGTAAAATTTCGTGATTCACATTTGTCATAGTCGTCTGTCTTCTCAGGCAACAGGCTCTTTGTAGTTTAACCTAATCTAATTTATAAAATATAATATTTAATATAATTATATTATAATATTGAATTATATATTATAATATAATATTTAATTATATATTTTAAAAGGTACGCCATAACTTTAAACTCATAATTCGAATCTCATTTGTTAGAGCAATATTACAAAAGTTCGAGCGTAGTTGAATGGATACAATAATTACAGGTTCAAATCCAATTAAGTAAACCTTTATTGGATTCAAACATTCTATATCTATACATGTAATAAAAATGTGACTAACCGTCTGTACGTGGAAGATATATGAAAAAATATATTATTTGGGGCATTTATCTATATAATAGATTCCTTCCTGGTTGTCTGTTTATCAGTTAATCTCAGAAACGGCTTAACCGATTTATATTAAGTTTTGACTATTGTGTTTTGTCTTAAATATTTAATGTTTATTTCATTTCAATCGGTTCATAAAAAAAAGTTACAACCATTAAAATATAAATTTAAGCAAAGTTTGTGGATTAAGTGAGAACGCGGAGTGCGAAAAACGAAA
Source organism: Podotricha telesiphe (assembly GCA_038994665.1). Lineage (NCBI taxonomy): Eukaryota > Metazoa > Arthropoda > Insecta > Lepidoptera > Nymphalidae > Podotricha > Podotricha telesiphe. The sequence goes on from JAOYRR010000250.1 coordinate 151,807, forward strand.
TAGTTTTAGACGTGTAGTTTACGCAGACGAAGCCGTGAGCGGTACGCTAGTCTACAATAAACACCTTTGTTATATCAATACAATGTTTATATTTGACTTGAATGGGTTTATAGTACAATTATAAAGCTACTTAGTCCTATATTCTATCTAAATTTGGGGTTGTCTGTAGTACCTTATTCAATTTATTAAATTCTGGCCCATTTTTGCTAAGTATTGCCATTTGACCCATTCTATATATTCTATATATTATTTAAAAAATAAATTAAATGTTGAGAATAGTTGCATACTATTTGTTTTTACTAATTGTCAACACACGTTTGTATCAGTGAAAGTGATTGTCTGAAGTACTTAGGGGATCGAAAAGAGTCTCCACCGTGCCCTTAAGTGCAAGGAATCTAAATACAAGAACACTGCTGTGAATAAAATGGGAAATAAATTATGTTTTATTGTTACATATTTTTTTCTTTATTTATAAATAATTCATTCCCAGGGTTTTCTCAATCTCAATTCGACATTGAGTAAGGCTTATACTGTAATATATCTAAAACATATAAAACAATGCTGGAAAACTTGTTTGGTCTACTGCTTACTTCAGATACGTGATAAAATTAAGAATTTCATATATCTATCACTTAAATTGAAGTGAAGAAATTATAGCATATTTGATACTGATAAAGCCACACAGTGTGAGATTCTATTATATCCATTTCTCCGTGACAAGACAAAGCGGGGTGATAAGTTCCGCCACTCAACACCTAATTTCGATTCGAGCAGAAAGTGGAGAATTGACATTAGTTTCTCTGCCTTGAACTAATAAAAAAACTAAAAAACTCGATATATTTTTCGTACATATATATATATATATTAACAGAAAATTTTAAAATACTTTGAGGGCAATCCATGGGACTATGCTAAGGTCAGTCTCTATTAATAGCCAACCTTTCCAGAACGGTTAGAAAAGGGACAACCTTTAGGAAACACTATAAAATGTCGACGGCATTATGTAATTAAATTTTGCTTATAAACTTTCCATTTTGTAACAGTCCTTCCTACCTGTTCATTATATTCACAAGTCACGTTATAATTGGGCCAAATTAAACTGGCTTTTATTCATATAGTTGCAAGGCTTAATTTCGCTTATAATATTTCTTGGGAAATTATCGGTATATCTGATACTGATTGTACGTTTGCGATAACAATACATTGGGTGCAACGTGAAAATTTTACTATCAATTACTGGGGAATATTTCCGCTCTTCAATTTAGGTTAATTTCTCGTAAACAAAACTGAAGAGTTTGTAATTTTAAAATGTGTTTTTATATCGTCGTGGTATCTCTTCTATATGGTTTAGTATGAATAGAGTGACCAAAGTAGCGTAGTGAGATAGCGTCTAACTGATCATGCGATTGGTTGTGGGTTCGATACAAATTCGAAGCACTATTTATATTAAAATAATTTAAATTTCACCGCTCTGCTATGAAAATACGCGGCGTTGAGTATCGCCACTTGCCACGTAATATCTCAATTTCAGATAGAAAGTGAAAATAACAGAGTGTCTTGATACTAAGCTGTTTTTACCAACCCTGCTACAAACGCGGGTAACAGTATGAAGCTGCATTCTAAGACCCGTCTAATCATAACATTTCAACACGCAATGTTTTGAAATCAGGTTATATCAAACACTGCCCTACTCAACCACTTTGGTGTTAAATTATTTACTTTTTGCTACAAAAATCTATTTTTAGTATAAATATATCTGAATATTTTTAGATAAAAAGAATTTGCGAAAGTTAACTAATTTCTTATTTATTCATTGTACTATAATATTTGCACTTAGTTTCACTAGACAGCTTCAAGCTTTTTCTCGCATATGAGGGTAGTTAGAGAGAACCCAGTGCCAAGTCACTCCAATATACTGGATAACGGAAAATTCCGACATGGAGACTTTACAAGAATTTTGTAGTATCTTTGAGATGGCCAAATTCTTTATAATGGAGTGATGTTTGACAATGACCTTTAAACAGCCCCATAAGAATGTGATTCTTTTTTTTTCCGCCGTCCGGCGTTCAGCTACGCCAGTCAACAATGTCCCGAAATCAGCTGGAAATAAGAGAATGGAGTGTCTTAACACGAACTTTTCACTAATTAGTTAAAGTTTAATTAATCTTCTTATATACGAGGGATGATGCGTTTGAAAATAGTAAATAACTAATTCGTGGTATACCATAAGTCTTTTTGTATGCAAAATACAATTACAACTCTATTCCAAGTTAAAAGCTTAGCTTAAAAATCACAAAACTTACATTAAAATGGGATAATCGCATCAAAACGCCTTCCGATTCTACACATAATTGATAAAATGATAAAAAACAACAATTTTCATAGTTTTCATGATAATATTTTGTATTGTTAAGAATGCAGAGAGGTTTTATACCGCAAATGTACTGATATATGAAAAACATATGAAATTCAAGAAAAAAACACCGATTGTAAGTATAAATTAAAAGAATTTATATTTTATTACTAATTTTTATACACGTTTATATACCGTTCGTAGAGATATTGAGTGTCAAGTGGCGGAACTACACGCCGAGTTTTGTCAATTTGGGAATTGCACCTATAACTAATCACGTTTACAATCAGACGTTCTCTGTGCCTTCTCTACTAGTGTTGAAAGGGTGATGCTGATATTTTTTTTACAATTACTAATCTTTTTACTGATAAGGACTGACTGAGATATATAGTAAATCAAACTACGAGTATGTTAGTATTGGATTAAATTTTTGAATAGGCAAAGTAGGTGGAAAGTGAACGTGTATTTTTATTAGATTATTTCAACCTACGCTTAAATATTGCCTAGTGACAATTGAATATTAAAACAAACATATTGAAAACGTATAAAAAACCTATAAAAAGTGTGTGTTTAACACTTTAAAATGTAAAAAAATAATGAAATATTAATTTACTTAATTTCAAGGAGCTTTATAGTGACTTTTTTGGCGGTGTGCGCAAAAAAGAACGGTATTAATCCCCAAACGTCATATTTAAATTATGAACTCGCGTAATTGCTTCGTAGATTAGTGCGGAAGAGTTGGAAGGGTTTATTTATATACAAATAATTTTAAGAGTCACGATATTATTCGTCGAATAAAATGACAAGTGTTTTTAAATGTCAACTTTTTATATTCAATTTTAAAAATATATTTTGGTTCGTTTTTTTTTTATTTGTTGTATGTTTTTGTTTAGATGTAAATTTATATTATACTACTTTCAATATTCGAAATAAGTTAAGTTTGTTTGACACTGTTATATAGCTTTTGGCAATACCCTTAGAGTAACAATGTGTGCCTGCAGTTTTATATTTTTAGTAGTCGTCAGTCAACGTATATTTTAAGTTCTTTGATTTTCACGATTATTATACATTTTGAAATGAAACTATTTTGAACCGGATCAATCGTGAGTAATATTTGTATTCGAAAATACATTTTAGAATCCGACATTTCGAACACTTTACAGTAGTCTGTGGTCACAGGTAGACTTTAGAGCGGTTTGATATGAAACTATTTTTAACCTTAATCGCGTATAATATTGGTATTCGAAAATACATTTTAGACGTTTCGTCACCAAATATACTTATAAATACTTACAAATATAAAGAAATACAATAAATTAGGTAACGAAAGAGCGACTAGGAAGAGGGCTATTAGATCATTACATCGCCATAGACAAAGTTCCTAAGCAATAGACGCCGAACTTGGTGTTTGTGAACATAATTACGGCTTTCGCAAGCTGCGATTGGACGAACGCCCCGTGAAATTGGTACACGCTACTTGCAGTGCTTCTACTTAAATTAGTAACTTAATCTTAATATTTAATTAAAAAATATATATAAGTTTAAAAGAGGGCATTGCAAACTGCAAATTGTTGCGCGATTGGTTGTGGGTTCGCTCCCCACGAGGAGGAATGATGATACACATATTTAGAAAACGTATAAAAATTTGAACACCGCGGAATTCGAACCCGCGCATCTTGGAAACCATCCAAGTGGTTGGACGGATTCCAAGAGGCGCCCTGGGTATATTTGTTTTTCAATTTCCTAAGTATGAGATTAACACTCTAAAAATGTTAATAATCTCTGAAAGGCAAACCGCGTCTCTATTTCGGGTGGTAAGTAAAACATAGTGTCTTGACACTAGGTTCTCTCTGGAAAGAACGTGATTCTAAATAATTTATATAAATTTTACACTATTGTCGAAAATGTTTGACTGTTGCTGATCATTAACAGTGAAGTTTATTTTTTAAAATAGCGTCCTTTTTAGCGTATTAAGTGATTAAGGCTAAGAACACTATGATATAAAGTTGCATTTTCCATTATATGTCTATTCAAAAAAAGTGTATATTATGTCGTAACTTAACACTGCACTATATATCATATGATTCAAAACGCCTTTATTTTAATATAAGTATTCATTCAATACCATAACGTCTTATAATTCCTAATTAAATATTAAAAAATATAATTATAATATCATCTCTATCATATATCAGTAGTTATTTAGCAATTTTTTAATTACAATCACTTGATATATTATTTTAAACGAAATATTGTAAATATTATATTTATTCTAATATCACTTTGTGAGTAAACACGCTGATATTAAACCATTTTTGCCTAAATTTAATAAGCAGAACTCATCGCAGAGGTTTATATATTAATATTAAATAAAAATAATTTCAAACATAATTATTATCTTGAGAACGTACTTAGTACCGTTACGTTTACAGACGCAATCGCTATCACTGCGCCACTAAAGACAAATATATGTACAGCGATTGCGATTTACGGTACCAATTTATATATATATATATATATATATATTTATTTATTAAACAGTAGCTTATTAATTTATAATATCATATATTGTTCTTAAGTCTAAACACAAAGTTATTATCTTATCCCTTTAGTTCGTAACATGTTGGCAAGTTTGGTTACCACCGATCAAACCTACGAACTAATTTAAGCTATCTTGGCATATTCCGTCCATACGGATATGCTAACCTTACTTTACTTTACCTTACCATATTATTTTGATTTATAACAGGCATTTATAATCGCATGTGCATCAGTGATGAATATTAATGAAAAATTTATAATATTAGGTCGGTCTGTTGGAGTCTATAAAGGATTGTTATGTGATATAATGTATGTTTTGGCGCAGTGACATCATCTATATATGCGATGGTTGTGGGTTCGTTTAGCACTCAGGCCAATGATTATATTGAAATTGTTTCTAGTCCTCCGCTTTGGTGACAATACTAAGCGCGTTGTTGAGTTTCGCCACCTCAACACGCGATGCCGATTTCGGCGGAAAGTGGAGACCGGAGAGCTTGGACACTAGGTGCTCTCTGACCAACCCGCTATACTGGAAAAAACGTGATGGTGAAATATAAAAAAAGTTAACATCATCGATTATGTAAGCTAGGTCGCATTATACGCATACGAGTGTTACAGCTTCAAATTCAGTAAGAAGGGATTAAAAACTTAAATATGTAGGACAGTATAGTTTATCTTAGCTAATGCGCCCTTTAAACTGATGTGATATATATATGAAAAATATTTTTTTATATATATATTTTTTATTATTTATATTTATTTGTGCGTATCATTTTTTTTTAAATTCTAAACGACCACGCTAATTATAGTTTACTAATTAATTGTTAGTGACATAACTGCAGCTGTAAGTTTGATAACAAATTTGACTTTCAAACATTATTTAGTAAAATATGCTTTTTACTCAGTAATTATATATTTAATTATAGCATGCCCTCATTTTTTATTATTATAAACTATTATTTACTAATATTAATTTTATACGTTGTCGATACAAAGGTCATATAAGACTATGAAATAACTTAGTTTATGTATAATCCAGAGAAACCCCTTTAGTTACGCACCGAGTTATTCAGAGACAATACATAGCGGAAACTAATTGTAGTAGAAATATCAAATTTGGCTTGTAGGCTCAAAATTTCGAAAAAATGTTTATTTTTTACGTTATTATACAGTTGTAACGACAGAAAAGAAAATTCAAAACGAAATTTTCTTTGAATGGGTGAAGAAAGCATAAGTCCATATCCAGTAATTCATAGTCCATTGAAAACGAGGTCAACCAGTAAAATTCATAAAAACAAATGCTGTGTTTGCATTTATGTTATATTGTATTGCTGTGTCATATTAACAGAAATACATGGATTTAGTAAATATCACAATATTTATTAAAACTATTTACTCTAGCTTTGTTTGCTTGCAGCTTTGTACATTTTGTTTATTACCATATAAAATATTTTTATATTTTTTTATTGCTTCACGATTCTTTTCCGCATAGCATTTTAAATATAATTCGTTTCTTGAATGTGAATGGATCCCACGACCAATCGTATTTACAGTTAGACTCGGTCGCACTGTGTAACGATAGAGACTATTATAAAATATAATAGTGATCGAATATAAAATACACGATAAACGTGAAAAATATATATTAAATGAAACTAAATAGATATTAGGTACATATTCAATAATTTACTTACTAACTAATCGTATTTTTACCATGTTTTGGATTATCGGGCTCAGTTAATTTTTTGATAACTCAGCAATATTACCGATAAGACAAAGATATGAATTAAATTGAAGGCGTGGAAGTAGGCACTACTCACTCTATTATTTAAGACACTTTGTGTTCGAGAATGTATTATCTATTACCAAGCTTTTAGCGATTTCGATTAAAATACATATCATCCATAATGTAAATGCGAAAGTATCTCTGTCTGTATGTCTGTCTGTCTGTAACGACACCATGGCCCAATGATTGAATTTTTATATTATAGATATCTCTATAATATAAAAATTTCAAAACCCTTATATATCTATAAGGGTTTTGAAATTAACATAGGCTTCTTTTATCACCCATTTGTTTTAGTTTTTCTAGGTAATTTATTTTTTTACGAAAAAGTCACCAAAAGTACGAAACCGCAATAATCGGCCAATAAAAAAAAATTGGTATTGAGGCCATTGTAGCGCAGTTGGACAGACTTTGACTGTAAAGGTGATTGTTTGTGGGTTCGAGTCCCATTCAGGGGAAGGATTATATTTAAATTATTTTCATTTATCCCCTGTGATATCTGAGTTGAGTTCTGTTGAGTTGAGTTCTACCACTCAACATGCCATGTCTCAAATTCAAAAACAGATTATTTTGACATTAGGTTCTCTTGGTCTACACTGCTATGCAAAAGCGTGAAGCTGAAAGAAAATATGACAAAAAAGCAAGCAAACTTTCTTGCAGAACCAGTTTTATATTCCTCGAATTGTACTTTTCTGTGCTTTTACAATTATATGTGAATATTGAAACTAGAAGGGATTAGATAATTTAGCTATTTAGATATTATATAAAAGCTCAGATGCAGTAAATTTAGTGCTTCATGGTCAACTTTCACCTTGTTTCATGCTACACTGCCCTTGTTCGTTTAGCGCTTAAGTGGCGTAAAATAATTGCGACAGCTTCACATTTTATCTCGCATATCAGAGTAAATAGAGAGAAAATAGTGTCCAGACTCTCCATTTGCCAGTTTCTGCCTATATTTGAGACGTTGCGTGTTGAGTTGCGGTATTTGATACAGTGTTTTGTCTTACCTGAGCGGAGAAATAAAAATAGATTAAATTTTCTCGCGTGGGAATCTAACCCAAAACCATCGTCCAGTATAGTCAATTACTGTTTCATTGTACCAAGATGGTCTCAAATGAGGTAGAGCACTTGATATCCGCCTAAGCTTATGCGACGCTTGTGGGTTCATATTTCACTTAGGGAAACATTTTTCTTTCCAATAAAAATATTCCTTTGGCATATTACACAAATTGCGGTGTTGAGTTCCACCCTTTGTTTCCAAACAAAGGAAAGAGGAGAACTGAATTATGTATCTTAGATTCGAAGCTTACATTGAAAAAAGCTATAATTATATCTTTTTACATTTTTTAAAGTGTTATTCACACACTTAAGAAATTGAAAAAGACATATTGAACCTCAGTTGAACTTGATCGGTTTTCAACAGGCGCGGGTTCAATCCCGCTGCGTTCAAATTTTTATACGTTTTCTAAATGTCTTTTTTAGGCTATAATTAAGGAAAATTGCGAAAAATACATGAAAATGTCTAATAATTTGAACTTAAAATTTTTTTTTAAATATTACTCTCTCTATTTAATGTAAAACATAAATTATAAAAATCACAGGAAGCCTACTAACCTAATCATGCTTGGGCAACGATTAAATGAATTTCCACTCGTTCGAGCTCAGCCTAAGCTCGTTACTTTATTTTTACAGATTTACTTTGGTACAAGTTAAATGAACAGCCAAGCTACTGATTGCTAATGTGGGTAATAGGTGCCTTCGTTTACCTAAGGACGTTATTGTTCTTACCTAAATCAAAAGCCTTACTTTGACAATAATAAACATAAGAATAGATATTTATTTAATAGAAAAAAAAACGTTTATTACTTTAAAACTATTTATTAATGTAATATATAACAAAAACTAATAACTAATTAGCCTAGTGACGCCTGCTCGAGGTGTGAACCAGTAGCGTTGCCTCCAATCCTTGCGGTACCGATCGATGAGGGCGATCGACACGGTGGTCTTGATGTCGCAACCCGAACAGTTCCCAGGAAATATGTTACAGAGAATTAAGGTCGATGGAAAAGTTGTTGCGAAAAAGTAAGGACCGCTGAATTGGCACTATCCCTGGCTAGCGTATTTTAAAAATTATAGCATATAGAAACAAGAATATTGCATTGTACATCACAATTATAGGCTAGCTCAGCATGATATTAATACAAAGAAAAAAACAAACTTATATAACACTTCCTACACCCAAAATTAAGACAATAAAAAAAATGGTTTTAACTTAAAAAAGATATAAAATAAACAATATACTATTTATAACTAAATTATACAAACAAATAAACATATATAATATCAAAAAAAAAAAAAAAACATGTAATAATATAAAAAAAAATATATTTATAAATATCATACTAAAAATAATATTGTTTTTCCCTACTTACAGCTTACTAAATATTTTTTAAATTTATTTTTAAATAATATGTAAGAATGTTTAAACATATCAATAGTGGCTGCATTAAAAATGTTTTAGATAAAGTTTTTGGTTGTATTTAATTTTTCAATTTCGATATGAAAATGTATTATTATATAGGTAGTTTTATGTTACTATGTATGTATACTTTGTACATTCGGAGAAATCCTAAGGATGAGACACTCCGTTTTCCGCTCTCCGCCAGAATGCAACTAACTGCGTGTTCACTGGATGCATACAGTCTTGTAATATTTTAAAAGGGTTAATCGGCTATTTAGTGTAAGAAAAACATTGATAGATATATAAAAACTTATTGGAGCCGAGACTCAAACCCACGCCTCTTGGAAACCGTTAAACCGCTCTAACCGCTAAGCCATACGTTCTACATCCGGTTGCGTCGACATTTGTGTTCACTTAATACGACTTATTTTTATATTTTTTAAATTTTTTAAAATGTTATTCGCACACATATTTAGAAAATGTATATAAATTTTAACGCAGTGGGATTGAACCCGCGCCTCTTGAAAACCGATCAAGTTCAACCGAGGTTCGAATCGAGGTTCAATATGTCTTTATCAATTTCCTAAGTGTGCGATAAACACAAAAAACGTAACAAATATTTTTAGTCTTTTGTATTCTTTTTTTTGTACTATATATATAAAATAATGTGTAATTTCAAAAGGATTTTTCAATTGCACATTGAAATTTGCTGTGCTAACCTCTTTCTTGGTTCTCGATAGCATTAATGGAGGCAAATCGGAAAGCGATTTGCTTACTGGATTGCGATTATGATTTCTCGGACAGAGCCATTGGCTGTGGTTTACTTAACTCGTCGTTTTCATTGTTAGTGTAGTTGACTTAGGTCCTGGGCATGTTTCGATATTGTTAAAACGGCTTTTAAATATCAAAATTATTTAAATGTCAAATGAATCTTTATTCAAATATACTAAATTAAGGCATAGTGGGACAGTACTTGACTACACATGATGTTTGGGGGTTCGATTCCCACTCTGACAAAAAACATTGTTTCCATCTTAACCCTTATCTCGCATAGCAAGTATCTATCCTGCTTTGATTCTAGTGTGATGACATTCTGCTCTCCGCGTTTCTCCCAAATATTGGAATTTGTTAAATCTAACAATGATTTTCAACTACAATTACACAATTATTTTGTATAATTATTAATTTTGTGTCAATAATAATAAACTAAAAACATAATAAGCACTTTGAATCGTCAAAAAATTATAAATGTCAGTTTTGTCGGTCAGTGCTGTACTTCCCGGTACAAGTTACCGGGTTGTCAGGTTCTGCCAAATTTCAAGTTACTGTACATCAAGCGTACATCGTTAGTGTACATTGAGTGGTTTTCCAAATGTCAAATTTAACCTTTTGCTTATTAATAATGTTGGCCTTACCCTTAGCACCTTGGCTACAAACCTTAAAGTGGGTCTTGTTAAGTATTTCAGACTTTTGCCTTCAAAAAGGTTATCCGATATGGTTCGTGCCTTCGGCCCTTCTCTGAAGTATCTACCTAGCTATGGCCGACACTGATTCTTATCAATGATTATAACTGATCAATAAATATTAATTTTAAATATTTCTTTATGTACTTTTCCTCATGTGAGTTTTCCTGAAAGCTGCCACCTGGGGGCTTTCAAGCGTCGAGTGTACAAACACCTTCACTCTTTAAGACCGGCTTCGTGTCCATAGCTCCTCTAATGTTCTACATGTCCATGGGCGAAGATAACCACTTACCGTCAAGGGGTACTGCTGATTGATTGCCCCCTTTTTATAAAAAAATTAGGTACTAAACTTACATAAAGAAACGTTAAAAATTTCTATTGGAATATATTAACATTTATTTTAATTTTAATTATAATAATAAAAATAATTTGGTTTCGTTTATGACAAGATGAAAGAAAATGTAGAAGTACGATAATTGACCTAGTTAAATTACTTATATTTGAAGAATAATAGCAAAAAGCCTATATATGTATGTATTTTTGTTTGTTTCTATGTGGCGTTGTATTATCATTTTATTTCTATATTCTAAACTGTGCGCGTATTTTCTTTCCAGTTTTTTACATGCATTTATTAGGTCATTTTATACGCAGTCAGGTTTAGGGTTTTTTTATAATTATTTTATAATATCATATAAATATTACACAAACTCCATATGTTTGACATACACTTTTGTACAAAGTGACATATCCGTTGCTAAAACAACGAGTTTAATATCAACAAATATACCAGGAAACGCGATTACATCAAAGTAAAAACAAGTTATTAAATTAGAAATTTCATCACGAAGGTATACTATAACTGATGGTTGTGTATGATGAAACTCCATCGAAAGGAGCCATTATCGACTCACAACTATTACGAGGTCCATTCGCTATCGCCTAAGATTGATGGGCAGCGGCTTTCACGAGGCTATTTCATTCACTCCAAGATACAAATGGCGGACGTGTTCCGCAAAACGGATTGGCTGTAAGGAGTTTGCGGACTTATTGGCTTCTTAAACATTCTGTTAATAGCACGCACGGTATCGTTACACGCAAGTTAAAATGTTTTACAAGTATTTTATACCTCGTGTCAAGTTTTATGGGGCTTTTAAAGAGAAAGTGTCTTAGGTGATTTGTTTTTAATGTCCGATCTGGATAAATGGCAGGGTTTTTTGGTTTGATTGAGTTTTCAGTTTGAAGTTGTTCAATTGCTTGCAAATTGTATTTATTTATTTGTTAACTAGTTGATATCTGCAACTTCATTTGCGTGTAATTTTTATAAGCAAAATATCATTATTATATTAATAAATATGATTTATAATGATAGAAGCAAGTTAGTATTCTGCTCAGGTGAATGTACGAGGCGAATTATTATATTAATAACTCGTATGTAATAAAAAAACTATTTTAATCCAACCAATATACAGGAAATGTCCTTAGATATAACGGAACATAAAACGTAGTGATTTGACACTAAGCTCTAGTGACATAGCACTTATACGAACTAGAAGACACTTAATAATAAGAAAACTTAGTTCTTTAATTTTTAAACTTCAGATTTTCCAGAATAATAAATGCTTTCTATTGTCAGCAGCTTTCAACAACAGGCGAACTATAATAAAATTCAAAACGGAGTTTTAATTATAACACCCTTCGTTCGTCATTGCTTTGAGACGAGAATGGCGATCGATGATTTTCTCTTTCCCAGCTTCTTGTCTCAATGATTTTCAAATTTTCATAAAGTAATTGTCAGCTACAACTTATAAAAATCTTTTGTTGGGGACAATATATTATTATATAAGATATTTTTTTACAATTTATAATAAATATTTGCCTGGGCAAAATAAAACTCATTTTTTTTTTTCGGTGTGTCCAGTTCCGTCACTCAACAAATATTTATTTAGTTATTTATTTATTCGGTTTACCAATAACTATTACACAATAAAAATAATAAACTTAATACTATTTGTACAACTATATTTAAGGTAAACACTACAAATACGTCTTGAATTGAGAAAGAAAGTAGAGAGTGTCTTGACACAAAATTTTCTGTCACTAGACTGCCGGGGCCGGAACCGGGAAAATCCGTAAACAAGTTTTATCTATTTCCACCTTAATGGCCGGCAATATCCCTGCAGCTCCTCTGGTGTTACACGGGGTCGTGGGCGGCGGTTATCACTTAAAACCAGTTGACCCGTACGCTTGTTTACTTTGTCTATAGTATAAAAAAAAATACAAAAAAAATCGATTTAAATTACGGATATGTAAAAAATTTCAATATTTTCACTTAAAATAGCCTTATAATTTTTACTCACAAATTGATATAAATCAATTGATTTTATGAACAACTCATTAAAAATCAGAGCAAATATGGTAGTTAGAATGAATCGTACCATTTTATCAAAAAAATACGATGCCAACTTAAGAACTGGTTTAAATATTGTTTGGGAAAAACGTCCATGATTTATGTCATAAGTTTATAAATGTTAAATAAATTTTGTTAATACTTTTCTGTTGAGGATTCTTTGGAAAACAATTTAACTTTACAATTGCTTTTTTCGTATGAAAACAATGTATACATATGCATATTACATAACATATTATGTATGTATGTCCTACTGTATATAAAAATTTTCATATTTTTTTATTTTTTAAGGCATAAAAAGTTTAACCTCTCAATTATTTTTTTCCACTTCGGTTTAGATTAGAACCTATTCAAGTCAAGATACTCCGTGATCCTATTTCTACCTGAATCCAATTCATTATGTGTCTTTTCACCAGAAAGGAAAAGAAAAACAATTTGAATATAATAATTTTCGAGAGGGAATTGATCGTACCCTAAAAACCATCGCTGAAGTTTACATTGCTCTAGATTAGCCCATTTACAGTGAAATCTTGTCACAATGTTATAGGAAAATTTCGCAGTTATAAGTACTGTACTTATAACATGTTTAATTTTGAACTACTGGCATCTCTCTGTTTCAGCCTATCGACGCCCACTGCTGGGCATAGGCTTCCCTCAAGGATCTCCACGACGATCAGTTTTGCGCTTCCCGCATCCAGCGGCGACCGGCAACCTTGATCAGATCGTCAGTCCACCTGGTAGGGGGCCTGCCCACTGAGCGTCGTCCGGTTCGTGGTCGCCACTCGAGAACCTTACTGCCCCAACGGCCATCAGTTCTTCCGGCTATGTGCCCCGCCCACCACCACTACAGCTGGGCAATTCTTCGAGCAATATCGGTTACTTTTGTTAGTATCTCTTACTAAAGCGATCACTTGAAAATAAATTAAATGAAATCTTGCCCCCCGAGTGGTTTCGAATCCACACCACTGATAATCACCACAATAAGCTTAAGCAAAAACTAATTTGTTTATACAATCTGCAAACGTGTGTAAATACACTTGCTGAACTAAACTAGAGGTGAAAATGTATGCAATAACAGTATAGGCAGGTTATAACCGATTACCAGTAACACTAAATAATGTAAACACGGAAATGCCTATATCTGATTATGTGCGAGTTAGCAACAAGCCCGCCGTATCGTAACAACCTTAGTTCGCTATTTCGCTTGCAATATCACAGCCAGCTTTACATATTTTGCATTGTTATTACACACAGATGAAATAAATATATTATTCATTGTAAAATAAAAATTTGCCGTGCCGTTTTTTCTTAACGGGTTCTCGGGTAGGTTCTAATGCAGTACAATTTTAAATCATATTTTCTTTTTTTAGACAAAGTATATTAAAATTAATGTAGAAACAAACCTAAAAAAATTGAATGGAATTCGAGTATTTCCTTCCTTTCCTTTCAGCCTAAATCTGACACATTGCGTGTTCAGTGACGAAACTCAGAGCGACAAAAAGAAGATAGTTTAAATATAATCATTCCCCTAAGAGTCGGGCGGTTTTCCATGCCATGCGCCATGATGGCCTGAAATATTAAATAGAATTGAATTACATAATTAAAAATAAAAAATATATAAAAGGTATTAAACTTTAACAGGTATACTTTTTAAGAAATCCGAAATTTTCATCATATACTTTGACTTCTAGTTCGCCGCGCAACACGCAACGCAAGCGGGCGGAAAGTAAAGAACGGTATCCCTTAACACTGAGTTCTCTCTCTCTGTAGAGTAAAAGCGTAAAGCATTATAATATTATACTGTTTTAGATTTTAATACATACTTATAAAGCCTCGGTAGCGCAGTGGGCAGCGCGTAAGTCTCATAATCTTAAGGTCGTGAGTTCGATCCTCACCCGAGGCAATATTTTTACATAAAATTGTATTAGAAATACATTATAGGAAATTTATTCTCTATGAAAAAATTGGAAATATTAATGTCAAATATTTTTGCTTATAACTTTATGATTGTAATATGAATTAAAAGCTATTTGGAAAACTAAAAATAATTTAATTACGATGTTCTTTTTAATTGAGGGCAATGTGGTGCAGTCAGGCAGTGTCTGATTAAAAACAAGATGGTTGTGGGCTCGATTCCCACTCGAGGGAATTATTATATTTAAAAAGTTTTTCTACCCGGCTCTGATAAGACGTTGAAAGCGGCTTTTAACACGCAATATCTCGAATCCAGGTGGTAACCGGAGTGTCATGACACTAGGTTCTCTCTAGCTACCTTTTTATGTAGGATAAATTGTGAAGCTGTTACTTTTAAATAACTTATCACATTCATAAGTACTTTTCACTTTTTTAAAAACATTTAAAAATATACTCAGTGTCATATAAGCGTATAGCTTAGTTAAAGGAACATTTGGTCTCGTGATACAAAAGTTAATAATCCACTATTTTAATATCATAATAATTTTTTAAATAATATTTATACTTTCTCTTTTTCTGTACTTGTAAAATTGAAATATTAATGAAATAAGCAAAATCCTTTTTCTCCGACATCCTTCGATAAAGACTTGAAAACCGTTTAAGAGGCGCGGGTTCAAATTTTTTTACGTTTTCTAAATAACTCTTTTTAAATTTCCTTAAGTGTGCGATTAATTAACACTTTACAAAATGTTAAAAAAAATCCTTCTAAAAACTTATGCTAATAGTCAATCGATGCAAGTGATTTATTCCTTACATTACCTACTGCTTAATGTACCATAAAATCGAATGTGTCTCTACAAGAGATATTCGTAGCTAGCAAAGAAAATAATAGATTAGGAATCTGTCTGATTATGCAGCGTTTAAATTACCGATACCGAATTAATACTGAAGCAGCTGCGGGTAATGTTCATTGCCACAGAGTAGCATTGCTTAGAGTAATCGTGTGTAATAGAAATGAAATAAAAATATAGAATATTTTAATATCTATTATATTAAAAGTATAATTTTTCTTACAGTTTCCCGTTTTTCGCGCATACCATCGTAGTCAAAGAGGACCTATTGCCAAAACAAGTGTCCACTTTCCGCACAAATCCGACCCATTACGTAATGAGTGGCGGAACTCACCGCCGAGCTTTGTAAAAATGTAACTTAGTTAAAAACTTTATATTATTATAGAGCTTGCATATAATTTTTAATACAAAATAATTTGTGAACTGCCAGTAAATTAGCTTGTACAAGAGTAATGACTAAATATTCTTAGTTCATTTAAATTTTAAAATCTGTCTCTTATTTTTAATTAAACCAGTCATCTTTGCCAGACTATCTCTCAAGTAAATTCAGCTATCTTTCGAAGCACTTGCAACAGAAAAGGGATGAAGAAAACTAATAAAAGAATAGTAAATGTTTTATGGATTCCGTTATTACCAATCAATTGCTGTCCTATTGTCATGTTTACAATACTATCGACGCTGTATTGGACTAGATTTACTATCTAATTAACTGGAATGTTTCATACAAAACAACAGGGGGTAAAACTTTTGTATATCTTCATACAAATATAGACTAGACTTACTTTAGTTTTTTTAACAACATGTATTGCTTTTCGGTTTTTAAAATTAATATTGTAATTAAAGTAATATGGGCTCAAAATCATAAAAAATATTTAATATATTTAAGATCGATATTTTAAATGGTTATTTGTAATCGTAAAGTTGTTATGTATTAAAATCTAATATTTTATAAACAGTGTTTTGACTGTTTGGAGTGAAAAATATTGATTTATTATTTAATTATTCAAATTTAATAATTAAATGTTAAAATTAAAATAAATTAAAATTAATATAATTATTTTGACTGTAATTCACATGTTAAAACCAATAAATAAAACTTAGTGTAATTTTTATCCGTTTAGTGGCGCCATCTTTTTAACGATCTTAGCAAAATATTAAGTTTATTTATTAATACTATTGGAATTTGACTAAAATAATTGATTTGTAGTAAAGTCTAGTCCAAATAGTATTTCTCTATAAACTTCAAACTCAAGTGGCAGTTGCCACAAACATAAAAACAGTTTTGCCTATATATAAAGATTCAAATCTTACACAGTATTTTTAATATTTTTTATAGTCTTACTTACACATAGGAAATCGAAAAACATTTTTGGAAAACGTATAAACGTATAATGCATGGCTTAGCGGTCAGAGCGCTTGGATGGTTTCCAAGTGGTACGTGTTCGAATCCCTTTGCGCTTAATTTTGTTTAAACTGCTGCTGCGTTTACTTTTTAATTTCCGTAGCTAGTAATTGCTTGTAATTAAACTATTTCTACATCTTAGTTAAATTTTAAAACAATATCAGTAATGAATTCCCTTTTCCATGAAGTAACGATCTTTTCAAGAAATCATGAGTTATTACAAAGAAAATGTTATTCTAAAATATAATTTGATTAAGCAATAATATGTGTACAGTAATTTTATTATTATATAAAGTTTTAGAATAATGTTCATATAGGCCTCGGTAGCGCAGTAGGCAGCGCGTAAGTCTCATAATCTTAAGGTCGTGAGTTCGATCCTCACCCGGGGCAATATTTTTAAGGTTTTTTCTTGATTTTTTTATCCTTTTCTAATATTTTACCTAATGATAGACAGATTGAAGATATATCTCAAAATTATCGTTATTTTGTTCAGCTTCACACTTGTTACCGCATAGAAATGTAGACGGAGAGCCTAGTGTCAAAAACCTCTATTCTCCGTTATTAAAAAGTATTATTATATTTAATTTGTATCATTTTCCTTCGTTTGTTTCATTTTTAATCTTGTGTATATATTTGTTAACTAAAAGAGAAATATCATAGAAAATGGAAAACTTAATTAATTAATAATGTTACTAACAGAAAGAGTGAATGTGTCTAGTATAGTAAATCCTGTAGTAATGAGGTTCTAATCCATAATGGACTTTTAATAAATTATTAGTGGACTTCTTGGCGCGGAGGGCTGGGAGGGATTTTTCCGCTCTGTTACCAAGGACAGAGCGTGATGTTGAGTCCCACCACTCAACTCACAATGTCTCGATTTCGGGTGAATTAAAATTATTTTAAACACACGCTGTAATAAGTACATGTCTATGTTAAACAAATTCTCAAACAAATCCAGATATTGCTGTAATGTTTATTGGATTTCGATTCCATCTTTTACTGAGCTACACACACTTCTTACGTGTAACATTTTTAACTACCTGTTTTGATTACTCTTATGAAATTGGTTGACTGTGGTAAAATATATTTTTTTTAATTACATTTTAATAACGTTACTTCCTTTCAAAGAAACCAACCGAATGGAGACAAAAACTAAAATTTAGTCTATTTACTAACGTTTATATATTAATATATTACGAGCTTTCGTAATATATTAATATATATAGTACCCAAAATATATATATTGTATAAGTATAAAGAAAATCATAAAACATTATGTTTCATAACAAAAGCTACTCTATGACTTAAAGTACGGTTCGGAGGCTCTTCTAGCAAGGATCCTTGACTTCGGCCTGCGGTACGTACCGGGTTAATTCGGTCATCGCTTCAAGTACAAAGTATAGACACCAATTATATGCCTTTGTTTGCTACCAACGTTATGTTAATTGACCCTATATATGATAAGAGTTATAGGAAATGAAATGTCAATATTGAACACTTTTATGGTGATATTTGTTTGTGAACTTCTTGTTGCTTTGTTGTTGGTGAATAAAAGCACTTTCATACAAACTTACGAGAGCCCTGAGACCTTCTCCGCTCTCTTTTTAATGCGGCCCTGTCGCAAAAGCCGTTCTTAATAGACGCTGACTAATTGTAAGCTGATTCGCTGTCGAGTTTCATCTTTGTAAGTCAAGCGGTTTTCGATATTTCACGATGAACAACGTTTCGGTTGTACAGAAGATATGGTATTCGATTTTTGGACAAAATAATGAATTACAGCTATTATGTGCTTGTGTAAATTTTTTTTTAATTTTATCCTAAGAGAATGAAACATTCGGCGAATTTGAGATATGTCTAAATAATCGAAATGGCTTAAAGTTCGTTTCAGATAACATTTGTATATAAAACAATAATACTGGCATAACTTTCTTTACTCATTGTACCCAATATCTTAAAAAAGCATATATTAATACATATTAAGATCCTGTAGATTTGAAATAATATTACGATTTAACTAAACTAAATAGAATGATGTATTTGGAACTCACAAACTAAATATATATTCGTTCCAAATTACTTTTCTTTTTTAAGCTTTACTTTTTATACTTGGGAACCAGTTTTGGCAAAAATAACCTAGTGTCAAGACACTCCGTTCTTTGCATTTCGCCCGAATTTGAGATATTGTATACTGAGTGACAGAATTTAACGCCGCTCTTTATAGTACTAGAGAATATAATTAATTAGATATAGAATTACCTTATAATATCTAAAATAGCATTTTTCTCTAGAGAGAACCTAGTGTCAAGACACATCGTTCTTCACTTTGAGCCTGAAATCTAGATAGCATGTTGAGTGGAAGAGTTCAATGTCTCAGTTTGTAGTTTGTAATAATTAAAATATGATCATTCCTCCGAGTAAGAATCGAACCCAAAACTAATCGCAATTACAGCCAAACACTGCCGACTGCGCTACGGTTGCCTTAAAATTGTGTTTTAAAACACACTATTAAAATCCAAGACAAATTTAGAATAAGACTTCGATCTGAAATCAAAAGGTCATAAACACAGCTTAGACATAAGTAGTGCTAAGTTGAAATTAGTCTGGATAAGGGACATCAATTTACGATTGTAATTAAGATAAGGCACGTACGGGAAGAATCAGAAAGGGGACATATCAATTAATTCTACAAGCCTTTCGTTTCATTTGATCTTTGGAAAGAGTTTGTTAAACGTGTTAGGTTTATTTATTTTAAAATTGAGTTTTATAGACACTTTTGTGTTTCTGTCATGCTTTAATTATGTTGGTAGTGTTGTTTATATCATATGATAGAGAAAAAAAATATGTTTTTTTTAAAATATTACCGCAAAGGAGTTATAATTATACTGTGTAGTGAATACAACGCAAATAAAGTTTAGTAGTCTTTTTTTTTAATTTAGTTTTTTAAATATATATATATATACATATACACTGAGTGAAGTACAAGGAGTACTTTTGAAGTTTCAAAGCTTTGGAATATGTTGGAGGTTCTATTGTTTTATTTAACTAAATGTTTTCAAAATAAAGTTATAAATAGAGAAATATAAAATATATCACAATGTTTTTTTTATAAAATGATACAACTAAATAACAAAGTGTTTACTAAAAACTTACAAAGTGTAGCAATTTCGTAGCGCCACGTAGCACTTCGCTACGAGTAAGATGACACGATATCGCAAATGCAAGAAGTAATACCTTTTAGCAACAAAGTAAGCTGTCCTTATTGACTTAATCCAACGTTACTTTCTTGGTACATTTTATATCTCAACTGAGGCTTACTCAAGCACCTTACTTTTTTCCTTAACCTTCACCTTTTTGCAATTTTATATGATTGTTGTAACTAAAAAACTATATACATATGACTCGCTAGATAAAATCTTCGAGTTAGTTATGAGTCATAACAATTTATAGTTAATGACTTTTTTTTTTAAATTTCGTCTAGACGACCTAATTACTAGACTAGCTACTATGTATTTGTTTATTGTTCCTATTTTAAATCAGAATATTGTATAAATATAATATGTTATTGTTTTCTGTACCAAATACCTTAAAATTCCAAGTACTTAAAATTTAAAATAATATTAAAAACGAATAATTTTAAACTAGATATATTATATGGAAATAGATATTTATTATCACAAAAAACGTCCAACCGGATGTCAAAATGTAAGTGTATAAAAACAATAATTCTATGACTATTAAAAAAATACGAGTATATATGTAACTCTTCCAACAGCATGGTATATGGTAATGAAACTACAAACTTAATTGATACAACGATGTTCGTTTGCATAGTAAATTAATTAAAAACAAGTGTTCAGATTTGATCATGTAAAACATTTTATATTAAGAATATATAATATATACTTAATGTGTATTATAATTAGGTATTATTCAATAACTTTTAAAAAAATATATATTTTTATCTCTGGTAAGTCAAAGCGCGGCGTTGAGATCCGCTACTCGACATGCATTTTAAACAGAAACAACAAGGCAAACTAAAGTTTGGGTCACCTAATGGTATATTAGTACCATCTATCCTCGTCTGTTGGACCTGTGTCCTCATGCAGGCCTTCCATAGGACCGGGTTACTTTGAACCCGAGATTTTTTTCATGAGATACATAATAAAAATAATGGTAGGCAGTTGTTTTGGCACAAGGAAGAAAGTGCTACAGAACCGCACAATAGTAGAGTGCTACGTATCCAGAAAAAAAACATCGGAAAGCGGAGTTCGGAATGTCTTGACATTCGTTCATTCTTCCTTTGCAGGATAAAGTATAAAATTGAAAAAATCTCTTATATAAGAAATAATAAGCTAACTTTAGAAAGAAAATCGCGAGGCAACGAGCGGTAAATAAACTCATAAGATTGTGAGACGTGTATTAATTAAGTAATTAACTAATAATATACTATAATTTAAAAAAATAATGTTTTCTTGTGGTTATTAAAAGTACACGTTTAGAATAAAAAAAGGAAAAACATAAAATTTTGCCAGCATTTATAAAATTTAAATGACGCCGTGGCGCATTTGGACAGTGTCTGGGAATTATTATAATTAAAGAATTTTCACGTTTCCGTTCTGGTAATTTAAGACAAAACGCGGCGTTAAGTTCCGCCACTCAACAGGGCTTGGCATGTCTCGATTTCAGGCGGAAAGTGAAGAACAAAGTGTGTCCATACTAGGTTCTCTCTGACTACCCTGTTATGCGGGAAAAACTTGAAGCTGCTTTGAATTTGAAAGTGTTTTTATTAATTAATTTAATTAGCTAGAGCACTTAGACAATTTCCAAAAGGTTCGAATCACGCTACGTTAAAATTTTACACGTTTTCTAAAATATTTTTCTTATTGTAACAGTATAAATAATAATTAAAAAATTGTTTAAGTACACGTATTTTAAATATATATATATAAGGAATACATTATTTATGAGTCTGTATGTAAAATATTTTAAAAAATACACAAAAAATCTTTACAGTTTCTTTTATCTAAGTAGAATTAGCGTTTAACAAAAGGGTCGGTTTAGTTATTTAATGCCATGTTAAGCGGAAATCAAGGTCCCAAATAAATAATGTATGATGCTTACAACATTGTGTTGATTTATTAGACGAGTGAGAAATGTGATAAGTAAATACATCTAGCTGTTCTAAAGCTAAACTAATATTCACAATGTCCCCGTTAAGCAATTTACACACATAGTCGTATCGTAGTTCAATTGGTTTTCGCTAGATGGCATTGGCTTCAGAATAAATTTAATTATTTTATTATAGGTTTTTATATTATTTTATAATATTATAATAATATAATGATTATATATGTGTATATAATATAGTTGTATTTCTTACTTTTAGCTGTAGTAGAATAAAGTTAATATAAATTTCAGTATTTTTATGCAATATTGAAAATTATTTCTTTCAAAGCATGTTGTCTGTATGTTACGACATAAATAATAAATTTATTATAATTTCAATTTTGTAAAAAAAGTAAATAAGTGTAATTTTCGATGTAAGATTTTATGTTAAAATAAAGGAGTTTTAAAGAGAATTTTGTTTAAAAAAGTCATCATTCGTTGCAATTTCGAACTTGGAACAACTTTGAACTATATTCCAATTCAAAACGATTGAGCGATTTGAACGAATGATTGATAGAGAATTAAATAACAGGTACTTGCATGTCTTATTAAATTTAAAAAAGGCTAATCGACTAATCTGGTAGGCCACAGGATATCTTATTTAATATATTTTTTCCACATTATATCCATTTGATAGACTTTACGTGTTACATATTTTGTTTAACTTCTATAAAAAAAAATGCCATAAATAAAAATGGGTATTCCCCTGGTTGAAATTTGGGCCTACAGTTATCTTCTAAACACACCATATAAGGGTTCGTGTAATACTTTATTAATAATTCTACACTCTTTACGGATATAGCTCATTTCCTGAATCGAGTATAGAGCTAATTTGCTAGAGATTAGCGGTACGCCATAAATATAGTGTTAGGTGATTTATTTGTCATCCGGGCGCATTTCCACCCCCGATATTATCTATTGGGATGTAAATCACATTTATTTATTGCGTATAGACTGCCCTCTAAAAACTAATCAGCGTTTGGTTAGTTACTGAAAGGTACATTTATTTGTGCTGTTTTCTATACTATAGACCTTAGCTTTGAAATTTCAATTACGACTTTGAATTATAAATTCTCAAGCTGTCACATATCTCTAAAATAGACCTCAAAAAAAAAGACATGCCACGGCGTAACTTGAGGCGATCGTGGCGCAGTGTGACAGCGTCTGACTGGTTTGGTTATGGTTTCGATTCCCACTGGGACCAATTATGTTTAAATGATTTTCATTTCTCCGTTCTGGGGTAACATGTCTTGGATTTGGTGGGAAAAAGTGTGAAGATGGAAAAATAAATAAAGAAATTCAAATCCTACAATGCTTACAATTTAGAGGAATAGTAATATATTTGTATTAATATTGATAAATATGAAAATAAGGTAATATTTATCAAATTCAAATTTATCAAATTAATATAACGAACCATTAAAATAAGCATTTTATTTTATCAATTAAATGGTCTATTTGGTAGGTCTAGTTATAATAAATTATTTTATAATTCAATTACCCATAGTGACGCAGAGAGACAGTGTTTCTGAATTCCTCTGATATATATACGCGCTCGTGTCGGGACATTCCCTTTTTCACTTTTAATACAGAAATAGATATAACAAGTTTATAAAATATATATATTTGAAGCTTTTTTTTATATACTAAGATAATAATTCACATAGTAGGTACGCTTTGTAGGCACCATAAATTCGCAAATGGTAGCAGTATTTCTGCAGGTTATTCGGTGGCAGATCTTTTAGCGAAGTTAACTTATGGCCATATAAACCAAACGGAAAAATGTTGAATTCCGCAAAAGAACTTGGCTTGGTAAATTAAATATATAAAATATTTGGTGATGTGTAACATGAAAAACTTTCATATTTAGAAAACGTATAAAAATTTGAACGCAGCAGGTTTCGAACCCGCGCCTCTTGAAAACCGTTCAAGCGCTCTGACTGCTAAGCCATGCGTTCTACATCCAGCTGCGTCGAAATTCTTATACGCTTATTACAACTTATATTTTGTAGTTAGCATCTCTGTAGAGATGAAAAATCTTTATTAATTACTAAAAACCTCGATCTGCCTTTCTCTCTCTCAGCCTATCGACGCCCACACATACGGACAGAGGCCTCCCCCAAGGATATCCACAATTATGAGTCCTGCACTTCCCGCATCCAGCGGCATCCGGCGACATTGACCAGATCGTCGGACTACCTGGTAGGGCGGCAGCCCACTGAGCGTCGTCCGGTTTATGGTCACCACTCGAGAACCGTAATGCCCTAACGACCATCGGTTCTCTTGGCTATGTGTCCCGCTCACTGCCACTTCAGCTTTACTTTTGCTCGCCTACGGATGTCAACATTTCTGATTTTATCAGGCAGGGAAATACCAAGCATTGCTCTCTTCATTGCCCGCTGGGTGACCTTGAGCCTTCTTATGAGACACATAGTTAGCGATCTGTCTAGAACTATATATATTTTTTTTCGAGCATATTTCTGAGGGATGTTACTATAGAAGGTTCCTTATGCATTTGGATAGGTAAAAAGGTGAGCTCGGATAGTGTAGGCGAGCGTTAATGCGCATTTTAAAAGGGCCCTACACTTGAGTTGCATGACTCAAGTATAGGGCAAATACTGCTTCAATAGTGAGTCCTTGTAATATTAAACATCTCTACTAAACATGGTTTTCTTAAAGGATTATAATAGAAATAATATATTTAAATACTATGAAACGTAGACTATAGATGTATTAATATTTATTGTTATTTAAAGGTCATTAAATTCTTTCAATTACGTTTAATACACATATTATAAGGTATTAGGTAAAGTTTGGTGATAGCTTTCTTCGTAAAACACTAATTTGTTTCTTACTTATGTACCGTAGTGATATCTCTCTCTCTCTCTATGGTCAGCATCATGGTTGCATCTGAACATAATGATCTGCCACCACCATTTGCTGTCAAAATGAGAAAGCAAATTCTGTTTCGTCTATGTAGTCGACAAGGGTCTAGTAATTCTGATGGTGAACAAGCGCGCGAACTGTTCCTAATTACAACTGGTATAATCAGTTTCACTAGTTTTTCCAAGTTCCTAAATTATCTCCAGTATCTCCACTAACTGAAACAGAAGTGTTAAATAAAATAGCTTTATTCAAAAGTATTTTACATTGCTTTCATTTCATTAATTTGATTAAAAGATTCGTCGGAGTCATTGTAAGATAAACGTTATATCTTACAATGACTCCGACGAATCGCTTGCATATTGAATAAATGTTGAACTAGTTTTGACTTGCATACATTTTTCTGTAGTTGTTACAAAATTAAATTTTATTTTTTACTATTAAGTAACAAAATAGGTCTTCACTGTTGAGTTAAGGATGATTAATCTAATTGAACACATTAAGGTTGTGGATACGATTTCTACTGGAACAAATAATCAATTACAAATTCATCTTAAATAATAGCAACTTATTCCATCCTCTAAAACTTAAATTGAAGCTCTTGTAACGAAGGGTGATATTAATTATTTTAATTAATTCAAGACTAAATTAAGTAATTACTTGTAAGTAATGTAGTCTAACTTACTGTCTAGACAGAATAATTGTATAAAGAAAATCTAGTAAACTGGTATGACTGTATAATATTATAATATAAAACTAATAAGAAATGTTAAATTATGCATAAACAAAGCTCATTACAATACTCCCTCAATCCCCGAATGTGAAACCATTACAAGTATTTTGTATAACTCGCCTACTTTGAACTTGACGTTCTGGAGTCTTAATTATAAATATTTATTTTTAACTAGCTATGCCTGCGAATTTTGCGCGTGATATTCTAATCAAAATAATCTGCCTGTGAAAATCCCATCAAAATTGGTTCAGCCTTTCTAGAAAATACCCGAAATTAACAAACAAACAAACAAAAATTGTAAAAAATGTTATTTTGGTATATGCTCAGCTTATTGATATATATGCACACCATATATATAAACTAAATAGTTAAAAGCGGTTATTTTAATATAACAGCAGAAGTTCCAATTTTATTTATTTGTATAGAAGACGATGTCTAGGATAGATGTCATAGTAAAACGTGACGCATAGTGTTAATGGTTGTGGGTTCGAATAAAAACGAAGGGAATATCTATGTTCGAAATATATTCCTTTTTTTCTACAGCTAGTTTCTGCAAGTCAATACATAATAAAAATGTAACTGATCCTTTTATGTACATTTAAAACAAATATTTTTTATTGGTGGCATTTATTAAAGTAACCGAACCCAAAACAATGTTTTTTCCCACAATGTCAAAATTCTCGTTTTTCACTTTCCACCCAGATACAAAGGTCTTTATATGTTAAGTGACTGAACTATATGCCACCCTGTTTTTATAAATATACTAAAAAAAATATGAAATATAAAAATATCCGCATTTTATTTTTATTTAAATTAAGTAGTCGTGTTATACGTAAACAGCATTATATGGGTGAATGTTAATATTAAGGCAAATTGAAATTTCAAATAGGCTCTGTAACGGTTATAGGGTCGAAAAATGTTGATTGAAAATTAAAAAAAGCCAAGGTATATAAGATATTAAAATATAAAACAAAATGAAGTGTTGTTAAACATGGAAAATTGTAATTAAATATATAATTTAAATTATCCATATGGGGTTTATTATTAAAATAGGTTATTTTGAGGTTAATACTAAATTAAAACTGCAATTCATTTTTTATTTATGACCATGTAAAGGCAATAATTGTGTTTAGAAAACTTTAAAAATTTCAACGCAGCGAGACATGACTCTTGAAAACCATTCACCTTAGACGGTTTTCAAGAGGCGCGGGTAAAATCCTGCTGCGTTCAAATTTTTATACGTTTTCTAAATATGTCTGTTTCAATTTCCTTAGTGTAAATTGTGTGTTTGTAAAAAGTCACATATTCAGACTAGGGTACTACTACTTTGCAGAGAACATAAATATTCGTGGAGCTTTGAATGTTAGGTTAATGTGTGAAGAGTCATCTTGCGCCGAAGGTTGCGAACGACGCCAGGCCTTTGGCAGGTCACTGTCAAATGTCGGAGGGCCGGGACTCTCCGTGTCGACGGCTTTATATCACATGTGTGTCCGGATTGTATCTCCGCTCGTAACAAGACTCAATTGCGAAAAACGCGATGCATTTGTCAAAACGGTGAAAGGAATTCCGGGATACCGTACGGTGTCATGGACGGTGGCTACAGTTCACGCATATCGGTCGCGAGGCAAGCAGCCATCAGTGGAGAGTATCGGATCAGGAGAAGATCGGACGTAGCCATGATTCTTACATACAAGTGTTCCACTATTTTGCCCTTAGGATAATATAATAATTTCTAAAAAATAAATAACTCCTATACATTCCCCCCGATACATTCAGTAGATATGACGTCATTGGCAAGAATAAGAACAAATTTTGTTTTATATATTTATTATATAGATATTATATAAATATTTATATATACTAACAATCAAATTTATCATATAAATTAATACGATTCCCCATAATAATACCATAGTATTCTCGAAAAACGTATCAAAAAAGAACTGTCAGTTAATTTTAACTCTCGGAGGTTGTTAACAGCAACAGGATGTCGTATTTGCCGCCGCCTCTCGTCATCCGGTGCCACTTCCGCTTCCTTTGGAACCTTTCCTATCTCGTGCAACGTTTTAAACGTGGATTCTGGGATTTACAGCGGCATTTAGTTAAGTATAAATTGGATTTTATTCTTTTATAAATGTCTTAATATGGAAGTGGACGTCTTTAGGCTAATGATGATTATTTAACATTAAATTAACAGAGTTGTATGTATATTTTTTATCGTTTTTTTAGCTATTTAGGCGTAATTTTAATAATAAACATAATGGCGAACGGGAACCAAACTTCCAACCATCGCATCAAACATTTTTCAACTCCACCGTGATGGCTTTCTAGGATCGTATACTATATATGCATACCACGCGTGAATAACTTGATAAAACAAAAATGTATATTTGACATTTTAAGGTTATTTTTGTTATATGTTATTTAAAAACGTTTTAAGTGAAATTGTTATATTTGCTTGTATGTTTTCTTTGATTAATCATTTAAGAAACAAATCCTAAAGCTTATTATGAGTGAAAAAAATGTATACGCAATTCAACTTATCGACCTATTAACGCTTGGAATGGATATATTGACGACAGTGTTTAGCGTGGAGGAGTCGCGGCCGGGCTGGCGCATTTCAATTACTATGGCCGAGTGTTGCCTGTTGAATAATGCATGCGAGAACTTTGATTGAAACGTTCCGGCCGATGTTGTCCTTAATTCCTACTTGTTTGATCGCATGCCACTTTAGCTGTGATTATCGCTGAAATTATATCATATTACCTTTAATTTGGTAAATTAATAGTGATAACAGGTACAGGTACGGACTAATGTAAAGTGTTCGAAACGTCCGGTTTTCGAATACTAATAATATACGCGAGTAATCCGGTTAAAAATAGTTTATTTTAAAATGTGTAAAAATCACGAAAACCAAAAGATATTATTATGATAAAATTATGAATTTTAAAATTAGATATTGAAATATTGCAGAGAAATGAAAACAAATAACAATTTACTTTACAACAAGGAGCTTAAGGAACCCGCTACGTTCAAATTTAAAACAGAAATGGGACGTTGTTTTAAAAATGATATACAATTCTTTAATTGTTGTAGCCATTTCATTCTTTTAATCTTAACACTTTTATCGTATTTTAAGAGATATTTAAAAACATTTAATTTACTATAATAAAAATAAAACTATATTATAATGTATTGGATATATAATTGATATATAACTCTAATAATTGAATATCATACACAGGCCATGCAGCGCAGCAAATTATGAAATTTTATTTCCCTTTATACCTATAAAATCACGTGACCATACAAAAATATGCGTACAGTTCTGATATATTATTAGACGAGAAAATAATATGAACGCGTGAGTTATAAGTTTGAAGACCATTTTGGTAATATTATTTTTTTGATAGCAGAAGCAGCAATTGAGTGTTTTTTTAATAAAAGTTTAAAACAGCAAGTCAACAATTCGCCTTCGTGGATTTTCCTACATAGCAATATAGGCAGGGAGAAACTAGTGCCAAAACACTTCGTTAATTTTTCGCCGGAATCCGAGACGTTGCGTGTTGAGTGTCGAAACTCAACGCTACGCTTTAATTTATCATAAGAGCGAAGAAAGAAAAATAATTTAAATATAACTATTCACCTGATTGGCAATCAAACCCAATACCATAACATATACAGTCAGACGCTATGACACTGCGCCACGATGCGACCATCAAACTTATGTTTTACATTATTACATTATACTATACTAAGAAGATAGCTGTCACGAAGTTTTTCCGCTTTCTCTCTAAGAAGCATCTTGATAACGCGTACTGTACATTTACTATATATAACTATAGGTGTTTTGTGTTTTCAGCGACCTTTTCGTAAAATAATAAAAATCTTGGAGTAATAAAAAACACGGGGAGAAAAGTAGCTTTTCTTCATCCTAAGACCCACAAGTATATCTATGTAAAATTACATGACAATCGGTTCAGCGATTGATGACGTGGCAGAGAGACAGAGTTAGTTTCGCATTTATAATACTAGTGACCTGTTCGCGGCTTCAACTGCGTACACTACTACACGACTAATACCTCGTTTTTTCAACTGCCCTCGTTCTCATTTAAAGCACCAATTTTGTACGGATTCGTAATATGGTTGAATTATGAAAATAATATTGTGTCAATTGATAAAATATAATATGTTTAAATAGTGGTAGAACACTTTGATTCAATTTCTGATCCTACTACCTACCGAATAAAGATGATTGCAATCTATATTAATTAGTTTATACTACCAAATTCTAAAGGAAATTAGAATTGAATTATAAAATCAATGGATTTTTTGTTTTGTGTAAAAATTTCCAGGTTGAAAATATTTATATTTTTTCATCTAGAACAGACAAAGTAATATAACATATTAATAAAACACTTAACATTTATTACATATTTTTCATACATTTAGGATACGATAAATATATTTCAGAACACGTATTTAATGTAGATTTCTTTTAGTTATTTGATTTAAATGAATAGTTATAAAATTAAATATCACAAATTTAAAATTGCACGCAACTAAAATAATCTGACGGGCAACGCCATGCACGCTGTTTTTATATAATACGATTAAATATATGATTTGATAAAATTATAAATTAGAGCAGTTTGTAATTTATAGAGAACGCAGGCTGGTGAAAATACAAAAATGATATTAAAGTCGTGTACCTGATGTCGTAGTGAGTCTTACTTTATGAAAACTCTCCCATAACCATCTAATAAACAATAAGTTTTAAAAAGAACAGCGGGATTCGAACCTGCGCCTCTGCGCTCTGACCGCTAACCCGTGCGTTTCATACCCGGCTGCGTTGAAATTCTTATACGCTTTATTTATTTTTATTAAAAATTAACTTATTTTTGTTGTTAACAATTTCAGGACTATTTTTACAAATTTCTGCTACCCGAAGCTTAGTATACAAACAATCGTTTGGCAACTGACAACTTACTCGTAAATATTTTTAACATTTTTTTTTCAAAATTTTATAATCTTACTAAAAATGATTCGTCGTTCTTAGCAATAAAAATATGAAGTAGATAAGGACGTTGGCTTTGAATGGAATTTAGTTTACAAAAAAATTGAAATAGCTATTATTTAAGCACTCGATAATAAAAAGGTTTTCTGAAGTAATCAGTGCTGCAAAAAGTAAACAGTGACCAGTGGTTACATAATATTTTACATTACATTATATATGTCATTTTCATTTAAATTATATATCTAATTTTCATTTAAATTATATATCTAATTATCATTTACATTATATATCTATTTTCCTTGACATGACAACCTGTTGTAAACGAACCTTTAGGATTTTTGGTTTCAAAATTAAGAAAAAGAAAATATATACTAAAGGTTAAAGGTACAAAATATATACCAACAACAAATTAAAACTGTATCAATGTTATATTACTGTCCATAAACGAAACTAAACAGAAACAGATAGAAAGTTTTCTAATAAATCAGAACTAGCGGTCGGGGTGTAACCGCGCCGATAATGACATCATTGGTTGGCCTTTAAGTGATTTATACGAGTCAAGATTACTATCGAAATCAGTGCATTTCAATTACTATACCTTAAGTGTGATTTGAATAATGGATGAGAGATTTTCTTGTTATATTAATACGAGTATGTACGCTAGTTACATGTTTTATATAACAGGGTATGCATATCGAAAAATACATATATAGATAATGTATAGTTTAAGTTTGAACGCAGCGGGATTTGAACCCGCGCCTCTTGAAAACCGTTCAACTTGGACGGTATTCACGAAACGCAGGCTTAAATCTCGCTGCGTTCCAATTTTTATACGTTTTCTAAATATGTATTTTTAAATTTCCTACGTGTGCGAATAACACTTTAAAAAAATGTTAAGAAGGCCCGCTTTCCACCCGAATCCGAGATATTGCTTGTTTCATTTTGTTTAGCAAACAGAACGGAAAAATGAAAATATTTGGTACAAATGTGTAGTAGGAATTGAACCCACGACCAATCACGTTTACAGACGCTGTCCCACTGCGCTATGATGGCTTTTTATATTGATAGTTCGTTGGACGGATGGATTATTATATATAGTAGTAAAATAGAAAAAAAATGAGAATGGTATTCACCACTAATATCGGAGACTAACATATTGTAATTTTTTTCTCTCAAGTATTTTGTTCTTCTTAGAAAATTTTAAATGTTCTTTTAAATTTATAACAATTAAATTATTATAATTCATGAAATCGAAAATCTTAACGTAACTTATATTAATGTTTCAAACCAACATTATTGTGATAAGTTTTAAAATTATACAAAACATTGTCAAAGCTAAATTTTCCGATGGGCCTTAATTTTGAATAATTTATACGATTTTAATGCCTCAAAAGTAATCAACATAAAATACTGGCTTATGTTTAATGCGGCTTACGAATAAATTGGAATAGGGTGTCAGAGTTGCAAAAGCTAGATTTACTATCATTTACAGACATATTCATACATACAAGGCTTATCAAGCGAAAAATGTGCTTCAATCGCGTTGTATTTGCTGTAAATAGATATTAGCGACCCGCGACTTCGCCTGCGTTAACTACATAATAAAAATATTTCATTTCTCAGTTAAATTACAAACTTTGCTTAATTTATAATTTAAAGGGTCGTAACTTTTTTGTTTATGAGCCGATTGAAATGAAATTAACATTAAATGTTAAGGAATACTTACCACAATACAATGATTTAAATGCATTTACATCGGTAAAGCCGTTTTTGAGGTTAGCGTGCACAAACAAACAGACAAACAGAAAAGAAAATTAAAAATAATTATATTGGGTACTACATTGATAATAACATTATTTTTCATATATCTTCCATATACCGACACCGATCACTCTCTCTCTGACTACACCGCTATGGATAAAAAGAAAACGAAGCTAAAAAAAAAAAAAAACGCTCTGACTGATCTCGCAAGCGTCGTAATCTATTACAGTTGCTTGGCAAATCGCGTTGTCACTCCTATAACGTGGCTGCCTCGAAACAAACGTCGTTATTACGTAATTACGTGAAAAGAACCATAACACGCTATGGGTTATTTCTTCATTGGCATACATATTGTGAGATGTTTTTAGTTTTTTGAATTTTTCAATGTTTATTGCCGGAACCTTGTTTTCTGTGGAACGAAAATGCTGTATAAGTTTAAGCATAAATAGTGTCCTTAGAATTAAGATTAAGAAAATGCTATATTTGTGTGTTTGTAAATTTTTCGTAAATGATAGGACTGACAGTTTTGTATTATTACTTAAAAAGTCCCTAAATAAATGTAAGATAAAAAAAATAAATAAACAAAAAGAACTGTAACACGATATGGGTTATTTCTTAATTGCCACACATATTGTAAACTGTTTTTAGTTTATTGAGTTTTCAGTCTTTGAGCGTAAAATGTATGCATGTAAAGCGGTGCAGTGGTACAGATTCTGGTTACAAGCCATTGGTTGGGGGGTTGATTCCCATTCGGAATAAACATTATATTTAAATTATTTTAATTTCTTCGCAATGGTAAAACGAAGCGTTTCATTGAGTTCCGCTACAACATGCAATGTCTCAAATTCAAATTAAAAATGAGAAACTGAGTTTCTGGACACCAGTTACTTTCTGCCACGAACTTTACCTTAGTAAAACTAAAAAAAATATTTATGAGAAACGGAAACTATATTTTGTTCAAAGAAGACGTCTTTGCCTACCAGTGGACATTTTACAGCATTGTTCTGATTTAGACAAGATGATTATGGATTATATCTTCATTCAGAAAAATGTCGTATTTACTATAAATTATGAACGAATAAGAGTAGAAGTGGTCACCATAACAGAAATAATTCAGAAGGGTTATGATTTTTTAATTCCAGCTTCAAGCTTTTTTTCGCATAGATAATCAGAAAGAACCTGGTGTCTAGACACACCGTTCTCCACTTTCCACCAATTGTGTCTTAAGTGTTATCACCAGAGCGGACAAATGAAAATAATTTTAATATAAACATTTCTTCGCGTATCAGACGCTGTCCCATCATCATTATCATCATATATAATGTATTGCCCTAGTTCGTTTAGGGCAAACATTTGACATCTGTAAACGAAAACAGAAAAACAAAAATCCGACTGTATTAATTTAAATTTTATTCAAGGGACATTTTTCTATTAAAATCGCTTCCCCGATCTGATTAAATAAAAATTAAATTTGGGTTTTCTCACTTAATAACTTTACACTTATAACTTTCTATACTATTATTTATTTAATTGTTGTCCTTTATAGTTTCTTTTATAGTAAGTATGACATAAATTATTTTAATATTTAATTCGTAAAACTTTTAAATCTTATTAATTTGTACTTACCCGTTGTTTAGTGAATTGCTAAGTACTTGTATCTATCTTATATGTCGTAATATGATTCTCGTTGTGTAGGTATTTGAAATACAGAATACTTTTGACTGTTTTAAATTTACGAAACTACACAAATAGCGATGCACAAGTAAAGTACTATATAATATATATAAATATATTTAGCACAAACAACTATTTTATACATTTTTAGAAAACGTATAATATTATTTTGAACGTAGCGCGACTCGAACCCGCGCCTCTTGGAAATTAATTGTTATCGACGGTTTCCAAGAGGCGCAGTTTCGAGTCCCACTACGTTCGGAATTGTATACGTCTTTCACATCATAACTTTGTAAACACTTTAAAAATGTTAATACCCTTAAAGTTAAAAGTAACAATATTCGCTTTAAACATAAGCCTAACTAATGGAAAATTGTATCCATTATTTTGTCTGTCGGAATCAATTTGGTCTATTCCATTACTTTACACGTTTAACTTGTAGGAATTTAATCAAATTACAGCACCGGTATTAGTTTGCTCTCGCGTCAATCGCGTGTTACAATTTACGAAGACTTCGAAGCTAAACAAATTTACAAGTAAACTTTGATATGGTACGAACAATTTTGCAATGAATTTTGTATAGTTATTTTTCTTTAGCGAGCTTAACAGATTGACTTGACGTAATATAAAATAAAGTACGAGTACTGTTGTATGTTTCTCGTACATATTTGTAGGGCAGAGAGAATCGACTGTGTATAATACCAAGAGTGTGTGTACTCCAATCTCCACATTATTACAATTTTGAGACATTTCGTGTTAAGTATCGGAGCTCAATGCCGCGCCCTGTTTTACCAGACCGTAGAAATTCAAATATTTTTTATATGATCTTTCGGAATTACGTGGACATTCAAACACTGTCCCAGTCTGACGCTAATATACGAGTTGTTGAAATAATTGACAGCAGAAATTGAAAATAAAATGCACAATTTTTATATATAAGCACACTAGTGAGTTGTAATTGTGAGTATTTTTATCAAGTAAGCTATAATAAATCATTAATAAATCATAACAGATTATACATGTATTTGCCCTTATCGCGTCGTCAATGGGAGTTAAAAGTAATTTCATCATTCATACATCACATGAGCATGATGCCTTCCTGGTGCAAGGATGAATAAGTAATTTTTCAACCACTAAAAAAATATATAAAGGAACCCAAGGTAACGCTGACGATGACTGAATATATGTATATCTATATATATATAAAACCATAACTTAAACTTTTGTATTTGATGGACTTTTCGTAAAACAATGAAATTCCTGGAAAACTTTAAAAAATGGAAAAAGGTATCCCAAGACCCTCAAGTATCTCTATATAAAATTTTATCACAATCGGTTCAGCGGTTTGGTCGTGATGACGTCACAAACAGACAGACAGAGTTACTTTTGCATTTATAATGGATCCGTCTGAGAATTAAGCCTACAACCGATAGCGTTTATAACATCGCTGTGCCACTCAAGATGCACCATGGCTTCAATATTAAACATAATTTAAAATATTCTGTAGTTACATGAATTGTTAGGAATTCGCACCTTAGTTGATTGTTTATTAATGAGAATAACTGTTTAGGTGTTTCTCTCTCTCTCTCTCCCTCTCTTCGAATTCAACGTAGCCTATTCCAAATTTTATATGAATCCATAGATCCTTTACGAAATTTAAGAGATACTTTGTGTTTGACATTGTTACTTTTAGTATGAAGTGATTCATATACGCATAATTATGAATCTCCCATGAGATATTTTATTTATTTATTTTATCGCTTCGTTGTGACGTGAAAAACGGATAAACAAACAAACACACTTTCCTACTTATAATATTAGTATGGATTTATTATAAAAACGAGGAAAAACAGCATTTTAATCCAACACGTTAAACAATTCCTTTACCGAAAACCCTTACCGATAGGATATTTCTAATTACAAAATTCCATTCTATTTGATATAACTCACGGCAACTCTTCCCAGGACGGGTGTAAATTGTAAAATGTGAATCGCTCAAATATTTACGTAATGCTTCGCCGGACGCGCCACCCTCTGGGTACACCGTTCTGAGTTCGTTGAAAACACACGGTTTAATATTACTTATATATACGTACGTATTTGCTTGTTATACTTGTATTTATATATTTATATAAATAAAGAGAAAAAATAGACAAACTATAGATAGACAGTACACGCAATTGATTATGGCGAGTCCCAATTGGAGCAAAAGCCGTAGTTCAAAAATAATTTTCTTATAACTTATTCTAAGTACTGTTGTATAAAATAAAATCCACACAGTTCCGTGATGTATCAAATTTTATTTGAACTAATCTTAAATGGGTGTTAATCTTTGTATAACAAACAAAGTTATCTCTGAGTAATGTCTAGTACAAGTATAGTGATTTTTTAACATTTTTTAAAGTGTTATTCGCACACTTAGGAAATTGAAAAAGCATGGCGCATGGCTTAACGGTCAAAGCGCTTGAACGGTTTTCAAGAGGCGCGGGTTCAAATCCCGCTGCGTTCAAATTTTTATACGTTTTCTAAATATCTCTTTTCAAGTAAAGCGATTATTCGTAGAATAAGTACCCGTACGGTTTCACTACTTTTGGCTATGAACTGGTCTAAACGGCTAGAATTATTTACGAAATTCGTTTCGCAGTCTTGCATTGTATATTTTTAGTTGTATGTTCTGTCAGCTGTTTACCAATGTTATTAAAATTGGCTTGGGAAAATGTTATATGTGTAAGTTTTAGTTTATTATATAATTCATATGCTATGGCTTTATTTATACAATGGATAATTTAAATAAACGTTGTATTCCTTGATTCAGGTAGCATTTGTGTTTTTATTAAAAAAAAAAAAGAATAAGTAACACTAAACACTTGCTGTAAGTGGAAATCAAACTGATAACTTCGTGTTATCACTCAAAACTTATGACATTTTTAATATCTTATTAACAATTTTGCATCTTAATCAAAATAACAACATTGATATCTATATAAAATGTATGGGATACAAGGTATGAATATGAAATAAGCTCACTCCAGACGCGGACACTTTTTGTGTCCACTTGACACTTGAGAAACATTATTAAAATTCCTTGACAATTGTGTTGAGCTGTACCGCCGGACACGGCAACTCGGTCTTCTGTGATAATATGCCGAGTTGGTAGCAAAAAGTGTATACATTTGGGCAGCGCCTAAAGCGTTTTTTACTTAATTATTTTAAATCACAAAACACACAACCTTTAAACTACTATAAGTATACAATTTATATATATTTCAGGTATGTATGCGTGAAATATGTATTTGTAATTATAAAAATGAAAACTTTGGCCTCTGCGCACCTACTTTTTTATATCCCACATGACAAGGTTGATTGGTAGAGAAGGCTTCTTAGCGCTAATCCCACCTTTTTTTACATTTTTTTTATTTTGTTCTTAATTGTGTGCAATAAAGAATATATAATAAAGAATATATAATAAATAAATAAACATGATTAATTTTATTTATATCGGTATATTGGCCAAGTTTACGCTTTTTCACGCATAGCATTGAAGTCCGAAAGAACGTAGTGTCAAGATATTCCGCTATGTTCTTTCATTTCCGGCTGAATTCGAGACATAGCGTGTTCAACGGCGAACGTCAACATCTCACCAGGTAATCATTCCCGCGAGTGGGATTCGACCCAACAACCAATCTTGTTCCAAACCAACGACAGTCAGACGCTGTTATACTGCGCTACTATTGCCTTGACTAAGATCTTTAAAAATATCTTTTCAGTAGTAAATAAATGTATAATAGCAATGTCATAGTAGATTATTAGCCGTGGGTCAAGCTACTGTGGCGTGTCTGAAATAAGTAGTAAAAACAATATATAAAAACAACAATGAGCTGGGGATCTCATGCCGACGTCAACGGCGTATGCGTCTAGCAACGCATTTACTTACAGCTACTATTAAGATATTTTTTTATTTCTATCTTATCTATATATTAAGGAAAAGGGGGGGGCCTTTTCCTTTAAATCTTTTTTTTCCTTTTCTAATTACCCTGCTATCCCCGCACAGCAGGGTAATTAGAAAGAACCTAGTGTCAAGACACTCCGTTCTTCACTTCCTAACTAAGTTTGAGACCGTGTGTCAAGTGACCGAACTCAAAGCCTCGCTTTGTGTTACCAAATATAGTAAAATATAAAAAAATATGTATGAACTCCGTTAACACTGTGTTAATTAAAGGTTTATTCCAATTATGTTATAAAACAATAAACGTGAGCCTAAAAAGGTCAGCTCAATGAATATCAAACTCGTTCCCTATTCACAGCTCCGCTATACGTTCACAAGCAATTTTCTACTCTCTTTCCAAAGAAAATATATGAGATAACAGCTAAATTCTTTTGACACAGCCTTTGGTCTCTTGAGATTCTCTATTTTTTACAATATCGATGTTGTACATATTTTTATGAGGGATCACGCGACGGCCAATAAAGTTGCTTCAATAAGTTGCCGCCTGACGATTTTACGACGTGCGCCTATTTGATCGTTTTCTATAACTGACATTTGACATTTGAATTAAGTATGGATTATTAGCAGGCGAAGATATGATACGAGTATTGGGATGTTTAAATTTTTTATTTATATTTCATAATCTATAAAATGATATGTAATACATTCCATATAAGTAACATCATAAACTAAAACAAAGTATATTAAAAGAGAAGGCAGCTTCACTCGTTTTCCCGTATTGTTATACGGGTAGGCGGAGGGAAAGGCTACTGTAAATATACTCCATTCTCCACTTGGACTTGAATTCGAGACATTACCTGAGTTATTACCTGTCGAGTAGCGAAAATTAGCGTAGCGATTTGTCTTACCAAAGCAGGAAAATAAAAATTAAAGTTATTTCTTCAAATGGAGATCGAACCTACAACCATTGCGTTTGCACACGTTGTCCCACTGCACCTCGATGACCTCATTGAAGGTACCTAATACATTTCATTTTATTATAAATATTGTATTGGAAATAAACAATCATTAAAGCTTCTACGAAATAAGCGAAACCCATATTTAACTGTGGTTTAAAATTTACTAATTAGATAAGGAAACTATGTAAATAAAATATAAATTAATTTTATTTTAAATGAAGCTCAACCGTACTTTGAAACGTATAATATTATATATATATTATGCATTTCAAATTCCAAAAAAAAACACACTATAAAGAACCAACACATCAGAATGTGTAACGAATATCAAATGTACATGTGTTACAGCAAAAAGTATTATAGGAAAAAGAATTCTGTATCAAACAGACTGTATCCGGTCTGCCGTTTATTCTTGTAATATAAAACGTACAAAATGCAACGACTTGGAGGATAAATCTCAAAGAAATGCCTTAAGTTGTATAAAATTGTACAACACAGTGTGTTGAAGTAATTTCTAACTCAAATATTATTAGAAAATGATTAAATACACATTCTTCCCGAATAGCAGGGTTTCTTCCTATATAGCAGGGTGGGCTGAGAAAACTTAGTGTCAAGACACTCCGTTCATCACTTTCCGCTTGAATCTGAAACATTGCGTATAGAGTGGTGCAACTCAAGAAATACTTTAAATATAATCATTTCCCTGAGTGAGAATTGAACCCACGACAATCGCGTATACGGTCAGACGCTGTCACACGATGACCTGCGATGATGCAACTATTACACATATTAAATGAAAGTATATAATATTTTTGAAGCCATCGTATGCCACTTTAAGCGAACGTATATATCCAACACACGGTGCAACACTAGTTTATTGTGTTATTTATACGTATAGTAAAAAATTAAAGGACCACTGTATGTACATGGAAGATATATGAGAGTAAATGTTATTGGCGACATTTATCAATATAATAGAACCCAAAACGTTATTTAATTTTCAATTTTTAATCATAAGTTTTAATATAGAACCTTAATTTTTTTAAATTTTCTTTCTGTTTGTCTGTCTGTAAGTTCGTGCACCTTAGAAGTGGCTCAACCTATTTAAATGGAGTGTTGACTATTGTTTTTTGACTTTCTACCCGCCTTTACCATATAGACTGTGTAAAATTTCATTCTCCTTTTTTTTCCTTCATGTTTTAAGAATTATATATAACATATCTACTTTAACATAATAATATAATGTGTATAGCCAAAATAAAATCCTACAATAAACATTCAATATTTTAAAAATCAATAGTTGAATATAATGATTAAAAATCAATAGTTGAAATGAATGAACTTTCTATAATTTTTTTTAGATTCACTTACCAATTTCGATTCAGACATTTTGATTAGCTGTGTAGATAATTGTGCTTATACAAGCATTGATAAACTATCAAGAAAATTTAAAAAAAGACATATTTAGAAAACGTATAAAAATTTGAACACAGCGGGATTTGAACCCGCACCTCTTGAAAACCGTTCAAGCGCTTTGAAGGCTCAGCCTTTTACGCGTTATACGCATAGCGGTCAGAGCGCTTGAATGGTTTTCAAGAGGCGCGGGTTCAAATCCCGTGCGATCAAATTTTCATACGTTTTCTAAATATGTCTTTTTCAATTTCCTTAGTGTGCGAATAACACTTTAAAAAATGTTAAAAAAATATATATCAAGAAAATTTCCCGTACATTATTATTATTTACAAACCAATTCCCTTGAAGTAATTATATTTAATACAACTGTTTCTGGACCACTAATAAATGTTCTATCACAATTTACCAGACCACTGCGTTCTTGTTAAGAGCTTGGTTAATGCTCAGAATAAGTGTCAAAGGGATAGAGACCTCGCCTCGACATTGGTTTCCATTCGAGCTTTGACATTTTCTAGTAAAGCGATATAAAATATATTTTGTATAAAAGAAGGATGTTTTTTATTTTTGTTATACTATTTGATTATAAGTTATTTATGTCTAACTTATATTCTTTTATAAATTAATCTTAACTTTACCTGTATTTATCTCTATAATCGATCAATGTAAAAAATAATGGCCATGGTGGGTCCAGTGAAACAACGTCTGACTGTAAACGTGATTGGGTGTCGGTTCGCTTCCCACTTCGAGAAATGATTATATTTAAATTAGCGAGTCGTTAAGTTTCATCACTCAACACGCAATATCTGGATTTCGGATAGGAAATTGAGAACGGCCCAGCTATGCGAGAAAAAGTGTGAAGCTAAAAAATTTATATGAGAAATTCTTGCAAAGTTTTCTAACCCGTATGTTGCCGTCTGATTAGCTGGGTCGTTATATAAGTACAGATTACATGTTCGTTTTGTTATTCAAATAAAATGAAAACAGACAGATATCGAAAAATATTGCACATATTTAAAAAATAAACTATAAATATGCATCTGTAATTTATTTTGTCTTCGTTGCTAGGAAATCCCAGTGTTTAACCAGGGTCTGGATCAGGGTTTGAATCTGTAACTTACAATCAATTACTGTTTCCCGTTGTACCATTACATTCACAAGTTTTTCAACTCTGTACGAAATTTGAAAAACAGAAAAAAGAAAGTCCAAAAAGATTAACCCTAATTAATTATAGATAAGTAAGTTAAAAAGCACTGAACGTAACTTAAACCTAGTTCAAACCACTAATGAACTTTAAGCATACTTTAAGCAATTAAGCATCTAAATACAGTTTTATTTTAGGAAAAATTTGTACAAAAACGCTTTTAAAAATTAAATTACATTTAAAGTTAATATCCACTTGGACGTATTATACTATTATACATACCATTTACATGTTTTTACATAATAAATTGATGTCACCCGGAGCATGAAGAATCTCGGACTTTTTTTGGACGGTAGGTGGAGTTTTCGGGGTGTTTTTCTACTTTGGGCTGGAAAATGTTGGCGACAGCGGGGGCCTTGGCGCGCCTCTTGCCCAATATCAATGCCCCGGGTGCCTAGAGCCGTCGGCTGTACAACGGAGTGGTAAGGTCGATGACATGGCAGAACCAACACCACCTGTGGCAACGCGTGCTTCGTGTGGTACCTGTGTCCAGTTGCTGGGAGGGATCCCAACGGCCACTGCCACCACTGCGACGACTGCCACGAAGAGACAGCCCGGGCTCGTATCACGACGTGCTTTGCAAATTGAGAATTTCTTATTTTAAAGTAAAAGGATATAAAAGTGATGTTGTTTGTTGGAGTCCTGCTTGACAAAATAATTCATCACCATCAGTAATGAGGACTTCAAGGAGGGCCGGTATGAAGAGGTTGATGACTGAGGGCGAAGGGAAAAAAGTTTACAGGGACCGTAACGTTAAGCACTCCGTTCTTTCTGGCTACTAGAATAAAGTTTGAAACTAAAAATATGTTTATTATCTCCCTTTTGCAAGAAAACACAACAAGCGCTGAGGTCAATCTCTCAACACACAATGTCTCAAATTCAAGTGGAAAGTGAAAAGTGTCTTGGCACTAAATTTGTGTGGGAACTGAACCCACAACCAATCGCGATTACAATCACACACTGTCTCATTGCGTCACGATGGCCTCACCTTCATACTATTTAGAACATAAATATTTAAAAATAGAAATAAAAACATCAATAATTATAAAACATGATTTTCTTTCTCGAAATTCTCAAGAGTTGTTTGAGCATTAGTCAAGAGTCCTTGGAATGAGAACTTTCAAACCTACACCGATAAAATAATAATATTGGTTAACCTTTGTTTGTTTAATTGTCATAGTAGAGAGAGAGATATGCATATAATATATATTTTTATGACCAGCGTGGAATAACGTCGAACTGTAAAAGCGATTAGTTTAGAGTTCGATTCCCATTTGGGGGAAGGATTATATTTAGAACATTGTGATTCCTGTGCTCTGGTACTTAAGACAAAGCGGGATCTATTTCAGGCGGAAAGTGGAGAACGAAGAGCCTTTACATTAGGTTTTCTCTAGGTTAAAGCTGAAAATAATACATTTAAAAAACAATAATAAGAATTAAATTACTTTCTTGCGATTCTGGCTATGGATTATAGTTGATGCTATAAAAATAATTATTTTGTCACCAGATGACACGTGCGGAAATTTTGAAGCGGCCGTCGAGCCAAGAAGTGGGTCAAAATAGTGTTGAAACATTTTATTTCGTTATTTATTTCGGATTGAATACGTTTTTAAAATAATCATTATATTTAGTTTTAGAAGTCCTAAGTGGGTTTTATATGGCTATAGCAAATGTCATAGCTCTTTTCTTACTGAAAAATACGAATATACATATATTATTATCTAAATTAATATTTATTCCTTGACTATATATATTCTTATATATTATTATATTTATATATTAATATAGTAAGAAAATATACGAATATATAAATATTATTATCCCTTGACTAGTGGACAAAGCATGGCGTTGAATTCCGCAACAGCAACGCCGCCCGTAGGTGGATACTAAACAATGGAATAATAAAGTAAGACAAACACATATAAATCGAGAGATATGTGAAAATAAGTAAGCCCGTTTGATTAATTTAAATGGGACTAGTATTGAATTATGTTAAAACTAAAAAAATATTCTGACTTAACAAAATATTTGGGTACACTGTGTATTCCGCTTTGTCGGATTTAAATAAAAAATATTAAAGCTGGTGACCTCCGAAGCTACAATACAAGCTCTATAAAAGAAGCGGTTGAGCAAAGTCAAATTTTAAAGAAATATTGACCTTATTTTCTCTTAAACCATATAGATAAGATATTTTTAAGAGTTATCATGAATATTTTTGCGCGTAGACTTGATGAATTTCAGACTTGATGAACAAGCCGGATTTAGAGAAAGTTATGACACCATAGACGTTCACACTATGCGGCAGATTATACAGAAAACCGATGAGTATAATCTGCATCTGCCCTTGGTTTTTCTGGATTGTGAAAAGGCTTTCGATTCAATTGAAATCTAGTCTGTTCTAGAGTCGTTGCAACGGTGCAAATTCAATTGGTGATGTATCCAAGTGCTGAGAAGAGTCTCCGCATGAACCAAGATAATGTTAAATGAACATGTGCTACCGGAACCGATTACTTTTGACGGGGACCCCCTTTAAGTTTTTCAGGAGTATCTCTACTTTGGTCAACTTTGAAATGGGCGCTAGTAACAGAATACAACTTGGCTGGGCAGCATATAGAATATTTATTTAAGTCTT
The DNA here is from genome assembly GCA_038994665.1 of Podotricha telesiphe. Taxonomy (NCBI): domain Eukaryota; kingdom Metazoa; phylum Arthropoda; class Insecta; order Lepidoptera; family Nymphalidae; genus Podotricha; species Podotricha telesiphe. The sequence goes on from JAOYRR010000250.1 coordinate 196,370, forward strand.
TACACTAAGACAAAGGTATTCAATGAGTACGTTCTAGCAGTAATAATCTACGGAGCCTAGACGTGGACACTTATAGCAAAATTGGTTAAAGTTGCTCAGTGGGCTATCTCTGAAGGATCGAATTCAAAACTAGATAAACCGACAGGGAACCAAGGTCACCGAGATAGCGAAAAGGATTAGTAAGCTGAAGTGGCTAGGGGCTGGCCGGCATATTTGTTGCAGAACCGATAACCGCTAGGGTAAGCGTAATTTGCAGTGGAGACCCAAGGCATGGTCTCCGTAAAGCGTAGTGTAGGACGCCTTCCAGTTAGTTATAGTGGCAACATACGCCAAGTGACTGGCAATGGTTAGAAGTGAAAAGCCCAAGATCGAGCTCAGTGGCGTGCCATAGGAGAGGACTATGTCCAGCAGTGGACGAAAAAGGGCTGGTGACATTTAACATTTTGACCTTCATATAAATATAATGTAAAACCTTGAGTTAACATCAAATTCGTAACTATTTTCAGCGTTTACAGTCAGACGAAAAAGTAAAAATAACAAAAATTGTTTATACTGTTTATATTTCAAGCATAGTCACTCTGATATTCTAGTAACTGGCTGAGCAATTCGTATTTATTTTTAGCGAACGTATTCGTTTACGTCGTGAGCCAATAGTCGATATCGTGTAAATGTATCTTATGCTTTACGGTTTTCGTTATTCTAAAGTCTGTATATTATATAATTTATATAATAAACATTGTACCGATTTTTCAGGAATATTTAATGAAGTAGCTTATTCCTTAATTCTCCAAGCAGGCATCGAACTAACAACTAATCATCTTTGCATTTAGACGTAATCCCACAGCGCCACGATGGCACAATTTTAACAAAAAATTAAGTATTTTTTCTGTGTCACCATACACTTTGAAATTGGTCAATCTTTTATTATTTGTGCCTAATGACTTCCATTTAACATATACTCGTAGCCGATCAAAAAGTGTTTGGTTTAAAGCCACATGCAAAGCAAAGACATAAGCAAATTCATTTACAATTATATTGAGCTGGCACAGCCACAAGATGCGTCTACGTTTGCGCAGTGCCTTAAAATATTTTCATATATAAGCAAATTACAATAGAAATATACTTTATTGTACACACATACAATATTATCTACAAAGAAATAAAACAAAATGTACAATAAGGCGGCCTTATCGCTTAAAGCGATCTCTTACGGGTAGCTTTTGGATATTGGAGTTATATAAAGTGACGAGGCGGAGCACAATAGGACATTTACACATATAAAATATATATTATATTAATATATACTATAAAAATAATTACTATTAATAATTTATTAACATACATATATACATAAAAAATACATATACATAACCAAATGTGTAACGTACACAATTATAACGATATTTATATATATATATTTTTCTTTATTAGTAGTTTCCGAGTGTGTATGGTTATTTTTTTTTATATCCATCATGAAATTGCAATGCAAACTTTCAATAGCAACAAGCAAATGTAGAATGTTAAAAAATTAGAATACCTACCCAATATTTACTTCAATGTTACAAAAATGCCTTGCTTGCTTTTTCGAGGCTTTTATCTCTAGTATAATATGTGCGTGAGTAAAAGGTAAAAAGAACATTCTTTCTAGTTGACGTAAAAAAATTAGATAGGTACATAGATTTTTAACGGATTTTTGTTAGTTTCATATATTTTTACAGGCAAAGGATTGTAATATATTAATCTTTTTGTTTTTTTTCATGCGAATATTGACTACCAGAAGATAAGATTTGAATCCGGACCTCTTGAAATATGTACAACCTCTCTAGCCAATTAAGCTGTACGTTCTTATCCAACCAAGTTTATTTTTTTATATTTTGTTTACAAGCGTTATAAATATATATTAAAAAAAAATCTTTTTACGTTTTAAAATTACTTCATTTAGGACGTAGCTGATTGTAGTGTATTTCAAATACAATAGATGGCTCTGTCGTCTCATGAAGGTCACGACTTAATGGACGTGAATAAAACAAGCAATAAAAGTTTCTCGACTGTGGTGAGCCACTGCGTGGTGTTGAGTATCGCCAACCAACACGCTATATCACGAAATTGTGCGAAAAGTCAAGAAATGAATGCCTCTACAGTAGGTCTTCTCTGACAACCCTGCTATGCGTGATAAAGCGTGTAGCTAAAAACAAAACAATATCAATCAACATATAATAAAAATGTAACTGATCGCTATCTGTACATAGAAATTATATAAAAATATATATGGGACATTTATCAATATAATAGGACAGAAAACAATGATTTTTATTTTTCTTTTCTGTTCGTGTCTGTATATGCATTTGTGCACGTTTATCTCAGAAACGGCCTAACCGATTAAAATGCAGTTTTGACTATATTGCATTTTGGTAAACTTCTATTAGCATAAAGTGCTTATTTAGTTTCAATCAGTTCATAAATAAAAAATCATCTACCATTTAAATTATAAATTTAAGTAAAAATTGTTATTTTTAAGTAAGAAAGCGGGTGGGCCAAAATATAAAATAGTTTAGTGTACCCAAGCGGAGCCGCGAACGGGTCGCTAGTAGATAATATATCTAAACACATATTCATTGTAATATTCTTTATTGTATTTTAGATGAATGCCCTTATCTTAAGTGTTTGTTTTTAATAATAAGTACGCAGTGTTTTAAATATGAGGCAAATGGTCAAGTTATATGGCGCATTTCATGTGAAGCGGACAGACAAAAAACTTTGGCATGGCCAATTTTAGTGATTCTTTAATATGTTAGGCCTATATGGGTCATCAAAGTAATTACAAAAAAATCTTATAGTATAGCATTTAGTTTACTATACTATATAATATTATTATGTACTTATAGGGTTGCCAAGTTACAAGTGGCAGTTGAACTAGCTTGTGTATAGAATAAAAAAATAAAAAAATATATTAAATTTTTCATGAATAGAGCAAACTTAAAGGTGATTATTATTTTTTTTTACTTTTTATATATTTAAAAAACATTTTATTTTTCAATTTTGTCTGTACACTTCACGTGGAATGCCCCATATATTATGTGTTATAAAAATTACTCTGTATCCTCAGTTTCATACTAATAAACGTCATAATATAATATTAAATAATAACATCCTGTATACAAGTAGATATAAAAGCAAGAAAAAAAAACTTTATTAATATTTAAATGGAAAAAATTGGAGCCTTTTTCGTAAAAGGTAAACACTACGAAATCACGTAAGTATGTGTGCCTTACTAAGTTTTACAGAAGTGGCTGAGTTAGTGTTTGCGAAGAGACCGAACGCTGACTACAACTTTACCCTAACCGTAGGCGTGTGCCACAAAGAAAACAAAAAATATTCAAATAAAAAAATATACGAGTATACTAGACATATACATGTCAAAAAGAAACAAATTACAAATGTATTTAAACAAAATTAGACCCTCGTGGTACAGTTGATGCGTAACTTGATGCTCAAGATGGTATCGAGTGTGACTTGCAAGAAAATATGTAATGAAATTATTTTTTACAGTTTTACGCTTTTTTCCGCATAGCAGGATAGTCAGAGGGAACTCTGTATCAAGACACTCCCTTTTCCACTATCTGTCAGAATTTTTGCTTAATTTGCTGCGTAACTCAACGCCGTGCTTATACTAAAGCACATAAATTAAAATAATTTAAATATTACAAAACCCACAAGAAATCGCATTAACAGTCAGATGCTGTACCGTTATGCGTCGAGGGCCTCTTCGCACAGTCCTCTTTCAGTTATGTTAGACAAAACTTCGTTAAGTACAAGTCCTAGCCAAAAGGTTAATAGTTAACAAAAGAATTGTATGACAAGAAAATGGTTTGTAAAAAACAATATTTTTGTAAAATACGCTTTTCTATATATAGATTATCATTTTAAAAACTTAATACAATATCGTGGACTTTCGATGATATTCTCAAGAGCAATGGCCCGCGGAAATGTTAAGAGGCGCGCGAGTGGTGCTTGAATGAAAATGTAAGCAGGACGAATTTTTCACTGGAAATTTATATACAAGAAATATATATTCTCATACAAGTGATGCTTTATTTTATTCTTTCTTGTATAGAATAAAAAGTGTAGTAACTTTGTTAAAATTCAATCAATTTAATTTATATTAACCATATAGAATAGTGGCGCAGGGCCAGCTCCAGGCTGCAAGCGTGATTGGTTGTGAGTTTGATGATGATGAATGATGGTGGAATGAATTCAAATTTGGGCGGAAAGTGACTCTTTCCGCCCAAATTTGAACAACCAATATAACAACCAATCTTGACTCTAGATTATTTCTGACTAAACTATATAAGATCACGTGTGCCATGTCCCTTTGTCAGTTCTTACGTAATTAAGCAGTGTCACTTTATAAAGTGTTACTTAGGGTGGTTGAGAGAGATGTTAAGTGTCACTCGCATAGTGGCGAACATGTGTGACGTATGTAACGTAATGTTCTATGTATATAGATTTTGGACTTTAAACTAAGACAGTGTAATAGGGCAAGAAACCAATTAAATGTAAAAAAAAAACATTTTTTTTGAACTTAACGCTTAACAGGCGCTCGTTCTTTATTTTTTTTCCAAAATGGTGACAGTGCATATTAAGTGGCAGCGGAACTCTACGCCTTTGTAGAGCAAGTAAATGAAAACAATTTAAATATAATTATTCCCTCGACTGTTCCACGATGGCCTCAATTTTTAATATATTTGAAATAAGTATTTGAAATTGTATTTTCAAATCTTTAAATGCAATAAATTAAATATATTACATAATTATGTAATGTTAATTCCATACGAACGTGCCTTGCAAATATATACTATAACAACTACAGAAATGAGGTCAGATTCAAATAAACTATTTATTATGAATTCGTTCGTTCTATGAAATTAAATATCATTACAATCTTATTATGGAACTAAATAAATATTTTTATTGACATGGTCGTAAGAAAATGTAACCTTACTTAATTGAAGGTTTGCATCTCAAATCCATATTTATTTTTCAATTAAAACGGTAAAACTGGAATGTTATGTTTTCAGTCAAAACAATGAAATGTATGACATACGTATGGAGTCGTAAAGCCAACGCAAATAAAGTTACAAGTTGTGATAAAGAAAAGTACAGACAAGATTAGCATATTTAGAATTAATAATAAATCTCTATTAAGTATTGCTTCACAATTAATAAACGTTAAATGACAAATAAAACTTGGCAAAAAAAAAACAAAAAAATGTATATCTTATTATTTAAACTACTGTCGATCGCTAGCCGCTCTTGAAATAGAACAACGCCTTAGTTTGTTTTAGCCTTATGGGTTTTATTTACTGGAGATATTTGTATCTCGTATATAATACGCAATATACTTTCTTTATAACATAAAGCAAATAGAGCATTTAAAACTAGCAGCGTCGAATTGTGCGAGTTTCAAGTGCTTTTGTTTTGTATTTGCTATAACAGTTTTCACACTAAGTAGTAAAGTTATTGTTATTATTGCACTTGGTTATTGTGAAGAGTAATTTATATTTATAATGTACAAGTCTGTAGATGTTTCCTTGGCCTAGTTAAATTAATGCGGCTTTCAATTCCGTCATACGTTCGTACGGTACCATTGTTTTTTCTATCATCGCCTATTTAAAGGCGGATAGAGAATGGAGTTTACCATTGGATTTTTTTGACTTCTCTGATTGGAAAAGTGTTAAGTGTTGCATATAAATGAAATTGTAGCTATTTTAATAAGCGATTTTATTTATTACAAATTATCTGCTTTAACCGGATTAATCACGTATATTTTGGTATTTAAAAATACATTTTACGAAACCCGACATTTCGTATACTCTATCGTAGTCCGTAGTTATATTTAGACAGTCTACAGTGTTTTTTAAAAGATATTTTCGAGTAAAGATTAGTTAATTTAAAAGAGATTCATTTAAGATATAGTTTTATTATAATTTTATATACTGAAACTATGTACTTAGTCCGGACATACATACTGTTATAATTAAAAATAAACAAAATATTACTTCTGAATTTTGAATCTATAATTTGAATTATTTCCCGCTAATATATTGTAAAATATTTTGTCATATTAAAAATGTAGGGGGAGATATAGAGAACAAAATCTCTGTGATTGTATAAAGTAGGTATGGTACCAAATACAATTTTTAAAATCCTCCATACGCATGATATTAATCAAATTAAATGTTTGTGTACCGGACTATTGATAGGTTTAATGAAACCTCCTTTGTCTGGCCGTCCACGTAGTGTTCGTTCGAAAAAGACGATCAAGGCAGTAAATCATTTGAAGAAATCCGGTCGCAAAAGCAAAATATTTTATCTCGAGAGATTAACACAGCGCCTAGGCACGATGTCAACCATGTGGCGTATTTTAAAAGATGACTTAGGACTTGCAGCCTATAAGAGACGTACTATTATTTAACTGATAATTTATAAAAGAATAGGGTAGTAAAAACCAAACAATAAAGGAAAGCGTGCTTTAAACGCCATGATTTTGGAGTCCCTAAAACAATCTATACGACTGTCAATGAAGAATTTTCCCGATTTGAAGAATAGAGTGCGAGCTGCTAATAGGGCTCAACGTAGCCAATACAGCCAATGCAATGACTGCAATGCAGCCAATGGAGACCACTTCGAATAAGCTTTATATATATTAAAATGGTTTTACATTAATGTATTAAACTAACACAATGTAATAGTAATAAATGTTAAGTAAAATAAAAAAGAATTGTTTTTCTTTGTAACAATATTTATGGCAAGACTAAGTATGTAAGTAACTTTTACCAATAGCTTTTTACTTCAACTAAATATTATCAGGCTGTCACCTTTCCTACAATTTTTTTCTATGATTAAAAAAAATTGGATCCATTTCTTTATATAATGCATTGAATTACGACTAATATAAAATAAAAAAAACACCTTTGTCAATTTATTATCCATAGCAAAATTAAACGGACCTTTATTATTTATCTAGTCTTTGATTTAGCTGGTCACACTGGCCGCTTATCCGCTTTTCTAAGGTCTAAGGCAATAACCTAATATTACAATTCCTAAGTCTTATAAATAAATATATATCATATATGAGCCGAGCCATTCATTATATGCATATACTTAAAAAAATACGCTGACAATTTAAACATCGTACCACAAATGTAAAAGAAAGTTAAAATATACGGCGATCTTATAATAAATTAATTGACCTAGAAAACCTAACCCATTTGATTTTTCAATTAAAATCTGAAAGGTTAAACAAAAGCTGAACGAACAATACCCCGAATGGCGTTTCGCCGCGGTTTTATAATTTCCCTATTTGCAGATGTCGTCGAGACTTTTTTGTACTTTGTTTTCGCTATCACAAAGCTTGGTACGAATTACACTCAGTATTTACATTAAAATAGAATTTCCTCTTATAAAAAGGTGTTGATTTGATAATTTGAATTGTGTGTGAATGTGAATGTTAAGTTGTGAGATATAAGGGTGTTTCATTAAGAGGCTTTCTTTTCACGTAGAGCTTTGGGGTAGTTTATGATTTAAAATATTTAGAATAGTACTTTTATTATTTTTGAGCATAAATTTAATTAATTTCGTTGTTTTTAACACATAGAGGTAAGTGTGGGTTCTTTTAACACCTTAATATATATAGATCTATCTATCTATTAATTAGCCCATTTGGCATTTTACCTATATAATTTTTTAATATATTTTTTAAATTTATTCCTATTTTCTCTTTCTGTCCGTTTAAAGATATCGTATGATAGGCAGGGAAACTCTCGTTCGCATTGTTAACCACACTGTATATAAATAATTGAAGTCTTCGTAGTAGATGTTTACAATGAGGACTTCAACAATTATTTTATGTTAAATATATAAAATAAACACTATTTTGTGTTTATTTTTCAGTTTTACCCTTTTTCTAGTTTATCAGGTTCCCGAGAGAATCTAGTGTCAAGTTATCGCTCTCCACTTGCCGCCCGAAACCGAGATATTTCATGTTTAATGATGGAAATCGACGCCGCGCTTTGTCTTGACACCATTAAGTTATTATCTCGAAAGTAAATATTATACCCCCGTGCACTTATAAGTATTATAAGCTGACTAAATTGACAGACAAATAGAAGTATATAGGTAAAGCTTACAAAAGCTAGTCAAAAGTCAGAACATTTAAGCTCCTCCAATATAATGAACATATTCTCAATATGTTTCTAACATACACATTTCTCGTAGTTACTGAGTGATCTTTTATTTGCCTATAAATAATTCAATGTTTATCTATTATGTAGATATATTTACATACATATGTTAAATTAGTTCTTACCACCTGTAAATTACTGACGCTACGCAGTCGTTAGCGAGAGCGTAATTAGAAATTACGTATGTACGTGGGGCGTTACCGTAGTTCTAGAGTGTTTGTTGTAATTAAATCATTACTATTTTTATTTGAGTTGCATTTTCTTTTCATTTAGCAGTAATCAGTTAAATGTGTGATTACCTCTCTCTCTGATTCTGATTCTCCATTCTCTTCTTCTCCATTTTCAGTTTTTGTAGAAGATTAAGAGTACAGTGATTCTATCTTAAAGCGATACTAAATAAACATTATGCTATAAAAGATAACAAAAAAGCATTATACAAAAAAAAAGAAATACTTCAAGTTAGTTAGTGTAGTATAAAATAAAAAAAAAACAAAACAGACAAATAGTACAAGCATACGTAAATAATAGCGGTTTAAGTGATTTATTATTGAATCAATAACTTCAATAGTATAATATTGATATAATGTGTACATTGTACTCTACATTATTAAGAGAATACGACCGCATAATTATTAATTTAAATACCGCGACATTAATATGTAATACACATATGTAAATATGTATATTACACATAATCGTAGGATCGATTTTGTCCAGATTTTCACCGGCTGGTAGCTGATATAATAAGGAATTACTTAGGCTATTTTTGTTTTCGAATTCCACGCGGACGAAGACAGGAGCACAGTATAGTTATATTTTGTATTTATTTATTAGCGCAATGTTGGGTGGTTTAATAATTATTCCTTCTAGTGGAGTTCTCCATTACCATTATTTGTCTAACTAGTCGGAATTACAGATTTTAAAATACCCAAATAGGTGTTGAATTAATTTATTTTATAACGTATAAAATGTGAACGTAGCGGGATTCGAAACCGCGTCTCTTGGAAACCGCCCAAGCGCTCTGACGCCTAAGCTATACGTTAGCGGTATAAATTTTTTTATTGGTTTTCTAAAGTGATTATTTATTGAGCTAACAACCATCTCATTTAAAGTAAAACGTTTCTCAACTGCACTCCAATTGCCTTACAGGTCAAGAATGTTTAGTATAAACATTATTTAATTTTAGCTATGACAGGATAAAAGAGCACAGCAAAGTGTAAAGAAGTTTCAAAGGTAATTTCTTTCAAAGCCCACTGGACCGGGTCCTGAAAAATAAATTACTTTGAGAATATAAAATGGAGGCGACTTCAAAAGTGCGAAAACTCACCGTCGAGTCTACTTGTTTGCTATAGTTGTATTCTAGTTTTAATTATTTTTGTTTTTGTCAAATTTATATATTATATAACAGCTGCAGATTCTTTGTTTCAGAAAGTCATTCTTTGATGAGGACTGTTTGTTTGTTTTTTATTCTGGTGCACTTTGTAAGTAATTTGCACTTAAAATAATTTATTATTTAATTAACATACTTGAAAATAGAAAAACATTTTTAGAAAACATATAAAAATTTGACGCAGCGGCATTCGAACCCGCGCCTCTTGGACGGTTTCCAAGAGGTGTTCAAAAAATGTATTGCTTACAGAAGTAACTTCAAATTTATAATAATCCACCATTTTTAAATTACTATTTTTTATGTGTTTCAAATATGTATGTAATAAGATTTTTGATATTAGTGATTACTACACATTTTGAAATGAAAATATTTTTAATTGGATTAATCGTGTATAATATCGGTGTTTGAAAATACATTTTAGAAACCATTGAATACAATAATGACGGACAAATGCCACCTCAATCTACCTGTGACCACGAAATACTGTAAAGTGTTCGAAACGTCTGGTTTCTAAAATGTATTTTCGAATACCAATAATATAAGCGATTAATCCAGTTAAAATAGTTTAATTTCCAAATGTGTGTGTAACTGTCTGCCAATCAAACTGTTTCAGTTATTTTTTTAGCTTCACGCTATTTCCTACACTCAGAGATAACCTAATATCAAGACACTCCGCTCTCCACATTCCGCCCGAAATCGATACATTGTGTGTGGCACAGTGGCAGTATACAACTCGTCTCTAAATTCTTCGTTTAAAACTAATACACTTATTTCGAGGAGGTTTTACACTTAATCAACTGTACTGTTACTTTCGTTTACAGAGTAAACTCAAAGCAAGTATCACTAGCGATGACAAAATGAGGATACTGCTGCTATTGGATGGACGGATGGATATATATATAAAGTTAAAGTCATTGTAGAGCAGTAGGCTAGCTATGCAGTCTGATTGGAAATATAACTGGTAATGTGCTTGAACCCTATTCGAGCAAATTATTGTATTTCAAAATATTTTCATTTCTCTCTTGTAAGGCAAAGAGCGGCGTTGATTTCCGCCACTCAACACACAATGTTTCAATTATATGATAATACGAGAAGCGGAGAATGTAGTATCTTGGCACTATACGGAATATGGTGTAAAACTATATATATATATACAAATAAATAAACGTATTTATATGAAAGTATTACTATTGACCGCGTAGTGGTGTCTGTCATCATCTATGAAGTGTCTGCCAATACGTGAGGGATTCGATGAAAATCAAACGCCCAAGGTTTAATTTTCTTTTGTAGTAATGTTTATTTTTATAAATATCGATCGATCAATAATTTCAATCATTCATTTCCTCAGTCTGGTTATCGGAAAGCGGTGCTAAATTACGCCACTTAATAAGCAATGTCTCTAAAATCAGCAAAATGTTAAGAGAGTGGAGTCTTAACACTAGTTTCACTCTGTGCACTCTGAAAAAAAATATATACCTAGTAGTTGAAAAATTTTTAACGCAGCGAGAACCTGCGCCTCTTGGAAACCGTTTCTATTCGTTTTTCAAAATTGTTTTTCGATTTAGTAAGTTTGTGAATAACACTTTAAAAAGGTTAAAAAATATATAGTAGCTAGCTCTTTATACATTACCTTACTGATATAAGCGTTCGACTATTTCTCTAAAATATCATGCGCGCGTAAGTTGTTCGATACTTCTATTATAACTAATAAATTCTGCAGCAAAATCATAAAAATTTAATATCAAATGTACTTCGTGACTTATGTGATGTTATATTTTACAAGACGTTGTAGATATTTCTTAAATAAAATATTATTCTATATATTCATTTTTAAAAATGTGTCTTTATTTTTGCTCAACGTAGCTTGCGAATAGTTTAATTTTAGTTTAAATAGATTTTTTTGTTTCAAGATACTCCGTGCTCTACGTGCTGGTCCGTTCCGTTTCGAATTGCGAGACATTGCGTGTTGGGTAGCGGCGTTTAACACCGCGTTTCGTGTTGTTTACCAGAGATCATTCCACCGAGTGGCAATAGAACCTACAAGCTGCGCCATAATTGCCTCAATTTCCTAAGTATTGAAAATATAATACAAATTAGAAACAAAAGTTCTGTATGTTTAATGCATTAAGTGGTGCGAAAATGCATTGATGTGCAGCTACATTAGATAATTTTGGCATTTCACACTATTTAAAATTTCATACTGCGTCGTATATCCGCGTTTCGTGTTGTTTACCAGAGATCATTCCACCGGTGGCAATAGAACCTACAAGCTGCGCCATAATTGCCTCAATTTCCTAAGTATTGAAAATATAATACAAATTAGAAACAAAAGATATCTACAAGGTAATGTAAACTGTTCTTCGTTCTTGTTGCAACTAACAAAATACAGTGTTTTATTACAACAGTACATTACACACTTTCTACTAACCTAATCTAATAAACAGTAAAATGTAGTTTTACACCATATTCCGTATAGTGTCAAGACACTACATTCTCCGCTTTTCAGATTATCATATAATTGAAACATTGTGCGTTGAGTGGTGGAACTCAGCGCCGCTCTTTGTCTTACAAGAGAGAAATGAAAATATTTTTAAATACAATAATTTTCTCGAATAGGGTTCGGACACATTACTAATCATATTTATAATCACACTGCTTAGCTAGCCTACTGCGCTACAATGACTTGAACTTCGTATACTAATATGATTAGAATAAAATTGACTAATTTACTTCCTATATATTTCTAGTTATTATGCTCAATATCATGTTTTCAATCAATCTCACTATCAATTAATTTCTCATTAAGTTCTAAAAAAATTACTGAGCTACAACCTACATACAGAGATGTCATTTAACGTTTAGCTTACATTTATTATTTACCATTTCCAGGTCGGTTTAACAAGTAGACGTGCTGTCTAATACCCACACAGGATTCAAATGATAATTATTTAATTATTAAATTTGTGTAAACAACCCTATAGTGACTTTTAAGCGAAACCTGTAGTGATATAACCTATTATAATCAAATAATATAATTTTTTTTCATACATTTCCCATGAATAATTTGAACCGACCACTAGTATACTCGTAAGTCAAAAGCTATCAAAAAGCTCAAATAATTTCCATCAACATATTTATTTGTTTATATACACACAACTTTACAAGCTTCGCAACTTGAATATTTTTGTAGGTCCACGCGGAAATTGCGTGGCTTGTATCGACGAGTTCATTTTCGCTCATTACGTCAAGTTGACGATTCTTTCATTTCCGGTGTCTATATACGAGCGATTGTGTTTTTTTTCCAGAAAAATATTTAATGTCTGTTATGTTTCATAAAGAGGATATTACTTATTTAAAATATGGTTTGCTAGAGTATAGGTTTGTGTATAGCTAGATATGAACCCATTAAAAAAATATAAAGTTTATTCGAAGTGGTCTCCATTGGTTGCAATACAGTCCTCTAAACATTGAGGACATTTACCAATATAGCAGCAGAACTCTTTCTTTCACTGCTAATTGTATAGAATGTTTTAGGGACTCCAAATTATCATGGCGTTTAGAGCAAGCCTTACTCTCAAAAATTGACCATAATCATGATTATATCATAATCCAGTGGATTAAGATCAGGACTAGATGACGGCCAGACTTTAGCTCTGACGAAGTCCAAAACGTTTGTTTTCAACCAAGATAGGGTGGATCGAGCTTTACGACCCGGCGCCGAGTCTTGCTGAAGGGACTATTCTTGGTTATTGAACATAATGTTGTTAAGAATATTTTTACGAATAGTACCTTGATACAATTGTGCCGATGATTTTGATACGATATCACTAAAATATGGCTCAGTATTGTTTTGATTTTACCAAATGTTCGTAAGTAATCTTTTAAAATACGCGACATGGTTGTAAATGCTATCTTCATCTCCCGAGATAAAATCTTTTGCTTTCAAATAGCATTTCTTTGAATTCTTTCCCTTACTGTGATCGGCTTTTCGCACTGAGTTTCTTACGCCGGTTCTTTTCAGGTCTGAGGCATTAACTTTCGTGAACCGGTGGTAAATTTATATAACGTTAAAAAATGAAGCATGTATCTTCTTGTTTTGAATAAAATTGACTTTGACTTTCGTACGAGCACTACGTGGGCAGCCACATCATTTCCTGTCACAAACAGAGGAGGTTTCATTTGTTGCCTATCAATAGCCCGGTACACAAACATTTGACTAAAACCAATGGTATGGACGATTTTAAAAATTGTATTTGGCACTAAACTTACTTTATGTAATGCAATCACAATGGTTCTGTTCTCTTTATCACCACACTCCATTTTGATATCACAAAATATTTAACAATATTTTGGACTGAAAATAAAATAATGAAATGATTGTTCAATCATTTAAAAATCACAGATTCCAAATTCAAAAGTAATATTTTGTTTGTTTTTATTTATAATATTGTGTATAATGAGACTAAGTAAATAAAAGATTTATATTTTTTTACATTGTTTTTACAAGTGTTATTCGGTCACTTAGGTAATAGAAAAAGACATATTTAGAAAACGTATAAAAATTTTAACTCAGCCGGATTTGAACCCCCGCCTCTTGAAAACTGTTCAAGACAAGAACGCATGGCTTAGCGGTCAGAACCTTGGACTTGGACTTTTTAAGAGGCGCGAGTTCAAATGCCGCTGCGTTAAAATTTTTATACGTTTTCTAAATATGTCTTTTTCAAATAATAGATTGTTTATAGCAAACACATACAATGTATCTTTTGAGGCATAAATAAAACACATTAGAGTTTTCCTCTCAATAACAAAATTAACACATTACTACATACACAATCATATAACAATTTCCCTTGCGTCATACGTTAATTCTAGACATAATTACAAGGCAATGCCATTTAAGTGCATTAGTTAAATTGGATGCAGTGCGTAGACACCTGACAGGAGGTAATCTCGTCACCGATTCCGACTGACGTATACGACGTATATTTGCTGTAATGAATTGCTTTTTACCATATACTCATTCGCAGAGTAGATTTCATGTTTCATAGAATATTTGGCACAGTGGGACTGTAAACGCGATTGGTTGTGGGTTCGATTCCCACTCGGGGTAATAATCGTATAAATACGAGAAATACTTTCGTTTCTGTTAGTAATAGTATCAATAATGACACGAATACAAAAACAATGGCTATTATAATGAAATTAAAATCAAATGAAACACTTTAATAGTTGTTGTTATAAAATAAAAAGCAAGTGTGTTATGATTTGGTATATTCAATGTTCTCTTACAAGTGATAATTTGGATTGTAATTAAAAAGAATTATTTTTTTTTAAGTAATGTTCTTATTATGATTAAAATGTAGTTACATGAGATACGTTCGTCAAGTTTTTGCGGGTATTATTATAATAAACTATGTAAATTTGGTGGGGTTCGATCCTATTTACGCAACCAAAGCTACTGTTGAAGGCAGTCTTAATACGCTGAGGGAACAGCAGTCTCTAAGTAAATAAATGAATAAAATGAATAAGCGTTAAAGCGGTAGCTCTAAGTGCAAGTGTGAAAATAAAGTAAGGTGATAAAAGCTGAAAGGTGTATCATTATATCTGTGGAAGAGAGAGAGTTTTACTTACACTCCGCTATGGTACCAAAGACATTGTACGGCGTTGAGTTCCTTCACTCGATTTCGGGAGGAAAGTGGAGAACGGAGTGTTTTGACTTGTATCTTTGTTTTGACGCGGCCGGCCATTGAAATGAATATGGCTAAATGCCCCGTTTTTTTGTTATATACATTTTCTATATAGAATATTTAAATACAAAATAAAATTAAACATATTTTTAGAAAACGTAAATTTGAAATAATTATTTATTTTCCTGGTATACCATTATTTTCCTATATATATATATATATATATATATATATATAGAAAAATATTAAAAATAAAAATTAATAAATATATATATAATACATACAAAACTATTACTTCTTTGTGAAAGTTTCACTTAGATACGTCTTTGTTGTCTTCCTCCCAAAGCTCGTTAATTAATGAATTGTTTAAAAGCAGCAAAGCAAACTTTTTACTTTTTCAGCACCTTCTTTAAAGTTGTTTTTTCTTATTCCAACTGCGCTTCTATAAAATAACAGTGTTAATTAATATTTATTATTATTACGTAACTAAATCGAAAGGTTTGACTAATGTTGAATTAATGTTGACCTAATTTTGTACCCATTTCGAACTATGGCAGGTTCATATTAAATTTGACATGTCATATTTTTATTGAATACCTACACTTTTTTAATGGACCAAATGTCAAGAACCGTCATAATTTCCTTTAGTGCCATTTTCTGTGAGATAGAGAAAAAAGAGATTTATAATTAATTTTAAACAACGCTATAGTTATAATAAATATTTTAAACGCTAGTTGTTAATTCTCAGTACAATTGCTAATATGTAATTCTTTTATAATATATTATTTTACTTATTGCTATAAGTTGTCATCGCCACCTTTATTTCAACATTCATAATCTTTAGATTATTTCTGGGAAACTGCTCAAATTTAAATTCGAAATTTATGAAAATTTTTAGTTTTTTACCATGAGTAACTTCGGCTGTGCATTGTATGTCAGTCGCTCAATGACTAATGAATATTTTTATATATATTTTTACCAGAGACCCGCTCGTGGCGTCGCCCGCGTGAACTATAGCTGTTTTGTATTTTCGGCGACCTTTTCGTAACCCAATCAAATTGCTAGAAAGACCAAAAAAAATGGGTGTAAAATGTAGCCATTAGTTCATACAAAGTGCTTCAATTATCTCTATATAAAATTTAATCACAATCAGTTCAGCGTCGACGTCACAGACAGAGTTACTTTCGCATTTATAATATTATAGATTGGATTCGTGTATATTAATAATAATAATGATTTATAATATATAAACAATCTAAATAAAGAAACTCATTAATATTGAAAAATTAATTGAAACGTTTTATGAATCTTTTGTTAAATTGATGCAAACCATAAAACAATTCGAACAATTTTTCAGTTCATTGAGTACATTGTTGTATATTATAATCAGAGTGAATTACGAACGAGTAAATTATTTATATTCTTTTATTAATTTAAGTATATCCATATATAAATTTAAACGTAATGGGACATCGTCTGACTGTAACCACGATTGGTTGTGGGTTCAATCCTCGCTTAGGGGAACAATATTATTTTATTTATTTTCATTTACTGGCAATACCAAATGCGGCGTTGAGTTTCGCCGAGTTGACTTCCGAGTTTAATAATAATAAAAACTCTTTATTGTACATCCACAAATAGAAATAAAAACAGAATATAAGTTAAATAAATAAAAACATGTGAAATGAAAAAAAGAAACAAAAGAATATACAAAGTACAAGAATACTCGTATCGTGTACAATAGGCGGCCTTATCGCTAAGGTAGCGATTTCTTCCAGGCATCCTTAAGGCATAGGAAATAGCAAATTAATAATGGGATATTGTGAACAACAAAATCAATAAATTATTTCTATATAAATAAAAAACTTTTCCGTTCCTTACTGAGTGATTGACAAATAACGTAAATCCGAAACTTTTTATAAGTGCTATGTTTGATAGGAACGCGCTAAGACTGGACTTTTGCTTAAGATTTCGCCGGGAACGTTTCATAGTATTCAGGTACAGTAGTAGAATGAATACGAAAGAAGAAAATGAAAATAGTATGACTAGTGTCGTGAAGTCCACATAAATGAAATTGCGGGCCACTCGTTTATTTATTATAACCGCATTTACCGAATTCTGTCACTCAGTCGCCTATGTTTTTTTAAACGAGGCCAAGTAGAAAAGCAAGCTTAATTATTTATTTAATTTTTCAGTACTGACTTTGCAAATTACTAAATATATGTAAAGTGAAACAAAGATATATACCACGTATATACATTTTAAGTAAACAAGTAATATAGCTCACTTGAATACTTATTTTTATCGGTTTTATTTTTCCCTATTAATTGATGTCTACTGACATCAATTCTATCAATGCTATCAATTATTCTATTAAGAAAAATATTTTTATCTCCACGCATGGCAGGGTACCATGAGTTACTCTTTAGCAAAATACATTATTAGTGAGTCAACTCTACGCTTTTTTCTGTATAGCTTGGCAGGCACATTTAACCTAGTGTCAATACATTCCCTTCTAAGTGGGAATCGAACCCACAACCATCACGCTGTCAGGCTGCGCCACGATGGTCTATATGAACAATAAATGGCAAATAAATATAATATATACGATTTATAATTTTAAGTTATCCGGTCAGGAACATGCACCTCTGGAATTAAGCACCACATTTCAGTCTGACATGTGTAGAATTTTCTGAAATATGTAGCATATTCAACAAAACATTGCATTGTGCTTTTCGGTGCTTATTGTAACATGAGAAAAGTTAGTGTCTTCAATCTGGCACTATTTGGGATAAGAAAGTCAGCAGATGAAAGCAGAACAGAGTAATGACATTTTTGAATGAATGAAATTAAATTCATTCTCACAAGTAAGAATCGACCCCACAAATAATCTACAGTCGAATGTTAAATATAAGTTATTTCGAAATAAATATCCTGTATAGAATTGCCAAGAGGAAAAAAATCATATTTCACTAAGTGTGTCCGTGAAAGTGCTTAAATAAATTATTAATACAATATTTGGGACAATTTCTTTAATATTTACTATAAATAAAATTGTTTTCATATCTCCGTTCTGGTGAAAAGACAATGCGCTGCATTGAGTTCTAACAATTAATCATTTAAAGGCAATATCTCAAATTCGAGCGGAAAGTGGAGAATTGAGTGTTTTGACACTAAGTTCTCCTGGCTACAAAAAGCATAAAGCAATTGTAATAATAAAAATAAATTATTTAGCAATATTAATTTTCTTTACTAAAGTCTAAAGTCTATAAAGACGTCAGGGAACTAAATTTCGGTATAAATAAACATTTCAAGATAAAATAGACCAGGCAAATGCTAGGACTGATGAAATTGAATTCGCACAGTGGCACGACGTTTGCGCTCTCATGGGAACGGACATTCGAGATACAAAGTTCTATTTAGCGAAATATGCTATTAACTTAGCTTTTAGTTTAAAGAGGTTCCTTCTACTTTAAAGTAAAATTGGTGAGAGTATTTTTTCTTTCTTATTAAAACGAATTTGATGCTTTTTAACTATTTTTACACTAGACTAGCGACCCGCTCGCGGCTTCATCTGCGTAAACTACATGACTAAATTGTTTCGTTTTTTCGCCCACCCTCGTTCTCATTTAAACCACAAACTTTGTTTAAGTTTATAAAATAAATGCTTGTAACTTTTTTATTTATGAACCAATTGGAATGAAATAAATGCTTAATACACAAACGTGCCGACAAACAGATAATCAGACAAACAAAAAAGAAAATTAATAATGATTGTTTTGGGTACTATTACATGGATAAATTCCCCCTATGAATATTTTTTATATTTCTTCCATGTACAGACAGTTATCAGTAATATTTTTATTATACGTATAGATAAATAGGTATGTTCAAAATTTTAAATGCTAAATATATAAAAATTTTTTAGCTTCACGCTTTTTCCGGAATATCAAGGTACTTAGAAAAAACTCCATTCCTCCACGGTCCGCCCAAATTCAAGGCGGTCGAGCCGCAGTGGGGTTGACTGTAATCGCGGTTTGTCGTGAGTTCGATTATCACTCGGTGAAATTATCATAATTATGATATATATATCGAATATTGATGTTAATTTGAATTTAATATATTTTGTATGTATATGATGGATGTCCCGAATGTATTGTGCGAGCAATTCAAATATAACACACAGTGAGACGAAATTACTGTGCATCCTTTGTTTTCAAAAATCAACTGACGTAGTTCTATTCAAAGCTCGTTCTCAATTTCTATTTTGAACGAGAATGAATTTGTTCCGCACATTTTGCCCTTTTAAATGTTAAACAATACGAATCCATGTTGTGAAAATTTAAGCTTTTTGTTAGTGGTCGGTAGTACACCTGGTTTTTATTGCCCAAATATTGAAAAGCGAAATGTTGATCTAATACGTACAATTTGTTTGTGTTCTGTTTTTATGAATTAAATATTTGGTATCAATTTGTGCCGTAATAAACTTTGAAAGCAGTTTTATATAGTTTACGGTACACGATACATATACAGTATGTTATTAAAAAAAAAGAAGTGTTATTCGCACACTTAGGATATTTTACTTCATTTGATTTGAAATCACTTTGGAAACCGTCCAAGGGGCGCGGGTTTGAATCCCGCGTTCAAATGACTTCGATTATTATTTCGATTTACACAAGGTGTCAGTGCATATTAGAGCAGATTGGATGCATTGACTGGACGCAATGATTAAGCGTTCAATACAACTCGGGAGGGTCCCGAATATTTATTATTCAATAATTAATTAAACTAAATAGATAACTAAGAGCGGCTTTGTGTTCGCTACACAGTGTGAGATGGCGGACGGGTAAAAAAAAGGAATGGATATAGTAAGTGTCATTCAATTATCTGTATGTGTTTTCTTCACATGATAACGATAAGTTATATCGTATTATAAAATATACAATAGCATTGAATCAGAAAAAAATGGTTTATATTTTTTGCTCACTTATCGTTAGAAATCAAAATCAAAATATTCTTTATTCACATTCTAATCACACTTTCGAATCGTCAATTAACATAAAACGTCAGTATTGTCAGTCCTGGCGGCATTTACCACTTTTTTAAGGAACCTAGTATCAAAACACTCCGTTTTTCATTTGTCATGAAACATTCTGTATTGAGTGGCGTGTTTACAATCAGAATCCATATCCTCTACTTAACAGTTCTTGTAAAAACTATTTAGATTTTGTGTTTCAATATTCTGGATATATATATATATACAAAACAGATTCATTTTTATATTGAACTGTTTAGGTTGTATTCGACGAAAAAGTTTCCACTTTCAATTTCATAAAGACTTGGAAGATTTTAGAAGATTTTAGAAACTATTAATAGGATTGATTAATTGAATCAAATAATTAATTATTTGCAGTAGATTTTTATATAAAACAACTAGGTACACAATTTTTTTTTTACATTTTTTTAAAGTGTTATTGGCACACTAACGAAATTGAAAAATATATATTTAGAAAACGTATAAAATTTGAACGCAGCGGGATTTGAACCCGCGCCTCGAACGGTTTTCAAGAGGCGCGGGTTTAAATCCCGCTGCGTTCAAATTTTTATACGTTATCTAAATATGTCTTTTTCAACTACACAAAAAATGTTCTATAGCAGGATGTGTGAATATAGCGTAATTAGCTGAAGTGGTTGGAAGAAACTTGTCTAAGAAACGAAGGTTCATTCTGTTCTAATACAATTATTTTTTTATTTCATCATTTGTTGTACATATATAATATATAAAATATTAAGCTAATGTTTAGATGTGCTAAATATACTGCACAGTGCCCATTTTTTTATTAAAAAATCCTAATTACAAGTTATGGTTGTTTCTAATTTTAATTTCTTTAATTTTCCGTAGAATATTGAAAAGAGAGAGCTGTCACTATACTCTCTTTATTTGTAAAATTAAACATTCAATTTATTTATAGTTAGTATAAATTTAAACGTACAATTTTAAAGCAAATTAATTAGACACCTGTGGGCGGCCGTAATACCGTTAATCGATTTCCTAGCGATGCACAACGAAGTTTGCTGTTTTTTATGTACACTAAAATTAATGGCCGTTTGCTAGTTGGGTAGCAATTAGACTCAATTTATGTGAACATGTGGTCCAGAAGCTTTTAATTCGGCACACTCGATTTGATATGAGGTTGCTCAATGAATTTTGATGGCTTTTGAAGTCACTCTTTTAAGATTCAAACTTAATTAACCATATTATGGAGAACGAACTATCTATAATCTAGGCTCTATGGAATGTTATAAAATAAAGGAGAAATAATAGAGAAGAAGAAAATAAGAAGAAGAAATAGAGTAAATTATTATTATATAAGACTAAATTATTTTATATTACACTTATAACTTTATGAAAAACATTTTTAGAAAACATATAATTTGTTTAACGTAGCGGGACTCGAACCAGCGTATCTTGGAAACCGTCCCATTGCTCTGGCTATGTTGTAAAGCTCTCTTATAATAATTTATTTTTATTTTCTTTGGTATTTTTGCTTAATATACAGAAATAAACTATTAAAATATTACATTATTTTCAAAAGTATTTTCTGAACAGAGACAAAGCTTGTTTTTTACGAATACTGAGCTTTGTCTAATCCTGTATGTATATAACATTTAAATTTTGATCATTATATTTATCATCATTAATATATATGACTCTATATATATGAGATATGACTCTATATATATGAGAGTTGGAGAGTGTTATAACACTCGTCCAGCTCTTTACGTACAAATCAAATAAGATTTTTGAATAAGTGAAGATGGATTCTGATGATGAAGAGAATTGTTTTAAAAGAAAAAGCACGCAGTTTTTGTATTAAAAGATATATTGTTTACAAAAGCTTCAATCTGACTCTTCGGATTATTATAATTTGTTACAACCATAGTCACTTTTAAAAGAAAATTTGTGTCTTATTAGAATTCAGAAATCCATAATATAAAATAATATATAAACACATTGTTACTAAGAAAGAAGTTATTAGGTAGTTATTTTGTTTAGCTTATCAAAACGTCGAGTTATTTTGTCGATGCAGCATCGGTGTAAAACTGGTGCCGCTTTATTAGTCCCACGTTCATAATAAAGACCGCCATTATGCAGGGTTTTCGGACTTGATTTTAAAATTTTAAAACAAAAAATCTAAATATTTAAAAACTATAATAACATAAAACATAAAAAGCTGAACATAACTGATGCGATTGGGGCATAGTTGGAAGAGTATCTTGGGTTCAATTCTCACTAACTGAAATGTGTTCCGCCTTTCATCACTGTCCCGAATCGAGGCATAGGGCCTAAGCCCTATGGTAAAAGTCGAATACAATTCAGATGGCATGTATTGGTTGATGTGCAAATTTCATAGATTATTAAAATCAATATAATTTATTATTGTTATATATATATATATATATATATATACATATATATATCTATATATATATATATATATATATAAGAATATGCTGGAAACAAAATGCTGTGTTAAGTGTCACCACTTCTAACAATATCTACAAAATTAAACAGAACATATGATAAAAAAACACAAACTACCATAAACAAGACAACAAGGAACCGAAGCAAAGATGGACATAAATACATTTAGATATATATATATATACGTAGAAAAAAATGTACTAAAACTGATAGCCCTGACATACGCTTAGCCCGAATTAAACTTGTATTTATAGAGGTCCACGCATGGATTCCCATGACGATAACGTGTAATTCCAATGTTTTACTCAATAGTGTATACCAGTTAGTAACAAAATATGGGCAGCGTAGACATCTCATTGGCCCTTTGCTGTTTAAAAATATAGCCTCTGATGGCAATAAAACCTTTCGTTCAACGGCCAAAAGCAAGTCTTAACGGCTTTAGCGAAAATCCTTATAGCAGAACGCAACGAATTATAGCTGTATCGTAAATATCAATAGATGTTGGCCAATTGGTTGATGTGTAATTGTAACGTATCTTGGATATTTGGTTTCTTTTACATGTTCATTTTTAAATTAGAGAACATATTGTCAAAACACTTAGTTCTTTCACTTTTCGCCCAGTATCAAGACATTCAGGGTTGAGCAACGGAGCCGCAATTTGTCTTTTTCACCAGAGTGGAGAAATGAAAATAATTGAATCGGACCAACAACCAAGCGTGATTGCACTCAGATACTGTCCAACTCCGCCACAATGGTGCTTGACGCCATTATATACCTCTATAATTCGAAACAAAAGGGACATTACGTAAAACTGACAACAACGATTGCATTTTACACTCAAATCAACATATAAAAGCCAAGCTAAATATATTTATAAGTATAAATGTAGACGACTTAACTTAACAGAATATAATATTCCGGTAACTCAGCTTACTGAATACGCAGTTAATATGATAACTTCGCAGCAATTCATGTTATTCCTCTGTGGGCTCTTTTAATTACTGTCTGGCCCATGTACCATAAATTCTAATGGACTTCGCTCCACAACAGCGCAAATTGCATTTTAGAATATAAAGGTAACCAACACATGATATGATCGAAAATTTAAAATTTAATATTATAATTAATTTAGTTAATTTTAACCGCTTGGTGATTTCTTAGTTATTGCTCTTGTAGTATTTGGGAAACATTAATTTCTTTATGGACTAGTTCCAAGCTGTTTCCAATGTCAATTTGGATTGAGTTGAAACTAAAAGCCGCTCACATATGCATTTTCTTTATTTCAGACGGATAGTGGTGAACGGACTGTTTTAACATTACATTGTAGGCTTCAAACTGGGCAATACGGGCAAAAGCGTGAGGCTATAATACTAATAACTCTTTTATATTTTAAATACAGGCTTTACATGAGAGTTCAAGAAACACCCATGTAAAGTCAGTTCAGAATTAAGTCGGAGATGAACAACTTCAACAATCATCTCCAATAGGTGTCATTCGAGCAGTAACAACTACTTGTTATTCCTTAAATGTTTTCTTACAAGTGTTTTAACATTTTTTTTTAAAATGTCATTCAAACATTTAGAAAATTGAAAACGACATTTAGAAAACGTATAAAAAATCGTTCTACACGCATGGTTTAGCGGTCAGAGTACTTGAACGGTTTTTAAAAGGCGCGGGTTCAAATCTTGCTGCGTTAAATTTTTTATATGTTTTCTAAATGTATTTTTCTTATAAGGTTGATATATGTGAAGCGAAATGCTGTAAGAGTTCAATATTTACTATATTTGGATATATACTTGTATAAAAATGATATTCGAGGAACATTTAAGCTACTATATACAAGTAACATCGGCTTAGTTAGTACTTAAAACATTTTCAAGAAATTAATCTCTTAAAAGGTAAACCTTTTATGGGATCAAGAAAAAAAAGGTGGGTTTTACTGACTTTGATTAACAAAGTTACAAACGAAATAAAAAAATCATATAATTATACTAAGCAATTCTTCGTCAAACATAGTAACTTATGTAGTAACATAAGAAGCAGCTTCAGGGTAGCTAAAGAGGACCTAGTGTCAAGACACTCCGTTCTTCATTTTCCGCCCGAATTTGGGACATTGCGTGTTAAATAGTGGAACTGAACGCTACGTTTCTCATGTACTATACCCAAGAAATAAAAAATATTTAAATATAATCAATCCACCTAGTGGGAATTGACCAGTCGCTTTTACAACCAGACTCAATAGGAACGCATTTTTATTTTTACACATATACTTTTTAACCCATAGCTACCAAATTCTTTAAACAGACTAAAGGAGTCCTCATGCATTACAAATAAGTGATCTGCTGTCAGTATTACAAAGACTGTGTTTCCAACAGTCGACCGACATGTTCCCTTGAGAGGAAATTACAAATACTTTAATTCTTAATTTAACAAGTTGTTCAACAGATAAACCATTGAGCGCTAGAAGGATTTGTAATGATTTTCTTACATGTTTCGTTCTATAAAATTTCTCACTTTTTAACTAACAATACTTTTAAGCTACGATTTATTATTGTAATATATAAAAGTAATTTTAACATAATAAGATATTTGGTTTGCGTAATTTAAGCACATTTTAAAATAAAACTATTTTTTTTTTTCTAAAATCTGGCGTTTCGAACACTTTACATTCTGCCATTCCATTGGTAAACATTCCACCGAGCGGAAATCAAACACACAACCAATTGAAGTTGCAGTCCCACATCGTCACGATGGCCTCAGGCTTCAGATATATTTTTAACATTTGTTTTTTAAAGTGTTATTTACACACTTAGCACATTGAAAAAAGCAGTCATAACATTTTAAAAACGAAACGTTAAAAATGTTTAATAAATAGCATTCTTTCTTGCCAAACGACTGTTCGTAGAATAATCTTTGGGTAGCAGAAATTTGTAAATATCTCTTTACAGAGATACTAACAACAAATATAAGTTGTAATTGCGACGTAGCTGTAGAACGCATGGCTTAGCGGTCCGAGCGCTTCAACGGTTTTCAAGAGGCGCGGGTTCAAAACCCGCTGCGTTAAAATTTGTATAAGTTTTCTAAATATATGTTCTTCAGATACATTTTTAAAAATGGAATTTGTCCTTACCAATTAACAAACTTTTTATTTGTAAGAAAATTTAATACCAAAACAAAATTTACCACTTTACAATAACATTCAGAACTAATTGTCTTCCAATAAATTAAGTGCGAAGTAAGACAAAAAAACACTACAGAAATTACTAAGATTTGAAAACATACGGGAAATGTTAATGAACGAACTCATTCTTTGCTTTACCCTATAGATTTACAATTAAGGACCTTAATAGCATCGTATTGTTTTTAGTGTAAGTCGTTTAAATAATTTTATGAGATTGCGTCACCAAAATCGGCCATTTCCTTTTAAGCAGCGCCATTTATCGTTTTACTTGAAGCGCGAACTTAAACGCGATTTTTACTCAGCCACGTAAATTTTATGATATTTATTCATTGTTTTTCTTCTGCATAAAGTAATTATAATGACTTTTTGTGACCATTGTGGCGCAGTGTAACTGCGTCTGTCCGTGTACACTATGATTGTAGGTTCGATTCCCCACTCGAGGAAATGTTCTAAATATTCCGCCATTCAGCGCGCAATTTTTTAGATTCAGACGAATAGTGGAGAACGGAGTGTCATGACACTAGGTTCTCTCTGCTTATCCTGCTTCGCGGGAAAAAACATGAAGCTGAAAAAGAAAGAATTTGAATATTGTATTGTATTAATTATACATTATTTAGTAATATAAAATACACAGTTATAATACTCCTTTGTTGTGAATTGTAAAATGAGGTATAGCGGTGCAGTTACGTAAGGTCTTATCGTAATCGTAGCTTCGATTTCTATTCAGAGAAATATTTACATTTAAATAATTTTAATTTCCCTGGTCTAGTAAGGTAGAGTCAGTCATTTGGATTCGCTAGGTGGCGATGTTGGCGGCGAATAAACAATGTTAAAACGGGTGGGAATTTATCTATTATTAAATATTCTTTCAATGCTAGATTTCTACTAGATAATAAAACTACGACTAACAATTGTATGTATGTGCTATTCACACACATAGGATTATGGAACCCATGGTTTAGTAGTCACAGTTCTCGGACGGTTTCTAATAGGCGCGAGTTCGAATCGTGTTGCGTTTTAAATGTTTTTCTAAAAAAATCTCATCAGTATCACAAACAAGCAGACTACACAAATTTGTTTATGCAATACAGATAATATATAATAATGTAACACAACTTACAAAAGATCAAAGTGTCATGTCGTACTAACACTTTCATAAACACACAAATCGAAACAATAACGGCCCTAGGCAGATTTATTTCCAGACCAAAAAAGAAAATTGGAAGGGAAGGGTCGCGAGAAATATTTCAATATGCTATTCGCATTTTTTACGATCGTCATGTGTGTTGCCTTACGATTGTGTACTGCCACAATATTGGGGTATCTTTTCTAAGTTTTCGTGGTACTTTTAGAAATTTATCGGCAGATTGCATAGGTTTTGTGATAAAGCGAGAATTTTCTTTTGTACCAGTCGTTTTTATTAATTTGCTGAAACTTTATACAGCTGCACTCTTTACCCAGATAGCAAGAGAGAACCTAGTGTGATTCTTTATTTATTGACTTTTAGTTTGAGCGGAGAAATAAAAATAATTTAATTTATACATTCCTCCGAGTGGGAATTGAACCCACGATTAATCATTTACAGTCTGCAACAGTCTCACTGCGCCACTGCGCCACTTTCCCCACTTGTTATGTATTTAGTGGGATTAAGTAACAGTATATTTGATTGTTCAGTAGAAAATATTTCTAATGTGTAAAACTAAATGCTTAGCAATTACAATATTAACGTACGCCAGCAGTTTCACGCTTTGTCTTACAAATAACGTTTTATATTTAACTCGCGGCTTCGGCTTCGCCTGTGTGAACTACACGACTAAAGTACTTAGTGTTTTCACCCGCCCGCGATCTCACTTAAATCAATCAACTTTGCTTAGTTTATAATTTAAATTGTTGTAACTTTTTTGTTCCTGAACCGATTGAAATGAAATAAACACTACATATTAAGAAAAGTGTATCATTTTATAATAGTATTAAAATCGATTAAGCCATTTCAGAGATTAGCGAGCACACCAAACAGACAACAGACAAACAGAAAAGAAAATTATTTTGGGTTCTATTATATCGGTTCTATTTTTGGTTACGTTTTTATTATATTACATATATATATATATATTATATATGCAGACCAAGATAACATATTTAAATTTATTAATCAAGTGTAATGACTCATAACCATTCTGTTTAATCAGATATGTCTTTAGCAAAATGCCTTTATCGATACTAATATTATAAATGCGAAAGAAACTCTGTCTGTCTGTCTGACGTCATCACAACCAAACCGCTGAACCGATTTTAATGAAATGTTATGTAGAGATACTTGAGGGTATTGAGATGAATATAAGATGAGTGTTTTCTCCATTTCTTTAAAGGTTTTTCCAGGAATTTCATTGTTTGTTACGATAAGGCCGCCGATAATACGAAACAGCTATAGTTCACACGAAGGCGAAACCGCGAGCTGGTCGTTAGTTTTTATATGAAAAGATCTAAAGCAATAATATTCAGTCAAGCCTCCAGATGATCTGGCGAAGCCAAACAATGGCCAATACAAACAAAATAATTTAAAATTTTCTAATCATCAAAATGTGCTTAATTATAACAAGACCACAAAGGTATAAAAGCGAAATTTCACTGCATATTTAACGCTGTATTACAAATACAGAAAGCTCAATATTGCTTCTGCTAATACAGAACTAATGTTTCTTGTTCAAGCCGACTGTTTTGCGGAGATATAAACGTTTAATGGTCGGGGTGCGGCAAAAACAGCCGCAAGTGCAACCAAGATTATAATATCGGAGTTTCAATTGCACAAGTTCGAGCAATTTGCTATTTCACACTATCGTTCCGTTACAGATGTTTCGGTCATGTGTATTTCCCAAAATGGAAATATTGTAATGGATTGTAGGCGTATGTAGCTGCGTGGAATGTTATTAGGGTTTTTCATATTTTTTCAGTTATCGTTATAAATAATCGGAAAAAGGCTTTCGAACCGAATTTGAGATGTTGCGTGTTGATTGCCGGAACTAAACGCCGTGCTTTTTCTCTAAACAGAGAAGAGGAATGAAAATAAATTTAATTTAATAGGTCTCCTGACGGGTTCGTAATCACAGACAGACATCGCTCCATTGCACCACAATAGCTTGTAAATAAAAATTAAAAAAAACTTCACGCATTAC
The DNA here is from genome assembly GCA_038994665.1 of Podotricha telesiphe. NCBI lineage: Eukaryota > Metazoa > Arthropoda > Insecta > Lepidoptera > Nymphalidae > Podotricha > Podotricha telesiphe. Next base: position 225,530 of record JAOYRR010000250.1, read on the forward strand.
ACTCATATTGTAGAATAGGCAAAGGACACCTAGTGATTAGACTCGTTTAGAAATTTACCTGACAAGTGGGGATTGCACGCCGTGAAAACTAATCTATTATATGCTATTCATTATATATTTGTTTATTAAAAATATAAATAAAAATTCTTTAATGGTTTACGAAATATATATAATGATAAAAGTTTATCTAAACTTTTGAATGGTTATACTTCAAATGTTTTCAATATTTTTCTTCTGGCGTTGGGTTCCGGATTTCCGGATTTCTAAAACTAAGTTCTATTTGCCTGCGGAGAGAGAAAACAAATCTAAATGACAAGACAATTGTCAAATCAAGGAAAGTCATTGTTGAGTCAAAGTTTCAATATCAACAGGTAATTAGAATTAGACGCCATAAAATCATACAGTCGACACAAACGAAGTTACGAGTATCAACTAATAAAATACTGAAAACCGTTTAAGAGGCGCGGGTTCAAATCCCACTGCGTTCAAATTTATATACGATTTCTAAATATATGTTTTTCAATTTCCTAAGTGTGTGAATAACACTTACAAAAACTAAAAAAAAAAATACTCATACTATTTTTAAATTAAGAAAAAGAGAAGCTACTAAAATATGTAATCTAAATAATCAATTCAGTAATATAAATTCAGTAATATCAAATTAACCCATACAGCTTAGTGACTAGAGCATTAGAATATGTTAACTAAGTACCAGTTCAATTACCGTCAGATGCAAATCCTAAGAAATATAACATTCACATGTGTGACTTAATATTCTTTAGAAGCAGGTAAAAATGATATGGAAGAAAACAGTAGCACATATTTGGCAACCTTTTGTATTTGTTTGTCTTCGGAAATTGGATATTTGTGGGAGAGAAAAATATTTTCTAAGTTACCGCAGCATTATGATTGATGCTTTAGTTTCATTTTACGACAAGTGTGTGTACGGAGCGGTTTATTTTTCTTTGAATATATAAAAACGAACTAATCTACTATATATAAAGTTTTAATACTTTCGCCATGGTTATGTTGTTGGGAAGAGTTCGATTTTAACTACATACAATATTTTCGTCAAATTTAGCGTCAAGCTCCATTGTACAATGGGACAGCATCTGAGTGAAATCGCAATTAGTTTCGGTTCGATTCCCTGTCGGAGGAATTATCATAATTTAATTATTTTCAGAATTTTAAATTGTATTGCACTAAATTTCACTGAAGTGCGTTTTGTGTATTTACATAAGACAGAGCTTATTACAGTAAAACTTAGTGAGTAACATATTTATAGAAAACGTACAAAAATTTGAATCAACATTTGAACTCGCACCTCTTGGAAACCGTCCAAGTCCAACTCCAAGAGGCGCAGGTTTGAATCCCGCTGCGTTCAAACTTTTGTACGTTATCTAACAATATGTTTTTCAATTTCATAAGTGTGTGACAAATATTGTAAAAAAAAATATTTTAAATCTTTGTGTATATAACCTTCATATATATATTCATGTTAGGTACTTGCGATGTTTATTTATTATAAGTCAAAAAATTCCTAATATAGTAGCAGAATAGAATATAATATATTGTATATGCAATTACATAATTAAATAAATTTTGTATTCATGTTAAAAATATACAATTTGTACTGCAACATAACGTTCCACAGAAATTAGCTTTCACATAACGTCTCTGGTATTTACTCCCTGTATAAAATATTCAAGCTCGATTTGTCACGTTTGCAAACTCCGTGTGACGTAATCAACTTCAAAATTCAATAACACCATATAATATTGATGGCGCTTTCTTACTGTTTGAGTTTAAATATAGAAATATCGTTGTTTCGTTTTGAAACTTATTTAAGATTGTTTATAAGTTATATAAAGCTTGCTTAGAAAATATATATGCGCACTAGCAACTCATTCGCGGCTTCCTTTTTTCACCGGCCCGCATCCTCACTTAAATCACAAATTTTCCTCATATTTATAAATTATACGGCTGTAACTGTTTTATTTATGAACCGATTGAAATAAAATCGATATTGTATTTAATCTATCAAAAAACATTGTTTTGGGTTCTATTACATTGATAAATGTCCCTAATAATATATTTTTTCATATATATTTTAGGTACAATCAACGATTAGTTATATTTTTACTATATGTATATTTAATTCAATAACTATATTTTTCAGCTTAACACTTTCCGGACACTTACGTAGGGGTATCGAGAATCTAGTGTCAAGGCAGTTCTGCACTTTCCGTCAAAATTTGAGACATTATGTCTTGCCTGATGGGACTTTACTCCGCATTTTATCTTATCAAAGCGGGGAAATAAGAATAATTTAAATATAATAAGTCCTCAGGTTGGGCTTGAATCCACTACCGTCATGTTTACAGCCAGACGTTGTCCCACTGCGACACGATACCCTCATAGCCTATAATTTATTAAAAAGTCACTCTTATATCTTTGGTTTAACATTATCATTTACATGCTCATATAGAGTGTAAATTTAACACATTAAAATTGTGAACATAAAATAGGCAAATTGCAATCGATATTGCCAAAACACTAATATTGGCATGAAATTCGTTGGGAAATTAGCTGAATATCGACATTACTCGCGAGAACGATACAATATGCTGACATGGACCTAACAGTGCTCTTAAATATTATGATAAAATTCAGTATAACATAACATTAGTGTACGCAAGCTGGTATTAGAAGTTAAAATATTGCAAACGCTGCATTACATCGCTAATAAGCATAGCAGGGTAGCCCGATGAGAACCTAGTGTCAAAACACTCCGTTCTCCACATTCTGCGTGAACTCAAGACATTGCATGCTGTAAGGCGGATCTCAAAGCCGGGCTTTATCTTGTACCTTTCCTAAATATACTATTCATTTTCCTAAGTGTGTTAATTTAAAAATTAATAACACTTCAAATAAAAAAATGTAAAGCATATCTTGTACCTTGTACACATAACCATTCCCCCGAATGGGAATCGAACCCACAACTAATTGCGTCTACAGACAGACGCTGAACCACTGAGACACGGTGGCTTTAGTACAGTTCACCTTAATATAGTAACGTGCCATTAGTGTACGGACGCCGCTATTAGAACTTAAAACATTGTGAAAGCTGCACCAAATGTATAGTGCGTTACAGCGCTAATAAAGTAGCAAAACATATTATTTCTCCTAATTTAATAAAGTACTTTTGTACTGCAAACACAGAATTTATGTAGCGGACATTTCACTCAGAATTGTGTCTCAGAAATTTTTACTTAAAATTTAATTTTTCTTTGAAATTGTCCGTTGCCCGCTCAGTTGCGTGTTAAGTTGAGGAACTTACTGCCGCCTTTTTTTATAATAAGATTAAGAAAATGATTATATTTTACGTACGTTTTTTCAAGTTAGATTTGACCCAATAACCATTGCGTGCAGTAATATATGACCTAACTACACAATGGCGTCTTAATAATTAAGGAATTTGCGTTTGTGTTGTTTTCGGTTTTAGTGTAAATAGTTTATTTTATTATATATATTATTGAGACAGAGGAAATATATATAAATATATTAATACTAGAGACCAATGGTGCAGGGTGAAAGCATCTGACTGTGAATGTGATGATTGTTGTGATGATGATGATTGATGATTGTTGATCTTAGGAGCTCATTATGTTTTTTTCTTTCTTGCATGCCGTATCCGCCTGTAAGTATTTGTTACACTTAGATTAAGTTCCGTTTACTATGTTTCTTTTTTTCTGTATGTACCGTGTAAACAAATGTTGGTGGATCAAATAAATAAATTGTGGATTCGATTTCCATTCGGGGGAATGACTATATTTAAACTATTTTTATCCCTCCGCATTGGTGATAAAATAAGACATGGTATTGAGTTCCCCCACTTAAAACTCAATGTATCGGATTCGGGTGGAAAGTGGAGAACGGAGTGTTTTGACACTAGGTTTTGTCTGACTACCTTGCTATGCGGGAAAACGCGTGAAGATGAATTTAATATTGCTTTTTCAAAATTTCCAATAATAATATCGACTTTTAAATTCTCATATCTTTTTTTATGAGACGCTTAATTGAATTTTATTTACAATTTAATTGAAGGAATTAGGTACCTAAAAACAAGTGCACAGCACTTAGTGAAACAAAAGCTGAATACTAAAATACTTAAGCTTTAAGATTAAAAACTTAGCTCATAACTTAACTCATTTTTGTCCGACCGTACGCACATAAGAAACTATTCCAACGAAGATTTTAATCAAATCATGAATCACAATTTGAATTTCAAATATAAAGGAGGAGCCAGTTAGAGGAATAATATTAACTTTGATTACTTCACAAACTCTGTAGATAACTGTTATCGTAAACAACTGAGTTGTGGCTAAGTTTTAAATCAAGTTTTCACTTATATAACACTCATTTTCGCTAATGATTGCATACATTTTGTATGTAATGTAAAAATATACAGATATATATATATATATATATATATATATATATATATATATGCTATGTAATAATACCGTAGATGAAAATATAATAAACAGCTGTAATGGTGAAAAATTTTTTTAGAAAAGATTTGGATGATACTTATGAAGAGAGTTGTTGATTGCAGGTATTACTAATAATGACACCTAAAAAAACATATTAATTGTTTTTATATTATGAGTATACATTGAGTATATGAGTTTACGAAAATCATGGAAATAAAGCTGCATGAAGAGCATAGTTAAAGTTTTTTATTTTTTATATTATAATGCATTAGAAAAACATTTACTTAACCTATACAATTAAATACTTTATACTAAATGCAAATTGTATACGGCACATATACTAAAATGACATTTATCACAATTTTTGTCTGTCTGTTTCTTTCTGCTAATCTTTGAAGAAACTTTCACTGGCTATAGCTATACCAGATACCTAATGTGATAGTGAATAAGAAAGTGCAAAATAACTTAAGACGACTTTTATTAAAGAAACGGACACGCCACACGGACGAAGTCTCGGGCACAGCTAGTAAAATATACATATTAGGGTTAACCGGTCTCCAGTTTTTTTCTACGCGTTACGTACTTGTTTTCCAATCAAAGATGATTATTTGAGACTGCAAATTAAGTAAGCTTACGCTTTCATACATACTTTCTTCTTTTCGTGTTCTTTTTTATATTCTTCGTAATAATAAGTTCTTTGATATTCGCGATTTTCACACATTTTGAAATGAAACTATTTTAACCGGATTAATCACGTATAATTTTGGTATTTGAAAATACATTTTTAGAACTGTATACCTGTGACCACGGACTACTGTAAAAAGTTCGAAACGTCGGGTTCTAAAAATGTATTTTCGAATACCTAATTTATACGCGATTAATCCGGTTAAAATAATTTCATTATTTTGTTATGTTATTTGTAACGTGTTTTAATTTATTATGTGTACTTTTCTTCTGTGGTTGGGTATCTGTGGAATAAAGAAAAAAAAAAAAAAACTATACTCGTATAGTCTAAATCATCGTATAAAGTTCCCTACAAATTTTAATATTTAAATTTGTCATATGCAACTTGTATACAAATATTTAAAAAAGTTATAATCGTAAGTTATTTTATTCGTTAACCGCATTGTATTTGTACAATGGCGACTAAGCCCAAGCGACATATTGGTGTATTAGGTCCGGATGTATATCACGAAACCGTACGCGGATTTGCGAAATTTATTCCCATGGTCCGCTCTGTTTCAACTGAAACAGCTGTACAAAATCCTAGATGCGATATATTTTTTTGGTTTCATATATGTTGCTAATATGTTTTTATTGGCTGGATATGAATCGACTACACATGGAGGAATGGCTCTGGTAATACAAACGCGACTGAACATGAAATATTTTTCTAAACTCAAAATGATAGTATTAATAACCTATCATTTTAGTATAACCTATCATTTCAGACAGCTGAAGTAACCGTTCCATACTTACATATATATATATATATGGTTGTAATTCTTATGCAAATAAAACTTTAAAATATTAAATGGCCTCGCTGAAATAATAGCTGTAAAACATAGGAATGTAGCAGTCGTGTAAGCGATATGGTAGCGAAGTTCCTCTCTCTTGAATTTGCAGGCACTTTATATATCGATGACGCTACTATTGTTATATATATATATATATATATATATATATATATATATATATATATATAAAAAAAAAATATATATATATATATATATATATATATATATATATATATATATATATATATATATTTACATACAGCCTAACACTCTTCTCGCATAGCAAGGTAGTTAGTAAGAACCTACCATTCGGCCCGACTTCGAATCATTTCGTATTTAATAGCGGAACTCAACGCTGCGCTTTGTCTTGCACCAATAACAATTAAATTACTAACAATTCCACTTTTATATATTTACAATACCAGCGAAAACTGTAGAAATCACAGAAAAATATACGTATTTTGGTTGCACACTCATACCTTTGTAACAGTCCCAGAGTGGCTATTCACCTTTGTAACCATTTCGATTACGACGTCATGGTTTCAAAGAAAAAAGATAAGCATTGGCTTCTAATGCCTTAGCCGGATACGATACGCGTGAGATTTGACCCGGATAAAGGATAGGATATACGTTTTCAGGATAAAGTTGTTGTTTGTACGGTTTCATTTTACTTAGAATATTGTAGGGTAACACTGCACTGAAGTTTGTAGATTGTGGCGCAGTCAACACGATATACAAAAAATATAGGCTACACAGGTGATGATTGTGATTTCGATTCTGACTCGGAGAAAATTTGATTTTGACTGGTCTGTCTGCACTTCCACTACCAAGATAAAAATGAATAAATATGTATTTTTTTATTATTATTTGTCAGGCAGAGATAACCTAGTATCAAAACACTCAATTTTCCAACTGAATGCGTGACGTTGATTATGGGACTCAACGCCGCGCTTTTGTCGTGTCACTAGAGCAGAAAACTAAAAATAATTTAAATTGAATCACTTCTCAAAGTGGGAATCAAGCCCACAACTATCGCATATACAGTAAAACGCTGTCACACTGCGCCGCAGTGGCCTCACTAAATATATAAATATAAGCTACTATTAGGTTCGTTTTGAGATGTACAGAATTTTAATATTTTAAGAGTGTATCCAGCAATACAATCCTTTCTACTTTCAACAGTGGAGTTTTGAAATGAATATTAAGCCTCAGAAACGAGGTATTTAGAAGATTCAAAAGGTCTATCGAGTTGAATACAAATTAAGAGTTACCAGTAATTTCAAAGGTTTAAATTTGGTTACTATGGTATTTTATAAATTTTTCCTTTTGTTAATTTTTCCTTATCGTTGGTAGAAACAATGTAATATAAAAATTATAAAGGTATTTTATATTGTAAGATGACAATTGACGCCATTAAGACTTCGCTGTGAGGCAGTGTTTAATTTTAAAAGTGAAAAGAAGATTGAAGATGCAATATTGACTCGACAGAATAATTAAATTAAGATGACCTCTTATAACGTTATTAAATATAAAATATGCATAAACACACAAACATTACACAAAAGTAAATCCTACATAATAATATAGAATCAAATGTCAAGTGAACCATAATCAGTAAGGCTCCTATCCCACTATCCCACAAAAACGGACAACAGACGGTTTCAGTAATTAATTTTAATTGCAAAACTTGGCGCGGGAGCGAGGAGCGTTCTGCTGTGTCCCTAATTCGGTAATGTGGAATTTGTAACCTGTGCATAGTAAAATGTTTAAGAACATACATTGTATACGTAGAGTTTGTGTATGTAGAGAACTCCGTATTGTAGTTCCGAGAATTGATCTCCGCTTTTTAGAGTTCATATAAAATACTTCCTCGTGTGGGATCTTAGGTTTTTATTCAAGGAGTTCAAAGAAAAAAAATATTTAGCAGTCTCTAGATATACATATTTGGTCGAACCAAGTTACATATATTTAGAAATTCCATAATTATTATTCCAATTTCCTAAGTGTGTGGTGACTAACACTTTAAGGACAATGTTAAGAACATCGAGAGAGTTTTTTTTCACTTTTTTTTTGAGTCACTTCTCATTCCAAACCTTTGAAGCCAAAACACCAAAAAATATATGTAAATTTGAAGAATATATAATCATTAATAAATAGTGTATCTGTAGGTCTCTCAGTGAGTAACATAACAGTTATTAATACAGAAAATAACATTTTTATATAATAATAAGATATTTCAGTGAAACCATCTGTCTGACTCTGTAAACAAATATACTAAGCACTGTATAATTGAATACTAACCTTGAACTTTTAGTTCAATCACGTGCCCACTCATTTTACATTTTACATATTACATTACATGAAGAATTTTAAGCTCACTCTTTTTTAAAGCGATGTAAAGTGTATAATGTTTTAAATTTTATTACGAAATAATTAAGTTTTGCTGAAATGTATGAAAAAGGTTAAATGAAATAACATTTGTTTAAATAGGTTTGATATAAATATATATGAACACTAAGCTTAGTTCTAAATCATTATGTGCCTGGTTATCAGTTTATCTTGGTCTTGTCTGAGTGAGGCCATTCAAATTATTTAAAAATATTAACCTATTGCCGTATGGGAATCAAACCCCAGGCCTACAATTCAGTGAATGAAGATATAATTTCAATAATTTTAAAAATTTTAAGTTACCTTAATTTTCTTAAGAAATCTATATGAAAACAACCTACGAACAAAGTTGTTCTTGGTGATTTTCCATTACCACTTGAGTCGCAACCATTTTGCACTTTACAGGATTATTTTTATTATTTCCTCATCAGACATCAGAAGCCAGAGATCGTGCAAAGTGGAGGAGATTGAGTAGGAGAGGATTAGTGCCGAGTAGAATACATGCCACGTATTGGCAATTACACATAATATAGAGAAGCATCGCTTTATTATTAACTGCATATCTATTCAATGATATTGCATGGCTAAATATTACCAAACTATATTTGAATATTTGAAACAATGCAACGCTAAACATAGATTGGACTATATGAAATTAGTAGCTCTACATTAGTATATACGAGACTATTGTGGTGCAGTGTTACGTCTTACTGAAAACGCGATTGGTTATAGTTTCGATCACCACTAGAAGAGTTTATATAAAAATATTTTTTTTGCGCCGGTCCAAAGCAAACTCGGCGTTGAGATCCACCACTTAACACGCAATATCTCGAATTCAGATGGAGAGTGAATTACGGAAGGTACCGGAAGCTAGACACCGGCTTCTCTCTGACTACCCTGATTTGCGGGAAAAAGCGCGATGCTGTGTATTTATTGCACGAAACGTAAAACAATATATCAAAGCAACATTTATCAAGTCGCAATAAGAACATACCTTTGCATTGCACTCGTATCGAACAGTGATAAATTGGAATTGTTTCGCCTCTATTACCGCTAGCTTTAATTGTAAACTATCTACTACGTAGCTCCTGTAAATTCCTAGCAATGCTGTATTGATGGTAATATTCGTTAATTAATCTGATATTATATCATGATATTAAATTTCTCGAAATTAATTAACGTGTTTGTGTATTTTTTTTTGATTCATTGGCTTTGTGGTTTTTTTTTTATTATTATGATAAATTTACTTTATTTAAGTGTAAGTCTTCTTGTACTATTTTATCAATTTTCTTAATACCTCCGATCTCATGTGTAGTGACTTTATTAGTTTTTTTTTTATTTGACAAGTTTTTACAAAAAATATTGTATATTATTACTATTACCAAAATAGGTAAAGATATAATACCTATGTTAGTGTGATAAGGGAATTGATAAGCATTATTAATATTATATACATATATACGAGTATATACTATGTATATTTAATTTACACTCAAATTAAGAAGAACTACTTACTTAATATAAAAAAAAACAAGCTATGGGTATCAAGCATCAGAATCACTAACCACGCATCCAACACAACTGCCAAAGCGTTATTTAATATTATTAAAATTCCGTAATAGATATTCTTGTTATCTTACTTATATTCTATACTAGCACCCCGCTTGCGGATTCACCTGCATAAACTACATGACTAAACTACTTATATTTCACCCGCCTGCTTTCCTACTTTAATCATTGACTTTGCTTAAATTTAAAATTTAAATGAATGAAACATTTTTAATTATAATTAGATTGAAATGAAATAAACACTTAATGTCAAAAGACGCTTACCACTATACAATAGTTCCTATTGGATGCAGTCAAGAATATTCCAGCTGTACCAATTTAGCGTTACATATATGTAAAAGCTCACCAATGAAGTATAATTACGCTGATAAGCTCTTACAAAAGAGTAACGCTTATCAAACACTTGTTTTAAAAAATAAGTTAGGGCGATTTTTTTACACAAAAACCAATTTTAAAAGAACGCCAAATGCCAAAGGTATTTCCCTAACAAAGTAACAGGGAAAGGAGATGAAAGCTCATAATTATTATTAAGAAAGATCCATCTTCCAAAGGAAAGTAATTGACATGATTTTCATTCGAAATATTTGAAGACGCAGAGTGTCGTCTTATTTTTAATATTCAGTGTGAACTTCACTTTTTTGAACTTATGACGCGTTGTTGCTCAGCAATTTTCGTTTGCTCGATGTGAAAATTAGTTTTTTAAATATATAGGTATTTATGTAACATTTATACGGTATATCTGTATAGAACTTAGTATTAAAATACCGTTCTCCATTTTGTAACCGAAATTGAGACTGCGTGGTTCAGGCGTGGCAGGGGCGGAACTGAACACCGCGCTTTTTTGTTTTCAATATTTATTTATAATTATAATAGACAAATATGGCACAAAATAACAGTTGTAGGTCCAATTTTTTTTTTGAGAACTGATTGTATTGATAAAACAGATGTCTTCTCAATCAACATAGACACATGACTGAAACTAGATAGCACTGGATTTTACGATATAAATATTAGAGATTTTAGAGAGATTTAAACAATTATTCGAAACCGTGGACTGGAAGTACCTAATTACGCAGCAAAATATTCATATTGTAATTTATTTACATTAATAAACATTGTTTTAATAATTGTATTCCATGAAAACTAACATTCTTAAGAGCGTCATGATAGGTCACCATCATGTATGTCCACAGATCATATTTTGATTCCTTTTAATTAAATTATAGGTAAAATAATCTGTATTGATTTTCGAATTAACCAAATATATTCCGCAACTCATAATTCTATGAATAACATTAAAATATCACAAGCTAATAAGTGAATTGACACTTAAAATATATATTTTAAGGATTATTAATTTTAATTTTAAACTTTTTATTGTTAAATAATTGTATGTTTGTAATAAGTCAATAGTAGGGTGTACACCCTAGACACATACATAACAATGGTTGTCTAAAATTTTATCTTGAAATATGATTAGTACAGACTTTAAACAGAAATTAGCAATCTTCTTTTTCGAGTCAATGAAACAAAAGCGCCATAATAAAAGAACTGAACTGAACTGAAGAAAATATTCAAATGATTTTTGCCGATAGTTGGCTTTTATGACTACTTAACTTGTGCCTTAAACAGGTGGTCGTTTAAGTATGGGAACGGACAGGTGGGACAGGCAAGTGGGTCTTATAAAAAAAGCTAGCAGTTCTGTCACTGTTTGTGGATTGGCATCACAGTCAAAAATGTTCCTTATCAGCCAATCTGGCAATGAAAATATAGTTAATATAATCAATAAGTTATAAAATTTCTTCCTCTTCTCAGGGTACCTCTTAAAGCCTGAAGGTTGGTCGCTAGCTTCCTGAACTCTACTCTGTCCAATACTAGACGTAACAGTTGTTCCTCGGATCTGATACCGGTCCACTCCCTGATTTTACTCAACCACCAACCTTTTCCTTTTGCTTTTTGCTTTCCACTTTACCTACCATAATTGAGCTGAAGCAAATTGTATCTGTCATGCGTCAGAACATTGTATACACGCTCTATTTTGCGCTTTTAGATAATTTGAATCATTAATAAAATCTGAATGATTAAAAATTGACCCTAATAAAAAAAGAAACATTTGAATAAACCGTTTCCAATTGAAAATTAGTACAACAGCTCAATATTCCATTAAAATGCTATAATAATAAATATATATCATGTGGCGTTATCGTCCTTAACATATTCCGTTACATACTTTTAATGGCGCTTTAAAAAATACATTATTAATTTTACAAAAGCCAAAATTGTCTTGTTTAATCTAAATTAACGTTTTTATTTTCACATTACGGTCGGCATTTCGTGCTGATTTATACTGTTATTAATCAAGCTGAAATATCAGGCACGCCCAATTATCTCTTGTACTTCAGTGGTTTGGTTTTCATTTGGCAGTAAAGTGGACCTATTTGTGCATACAAAATGTTACTTGACATAAAGAAATCGTAATTCTTTTTCAGATTAAACTATTATTTTAATTAAAAGCTTTAAGCAGCTTTGTTTGTGTTGGAAATTAATTTGAAAGTTGTTGGAAGTATCAAGTTAATAATAAAAAAATCACATAAACTTTCTTCCTATTTTAGAGTTATTACGTATAGAGTGACGGAACTCAACGCCGCGATTTGTTACTAGACCGGAGAAATGAAAATAGTCTACCAATTGGTGTTTTGTTTTATTCCATAGACAAGGCAAACGAGCGTCCGGGTTACCTGATAGTAAATGATCACTGCTGTCCACGACCCCGTGCAACACCAGAGGAGTTACAGGGATGTTGCCGGCCTTTAAAGTGGAAATAAACGCACTTTTTGAAGGTACCCATGTCGAATCGACCTAGAAACACTGGTAATGAACCAAAGCTATATAATTATATACGGACCCACTGCTTCTCTATTTGCCTAAAATTCAATAAAGATTTTTGTTAACAAAATTTTATTCTAAAGTGTTATCAAGTATATATTATGTCGCTGATTTTACGTTCATAACCAAACTCACCATTGAAACTACTGAAGTCTTCTCTAAGACGACAGTTTCATTACTCGCCTACTTTTTTACAATTTTCTCACTTAGTGCATTTTTATGACAAAATATTACAATTAAAAAGAAAATTTATATATATATAAGCATTTATAGTAACCTAATGTCTTACAAAACATAGGGGCCGTCGTGGCGCAGTGGGACAGCAGACTATAAGTGCCATGGTCATGTGTTCGATTATCACTAGGAGAAATTATTATACTTAAATTAATTTCATTTACTTGCTCTAATATAAAATAACGATACGTTCAACGATAGCGTTCTTTATGAAATTAACTTTCCTTTTCTCTTTAATATGATACATATGCTATATATCTTATTTTGACTATAATAGTCAATTTAACCCCTCTTTTAGCCTTGAGTCATACCTTTTAACAAATAAAACCACGCACAAAGCAACTTACAATATAATATGGCATAACTTAAATAAACAAATGCTTATTTTCTAGAGCAAGTGTCGTCGAGTGGAAAATCAGCAAGTATATACCTACACGATAGACTCGACTAGCCTGTGATGTTGCACGCATTGCGGATGACGTCGCCATTTGTTTTCTTGTATAAATACATTTATATCTTACGATACGATCGGATTAAATCTAAAACATCGTAAGTCCATACACTTTAATATTGACATTTAGATATAGGATAATTTTAAGACAACTTGACGGTACAGGTATTATAATAGGGGATCGTAGATATGTTCATAAGATTCGAATTTCGTGCCATGAAAATCTTGCCTTGCTTGACTCAGTGTGGTCGCGATTTATATAGTCATTACTAATTTTCAAATTAAATATTGTACGTATATAATATTTTGTAAATTCAAGTGTAAAACTAGTACTATTAGACGTCACTTTGTGTGCATTGATCGTGATATAATTTATTTAGAAAATTCATTCATTCATTGGTCATTATAAAGGCTGTTACCATTTACGTTGCATTCGCAAAAAGTCAACTTATTAAAAAAAAAACGGTATAAATGTATGTAAGTATGGAGCTTCACGCTTAACAATTTTTCCTGGTAGTCAGAGAGAACATAGAGTAAAGCATTTCTATTCTCCACTTTTATTCGTATTTAGTAAAACCTAATTACACAACTAATAAAGAATAAATACAACACTAATTTAAAATTATCAATCATTTTAACGTATAGCAACTTGTGTATACTAAATAATGAAAGGAAACAAATATATATTAAATTTTAAATGCAGAATATAAAATCGTGAAGCGAAACGAAAGTATAAAACGCTTACAATCTATTCGTTTCAAAGAACGTTGTATAACGCTTAGGTTGGGAATCACCATTTTTCCCTGTTACCAACAAAGGTGGTGGCCTTGCGTAATTTATCCGAGATTTTCCCCTGATAGTGACAGATTATGCAGTGTTGCCATAAAAAGAAATGTTTCATTGCAATTTGCATTGAAAAATATTTCATGAATATTTTATATTTAAATTGTTCATGTTTTACAGCTGCGTTATTTATTCCACTTTAGTGTCAATTCATCTGAATGGAAGATAAATTTATTGAAATAAAAAATATTTTAAGTGCCTTCTTTCTTTGTTCATATTGTGATGTACGTTTCGAAATGGCGTTATTGTAAATATACGGTGATACATATAATTGAGCGTGACTTTGTCTGTTATAGACTTTATTTCCATATTAGCTACCAGTGTTATGATGGGCTATAAAGATGCAACCCAGCCTTTCTTAGATGCTATCAACTGCTTAGATGTTTCATCTAGCATTTTTTTTTTTAACTTTTCGACTAATTGGTACACCCACATTCAACACTTCTAACAAAATACATAGTGAGTACCGTAGTAAGAAAATTCAAAATAAAGTCATATGTTCCTTGAATTACAAATCAATCATCATAGTCGCAGATTTCTAGATCTCATTGTATAAATAAATTCAATTCGATACGAATATAATGATAATATTAGAAATCAAAAGCAAACATCAAAAAAACATTTATTACTGCAAATGCACTGTGAACATTAATTATTACCTCGCTTTAAGGCTTACTTCTTAATTTTTAAATACATTTCCATAGGATAATCTTCTCGTCGAGGTCGTTTATTATTTTCTAAGCGCTACTCTAAGTAATTAGTAAAGAGAAATATTTTAAGTATATTTGTTTTATATTCTTTTCAAACAAATGCGATTTAGTTATTAAATATTGGAATAAGATTAATGTGGGTTCGATTTCCATATATACAATGAAAATTATTATATTTTTTAAATAATGTGTTACTCACTGATCATAATGATTAATCATGAAGCTTTTCTGTTTATTTATATAAAAAGACTTTTTGGCGACTTTTATTTTAGCGTAACCTAACCCCGCATTATATATAACCAGATTCAATTGAAACATTTATATTATGCAAGACAAATACAAACACACGATATCTCGGATTTAGGTTGAAAGTGGAGGAGTGTTTTTACACCAGATTCTCTCCGACTACTACTAGACTGGTAAAAGCATGAAGCTGTAGAAATTGTATGAGAGTTGATGAAAAATAAATAAATTGCTCCAACATTATGAGCCTGTAATCATCGAGAACATTTCAGGTATGTTTTAACATCAACCTGAATTTAGATATATTTTATAATTATTGCTTTTGTTATTTATTAATTTCAAATATTATGATTAGCGAAATAGCCGCATAATTACTATATTAATGAAATATTTAAATGAAATTTTGAAAAATATGTTATATTTTGTATTAACTAATACATATAAAAAACGCCTTGTCCTGCAAAACAAAGTAGGCGGAGAGAACCTAGTATCATGACACTCCCTTTCTTCACCCTCCGCCCTAAACCAAAACATTGCATATTTTATGGCAGAACACCGCAAACGCAGTACAAAACTCTTATTAACATTAAGACTTAGATATAAATTGTATCGTGATATTCGTATTTTTCACGTATCAAAAGAATACATTATAGACTTAAAATATTAATATCTATCACAATACGATATTCAGGGATGGAAAGTGGTGAGTGGGCAGTTTATTTTAGAGACTACCCAATAATGTGCCAGAGAAATGTATAATTAAAATATATGAAAAAGTGTATAAAATATGGTATTATAAGTTTTATACTTTGTGCTATTATAATTTACTTAAAAGCTTTCAAAAATTATTGCGCAAGTCACAAACATTAATTGAAATAAGTAATTAGTTTGTGAATCATATTTAAAGAAACAGCAATTATCTTTTAAACGTATTAATTCAAGGGTCGAAAAATATTAATATTTTCAACTTTCTTAAGATCGACAATTAAGACAGCAACTTTGGACGCTTATCTTAGTTCTTCAGGCGCTATTTATTTGGCTTGGTAATAATAATAGTGGGTTTTAATTATGTTTTTATTATGTTTAAAAGATTAAAATTGAATTTTTACCTTTAATCAAATATAAAATTTGAAAATTAAATGCCTTATGTCATGTTTGGAAGTTCTGGTTCTAACAGAGGTTATATAGAGGCTACCTTTAAATATCGTTTGGGATCATTTTTAATATTTATAGCTTTCATGAAGTTAGATAGTTAAACGGTTTTCAAGAGGCGTGGGTTCATATCCCGCTGCGTTCAAACTTTTATACGTTTTCTAAATATGTCTTCTTCAATTTACATAGTGTACAAATAACACTTTAAGAAATGATAAATAAATGAGAATGAGATAGCTTTAGTAAAATATTATTTTGAAAAGAATATCTGGTAAAAGCAGCTTTACACTTGTACATATAGTAGGGATACTGTCGGAGTCAGAGATATTGCATAACCCAACGCCGCAGTATACTTACAAATGTTGCACGTGTATCATGTTTTCATATTTATTTAAAGTACATGCAGGAATTTTATAATGCTTTTCTCGTATAATCTTTTAAATATTCACCACTAAAATTATGGTATGCATTTCGGTACTACATGTTACTTTATCTCGCATAAATATAAACCGTCAGTCACATATTATCTGTTGGAATTTCGCGGCATGAACTTCGTAAAGAAAAAAGAATATTTCTTTATACAAATGTAATCTATCGTAGCGAGGTGGTACAATGTCGGGCAATAAGCACATGGTTATGGGTTCAATACTCAATCGGGGAAACGATTATATATTTTTTTATTAGTTTCCCCGAAAAGCGAAGAGCAGAGTATTTTGACACACAAACACATACACACAGGTACACTCAGTGTACCCTGCGATGCGGGATAAAGCGTGAAGCATAAAAAATTTAATAAAACGCAATTTTAATATGCAAATTTATTTTTGTTCTTAGAAATATACAATATAATATAATAGTTATGTGCCGCAAGCAGTTTTATAAATAAAGCATTTTCCCCTTATTTGCCATACGTGTATGTAGTTTAGATATTACAGTACGACTATATGTAGGTTGAGAGGTGTTTTGTCTTACACAAGCCCATAATTATGTAAACTGGAAATGCGGTCGTAATTTCCAAGCTTTTTGTAAGATTTAATTAGTAATTACCGCCACTATAATGTAAGCTCACACACACTATACTGTAAAATGGCTGCATTTTTATCGTATAAGTCAACTTAAATGTATATTATAAGTTTAATTGTCCATTTTCTCAAGTATTTCTTGTATCATGTTAAGTCGGTAAGTGACTTCAAGCTGAGTATGAATTTAAGTTAATTACTTTAAATATTTTACTTACTTTAGTTTTGAATATTAGGGGCTATGTTGGTTTTGAAAATGTAAATTTTTATTCTACATGGTTAAATATTATCACATAATGTTGAGTTCCACCACTCATCACGTCTCAGATTCGGGCGGAAAGTGGGCAACGGAGTGTCTTGCCCGCCATCTGCCCTGCCTTGCAAGCAAAAGCATGAAGCCGATATAAAAAAGATATCTTAAGACATTTTATGTTTTATTATATACGTAATGTTGAAACTAAAAATAATACTGTTACGGTCATTGATTTAGACATATTTACGTAAACGTATAAAATTTGAACTTGAATCCCGCTGCGTTCAAATTTTTATATGTTTTATAAATATGTATTTTTCAATTTTCTTAGTGTGCGAATAACACTTTAAAAATGTTTAAAAAATGGTCATTGATTGGTTTATAACTTCATGTATACATTCACATATATTTTTAAAAGAGAATAGACAAAGGAAATAGTTTTATTTAGATACTTCGTTCCACACTTTAAGGACAATTTCAATGAATCTGATTTTTACGTGCTTTGTACAATGATACTTGTAAACATTTATAAGAAAATATTCTAAATTTTCTGATGCAAATAAAGTATAAACTTCTGTTTAGATAGTTCAGTTCCATTAGAGTTTCAATATATATATAAAGACAATCTCAATAATATATATAAATATATATATATATATATATAGTATACCTAATGGGTATGAAATGTAAAATAAATAATAATGCATCACTAAACTCTGTAAAGGAAAAAGTATTATAAATATTTAAAAATAAAAACCTGAAAGTAATAAAAACACAAGCAACAAATAAAATTTACATTATAATTAGTATTTGCTTTTATTTCCAAAACAAAGGTAAATAATGGACCAGGTCGAAATTTAAATGTTCTACAGTATCGCAGATCGTATACAAATAATCACATTCACTAGTTCAAATCACGTTAGTCTTTACACTTGCAAATTAAATTTAAATTTTTATTTTAAACAGTATCAAGTTCTACGCGATTAACGATTAATACTAGTAAATATAAACTCCACTTGAAGGCAATTCATGATTGAGCCCTATCTCTATGCTTTGCTTTGTCTAACTAAGGTGAAGAAATAAATAGACTGATATACAACTTGCTTTATTTGCCAGAAAATGGAACGAATCAATCAATTGCCAGCCGATGACGTATATATGGCATAGTTCCGACATTCACCAATCTCGATGTCGGTAGGAGAATGGAGTGTCGTGGCTCTTGATTATCTCTAACTTCCCATTGCAGCTATAAAGAAAATATTAAATATATCAAGCAATTTGCCATGTTTTTTGTATGGAAATCCACAATCTTTGAATATTCACACTGCAATTACGTTAATGGCGGCCACCGGCGCATTTCATCCGCAGCACCCGAAGACTGGGTATTAACTCGGATTACGATGCTTACTATGCTTGCTGCTTGCCCGCTGTTTTCTATTTACTATGAATATTTCAATATTTCATGCATTTTAAGGTTAATTCTGTTTTAAGACTTCGTTTTGTTTATGCATTTGTCGTTAATTGGAAAAATAGTAGATTTTAATTACATTTTTCAGTTTTTATACCATTATAAATTGATATAGTATAAATAATGAGGAAATTCAACGTTATTCTTTGCCAAATCAATAGAAAACATTTTATTAATTATAACTACTTCCCACGTGTATGAGTAAAGAGTGTGTCAAACAAGTGGGAGTCAGTGCTTGGGCGGTTTCCAAGAGGCGCGGGTTCGAATCCCGCTGCGTTCAAATTTTTATACATTTTCTAAAAATATAATTTATAATACTTTTAATTTACTATTTCTGGATATAACTTGCAAATATAATATAAATTACGCATATCAAATATTGATAAAATCGTCTTAATTAATTTACGGTTTAAAACGTATATTATACAAAGAGTCGTACAATATAATTACTGGTGTGTCAAAGTTATTTTACTCCGAGCTGTTCTAATGCCTCCCAATGGAACCTGCCATATTGAGTATAGTAATAGACAACAAACCAATAGATGGCCTGAGACTATAGTAGATTTCGTATATCGTAACTGGAAAGATTTTAGTGTCTAGCCTGTGTCTATGTCTAGCCTGTGTCTATGTCTAGCCTGTGAAAAAAAAAAATGTCTAGCCTGTGTCTATGTCTAGCCTGTGTCTATGTCTAGCCTGTATCTGGGTGTAGATTTTAGCCACTAGCGCTCCAAACGGTAATACTTACCGCTCTTCAGAAGAGTATCGTAAAAGCATGCTGTGACTTGTTGTCCTGTTTGGTTTGTGCGGTGAAGAAAAATAGCAAACAAAACACTTTCTCTTTGCAGTAAATCTCTGTTTGTGTATATATGAAATTTGTATCTTAATGGAACAAGACATCAACAGTACGTATATTTCTTCAGATATACTCTATTATGCTAATAGGCGATATAAACAGGGCTGAAATAGTTCAAAATTCGAATAAACATATATACAAACACCCACTGGTGCATCAGGCCGTAAAACTTTATGTAAATAGAAACCCAGATGTGCATAAGGCCGCAGTAAAATGATAACGTGATAAAAACTAAACGAGAACTGAGACAAGATTGTCGGCAAAAGAATAGTTATCGTATACCAATGAAAATGGCATAATTAACGAACTAACAGACAAAATTGAAAAGCAAAAAATATTAGAAGCGGTAGTAAATGGAAAATGGTTTCCTGAGCATCGTAAAAACATACTAGGTAATTATTGTAAAGTTTTAGATCGCATTCACATGAAAATTATAATAATTATGGAAAAATTTAAAAGTATTCCTTCTTACAAAGACTTATTAGAAAAATGTCTTATATAGAATATACAATCGAAACACGTGAGCACTAAAGAACCGTACTATTATGAAAGTTCGTATAAAATGTTTTTTTGGATGAAACTGTACAAATAACTGACATATTTAATTTACAGAATCAATAGAATAATATATATTGGTTTTGTAATCCCATGTTTATTAGATGAATCAATTCAACAAAGTTTATTAGATGTTTTAAAATATTTGTTTTCGAAATCAGCCATAGATATATTCAACTTGATATCTAATCAAAGTCGAGTCAATCTAATCACTTTTAAATTAAATTAGAATACTTTATAACGCTAAAAAGTCTTCGATTAATATAAATGTATGATACCGGGAACACTGACGATACATAATTCGGCAAGATTCATATATATCGTATTGTTTGGCGATTTGCTCCAAACAAATATTTTTTAGCAACGAAAAAATATCATTTCTTCTTATAACTTAATAAATCTAAGTCCAAGGTCTGACTTGGCTAGTTTTCATATGAATTTACGATAGGCATCCTCTTGCTCCTCTCTACGCTCCTTCTGCTCTACTGCCGCCGCAACATACACATGGTGCGAAGTTGTATAAAATACCTATTATTTGTCCTAATACTTGTATAATAAGCGAATGAAAGGTTCTTTAAGGCCTATCAAGGTTTTAACATGTTAATCAATGTTTATCCAGGCCTTGATTCGCTTTTTTCATAGATATTTTTATAAATTAATTCTAGGACTTACCATTGAACATGGCACCCATTTAGATCTCCCTTCTTTTATCGTTGAAGTCAACAACCATGTCATATATCATAATATTGAACTTGGCTCTCATTTCACATTTATGTTTTAATGGGATAGACTTATACACCCTCATATTCGATATTATTATCTAAAAGATGGAAGTGGTCCAGAAATCTTTCTACATTTGAAACAAAATTAAACGTATTTATTCAACATGCCAGCATGCTTGTGATGCAGAGGGACGGTATCTGACAGTAAACTCGATTGGTTGTGGGTCGATTTCCTCTCAGAGGAATCTTTTTATTAAAATTATTTTCAATACTCTGTTCTGGCAAGACAAAGCGAGGCGTTGCCTTCCACCATTTAACACGCAATGAAGGGGAAAAAGTGAGTGAGATTGTGAGTGAGTCTTGACACTAGGATGCTATGTCACATAAAGCGTGAAATAGCTCTTCGACGTTATGTTGGATCTTTTAATATCATCATCATCATCATAGTCAGGTAAAAAGATAAATGAGGTCTTGATTTATCCATACAAATATACAAATTTAATGTTTAAAACTTTTCAAACAACTTCTCTCGTCACCTTGAAGTATTTGCTCCTAAAGTCACACGCTTAACATAATCTGACTCAAAATTTCTGAAAATATGAAATTACTCAATTACTGGACTAATTTACACAAGAGTTAAATTCCTGCTGCTCCTATATATAACATATGGAATTATAAAATTTTCTTAATTCTAGTTTCTTAGTAAGAGAAAGAAACTTTTAAGTTTACGATGGGTTTTTTATTTATTTCTGTCGTATTTATCTATATCTTAATCTATGATTGAAAATATTTTTAGAAAATGTATAAAAATTTTAACGCAGGGGAATTCGAACCTATTGGAAACCGTCCAAGTGTTCTTATAGCTAAGCCGTGCGCTCTACATCCAGCTGCGTCAAAATTTTTATATGCTCATTACAACTTTATTTTGTTGTTAGCATACAAATCCCGCAGCGTTCAAATTTTGATACGTTTTCTAAAAATATTTTTCAATTTCCTAAGTGTGTGAATAACACTTTAAAAATGTAAAAATATGTTAGAATATCTTGCAACGCTATTTTTCCTACTGTATTATCAAATCCGATGGCTATGCAATATTTTCATAGCACGAAACTAATGTATTAGGTTTAATACGTACTTTGGTTTTATACGTAAGATATGATCGCAAATAACAATTTTCATACTATTTTGAATAAATTAAATATACGACATTTATATATAAGAACCTTTGACTGGCCACATTTGTAACGTAACTGAAAATTTGTTGAAAGCTATTTTAATAAGTTCAACGAAAAGCAATTAAGCTTTCACCTAAAACACAATACTGTAAATTCCCTTTGATAGTTTTTTTTTCTAGTTTACTCGAACTGTATAGATGTATTGTTTAACAATACGTGGTGAGCATTTTACCGGAACTAAGCATCGGAGGATTTATTTTATTGTTTCACATGCGTCAGTATTGCTAGTGAAAATAAGCAGCTTATATCTTTCTCTATAAAAATATGCTTGTTATATTTAAAACCTAGCGACCCGCTCGCGGCTTCGCCTGCGTTACTATATTTGTTTTGTTTTTTTCGACAGACAACAAAAGTATTGGATTTTTTAAAAAAAAATGGTCATAGAGAAATCGTTGTAGCTGATTTTTCATACAAACTTTCAACTCCTATTTCAACACTTTAGCGGTTGATTTTTGAAAAAAAATAGCTTATGTTGGACCCTGGATCTTCAACTATTTTTGTTCTAAATTTCAATTAAAATTGGGCCGGTGGTTTAGCCATGAAAACGTCACAGACAGACAGACTTTTGCATTAATAATATTAGTATGGATATATATTACACAGATTCGAATGTTAGTTAAGAATGATCAGACGATGGTTGTGAGCTCGATTTCCACATGCACTTGTAATTTGCCGTTTAAAGTATATGCAGCTGTGCTTTATTTTTAAGGAATTCACCTTCGGATCCTTTGTGACCAGTACCTTTATACATTGTGCATGCCCACGTCAGCTTGTTTGCAAGACGTATCAAACCAAGGCCGTAATTTGCCACCAATTGGCACAAAGTTTCATACTCTGCAGAACCAACGCCAGTGTCACAAGCAGTACAGGTCCTACGATCACCAAAACAAAAGTAAATCGGACTCCAGGGTATGAGTAAAATATACGCATCCTTTCACAGTCTGCTATAAGGTGAAGAGTTGTGGGTGTTCTGCATCTACTACGTTAACTTGGCACCACATACCGTATCAGGCAATGGTCTGAAGACCTTAAAGTGGCTTCAACTTCAACCTGGTACTGTTCCAGATGTGAAGCCATCAGAGGGTCCAGGAACGAAAACTATTTTAGACAAGATGTGAAAATATGTAACAGTAATAGAAAAAATATTAATTATTAAAATGTTCATATTAATGAAAATTTCATCAGAACATTTTTTTTTATTTGTATTTTAATAAAACGTTCGTGACGTATGAATTTTAATACAAATCCTATAAACATCTGTAACCGTCGACCATACTACTATAAAAGACCATACGATATATTTAAGTGCTTTAATTCAAACTAATATGGCCATCACGGGCCTCTATCACGAACGTTAGAAATCTGGAAGTTTTCCAATTCGAAATTCGTGGGGCCATTCTAGAAAATTGGATTTCTTCGTATGCTCGCCTCTTAGTTCCAAGCTGTGTCATGATTAATGCACTTTTTGTTTATTAAACTCACCAATTCTATTTAAAAGAAAAAGAAGAAGAAGTAGTGTCAGATTTACTCGACTTGACTACTCGAATCGACTCTACTGGACTCTCTAGTCGTTCTTTATTCGATGTTCAGATATACATTATGGTATATTTATTATAATTGTATATTATACCCGGTAGAACTAACTAGGAGCGAGAGTTGCAAGCTTAATCTGCAAATGCACTAGTAAATCCATGAAACGCTAAAGAGTTTCTTTCATATATTAGTTTCATTTACAAATTTATTCCTAATACCGGGATAAGAGCCGGAACATTGGTTGGCAGGTTCCTTTAGAATAGGGAACCTCAAATTACGCGCCGTTTTAAGTAATACTGCTTTTTACTTCCGGTTTTTGATCCAACTGCTACGCGATAACTACTTGATATTTTTTCATTTAGACAAGCATATAAGTGAAATTTCATTATTAATCCGTTCATTAAAACGAATATCAAAACCTCTTCAAAATATATTTTTGTCTTCAAGCGTTTGACTCGAAAAGCGGTGATTGTGTATTCGATCCCCACTCGGAGGTATATTTTAATTATATCAATTTAGCCTCTCTGATAAGGCAAAATGCGGCGTTGAGTACCGCAATTCCACAATAAATGTCTTGAATTAGAGTAGAAAGTGGTTAACGAAAAATATATATGGGAAAAAGTTGAAAAACCGTTTTTGACATAATATATCAAAATATACTTTTTACTTTTAAAAAATACAATTTTTAACCGTTTAACTATAAAAAAAATATCTTAATTGTTAGTGACTTAACTTATAACTGGATTATGGTTACAAAAAGCGCGTGTACATAATCGATAGCTGTAGTTAGATAACAATCTAGCAAATCAAATGTAGGTGTAATGTAGAACCATTTTTTAACATGATAATGACAGATTTTACAATATATTAAAATGATTTTAACAGTTTCAAATATAAAATATAATTTATTCAAATAGATAAGGACTTCTGTATGCAGTGTGCAAAAAGTCATAACTATAAAACATTTTTTTAACATTTTTTAAAGTGTTAATTAGGAAATCATCAATCACACACTTAGGAAATTGAAAAATATCGTTTTAGAAAACGGTGAAATTTCGACGCAGCCAGAAGTAGAACGCATGACCCACGCCTCTTGGAAACCGTCCAAGCGCCTACCGCTAAGCCATGCGTTCTACATCAACCAGCAGAACAAGAAGGCTTTCGTCCAAACTACTCAACAATAGATCACATACAGGCCACGGAACAAATAATAGAAAAAAATATTAAGAGACCATTGTATATTGCATTTGTAGACTATTCCAAGGCATCCGATAGTATATTACATTTGTCTATATGGAAAGCTTTAAAGAAAAATAACATAAATGAAAAATATATATATGTCATTAAAAGTATTTACGCTAAAAGTGTGAGTACCCTACGAGTACTCTATAAACCATTGATAGCGGTCCTCGAAAATATATTTCATAGGGCTATATGGATACTAAACAAAAAACTAAGATTTGCAGACGACATAGCTCTTTTCAGTGAATCAGCAACTGAACTAGAAATCATGTTGCAGAGCCTGGACGTTCAAAGCCGAAAAATAGGTGTACAAATGAATAAATTAAAAACAGCTCTAAAAAAACCTATTATAATATAAGGAAATTCTATAGATTATGTAAACGACCACATATATTTAGGTAAAGAAGTCTCGTTTCAATCAAACAGTAACGACAAAGAAATAGATATAACTTGGAACATACCTAAATATTGGGCTCACAAAGAAACTTTAAAAGGAAAATACAGCTTGAAGATGAAAAATACAGTAATGGATTCATGCATACTACCAAGTATAACTTATGCAAGTCAAACAAGGGTAAAAACTATTTAAACAAAGTCAGGTGTGGCATAGCACAAGTCTCCAAACCAAGGTCGGAGCTGCTTTAACTCGGCCTCCCCCAAAACCCGGTGACGCTGTAGAGGCCACTATTGCCAACACATTCAAAAAAAAAATGGCATAGCACAGTTGGTATTAGTTGAAATGTTAGTCACGAGAATGTTTATAATGGTTCCTCATATGAGATTATGCAAATGTTTGGTTACCCACGATACAATTTGTAGCGGTAAGCGGATATTGAAAAATGGGATTATGAAAAAGTCTTTTTATTTTATTTATATGACAATGTCAATTTGAATTAATAATCAACAGTAATCTTACTTACTGATAATCTATGCTATATATATTTGATTTTAAATATAAACAGTTTCCCGAAATTTTGTTTGCGTAAACTTTATGGATATTACTATATCACTTCGATTTTATTTCTAAAATCTTATGTTTTTACTGTTTGTTGTTGAAATTTCGATAAATTCAATCTTGGATATATACACTTTCCAAACAATCTATATGCTATTTTACAGCTTTTTAGCAGTGCATCATGTTTCAGTCAGTCGTCCGTAAGTAATAGAACGAATAATACATTTATATAAATTGATAATGAAAACCGCAAACTGTAAGACAAGCTAAATGAATTCAGCAACCAACTTTAAAAAACAGACCAACTAAAGGGGTCCAAAGCGATTTTTCAGGTCCGGACAAAACGATGTTTACTCAACGAGCTAACATCCAATCACGGCGACAGTTACTGATTGAAGCGTATACGTTCTGCGGAATTATAATTTATTGGATAGATTATGTACCTCGATAGTCACTATTTAACGTTGCGTTGTTTTAAACTAGCTTACAATTGGTCTTTGTTTATGTGTATTTAATCTATTTATATAATAAAAATATAACTGATTGTTGTCTGTACATGGAAGGTAAATGAGAAAAAATATTATTGGGAACATTTATCTGTAATAGAATCTAAAACATTTCTTTTTAACTTTTTTCTGTTTGTTTGTGCGTTTGTGCGTTTGTGCACGCTAAGCTCAGAAACGGCTTAACTGATTTAAATGCAGTTTTCATTATTATATTTTGGTAACTTTCCTTTAACATTTAATTTACTTTGGTTCAAAAAAAATATTTTTATTTTTTGTAAAAGATGCTATAAAATAACTGTTTTATTAAATAGGCTAAAAATATTCAATCACTGTATATTGTCTATTAATGACAATTATTTTCTTATTTGATTAAATTATAAATTTAAGCAAGTTGTATAGTTTAAATGCGAACAAGGGCGGGAGAGAAACTAAATAGTTAGTTATAGCCCTGAAGTTTACGCAGGCGAAGCAACAATCGGTTTCAATTTCCCAGATCTAAGTGACGTGAAGATGCCTCGTGAACGTGAAGATGCCTTTATATACCTTTATCCTATGAGGTTGGGACTCGAACCCGCACCTCGTGGAAACGTTCCAAACGTTTTGGCCAATTAAGCAATGCAGCTTTATCGAATTCCGTTGAAATTCTTATATTTCTGTTACAAATACTTTTTTTTATCAGCATACGTGTACTTTTATATATATTTTTTTTGTGATACAGCGCCTGACTGTATTTCTACGCTCTGGTGACAAGACAAAGCGCACCGTTGAATTTCGCCACTCAACACGCGATATCTCGGAGCTGAGTGTCTTGACACTAGGTTCTCTTTGACTACCCTGATATGCGGGAAAAGCGGTAAGCTGATATATGAGCTAGTCGCTTGTAAATATTTATTTTATAGCATAAATTACTATTAAAACATTAAGAGTTTTAAAATTAAGTAAAACTTTTATCTCAATTTCAAACAGCTCGTATTTTCGGTGGAAAGTAAATATTCAGTCTAGCATTTAGAATATGAATCAAAATCCTTCGCGCGTCGATTGCTGATCGTTCATCGATTTAATTGTTCATGTTTCATGTGGGCGATTGGCCGTCCACATTTATTTAGCGAACTTAAATCCGTTGGTACTAATGCAATTATAGCTTTGAACGGTATTCAAGTTGAAATTTAGTGGAATGAAAAATCAATTTTATATGAATTTCTAAAGCTAATAAACAATTTATTTTTTTGTTATTTTTATTGTATGTAATAACGATTTTCACACTTTAAAGTGCTATTCACACACTTGTTCACAAATTGAAAAGCAGTTTTAAACAAACGTAATTTATGTATTCGAAGCCGCACCTCTGTGACCTGTAAGCCATGCTTTCTACATACAATTTCCTGTACGCTTATTACAACATTTTTTTTATTGAAAGCAACTTTGTAACGAGATTATTTCAACTAATTTTTGTTGTAGCGTCTCTGTTGAGCTAAAATCCGTTCAACCTTAAAGAACTTAGCAAAACATTTAATCTTCGTTATCCGAAGTTTTGCTTGATGGAAATTTATAACATTGCACTTTGTCTAACTAGAAAGTCGATAAGACATTTGTGTCTATCAATCAATAAATCATATTATATTTTTTTTTATAAATGATAACACGCAGGAATTATTATATAAGATAACAGGAAAGGATTAGGAATGAAATGCTCGCTTCAGTCTGTTTCAAAGGTATCATTGTCACTAAATAATCTGTAAATTATTGTATCGAAAATAAAAAAATGTGAAATGGAAGCACCGCTGAGTTTTTTGTGCCGATTCTTCTCAGGTCTGAGGCATTAACTTTACTGAACCGCTGGTAAATTGTTTATCGTTCAAAAAATTAAGCATGTAAACTCTTATTTTATTTGACTTTGACTTTGATAGGATGTCATAACGCAGTGGCACAAGGCCGGACTTTAAACTCGATTGTGGCATTGACCCTTACTTGATAGAATGATTATATTTGAATTTTAATTCTCACACTAAAAGTTACATAATCCACGGTGTTTACTTCAACTCAACACGCAATATCTCAAATTTGGGGAAAAATCGTTGAACACTCGTCTTGAAACTACGTTTTAGCTGACTCTTTTATGCGTGAAGTTTGAAAATAATATACCTAGAACAATTAGAACCTGCTACCCATCGTACGCTTAAACTCTACCTATTTCATATATACTTTCACATAACAAAACCTTTTATATATACTCTACAAGGAACAATATAACGCAACACTAGTCTAAAACAACAATAGCCAGATTAAAAACATACTCGCAACGCATTTTAGATGAAAACAAATATCCAATAGAACGTTAGAATCAAAATCGAGAATCAAAAACGTTTGCGCGTTACTTTAACTGTTACTACAGCGGTATTCACGTAAGAGCGTATAGTAGCGACTGTATAAAATATTTATAAAACAAATACGCGATTTCTGTCGTTTATTTAACTGTACTGTTGTATTAGTACTATGTTGATAGGTCACTGTAGTTTCTGTGCTATAGAACCAAAGTTACAATTCAATGCTCATTTGTTAAACAGTATTATTTTAAAAAAGACATATTTAGAAAACGTATAAAAATTTGAACGCAGCGGGATTTGAACCCGCTCCTCTTGAAAGCCGTTCAAGCGCTCCAACCGCTAAGCCATGCGTTCTACATCCAGCTACGTTTAAATTCTTATACGCTTATTATAACTTATATTTGTTGTTAGCATCTCTGTAGAGAGATTTTTACAAATTTCTGCTACCCAAAGATTATTCTACGAACAATCGTTTGGCAAGAGAGAATGCTATTTATTAAATATATATTTTTTTAACATTTTTTAAAGTGTTAAAGTATTGTTTTAAGTTAATGATGAAGTTAATGACAAAATTTAAGTAAATGTGATTTGTATTTGAGTACTTAAATTAATTTGATAGCTTATAAAATATTTGATTGCGATTGGTTGTGGGTTCAATTCCTAGCCGAGGAAATTAATATATTAAAATTATTTTTGTTTTTGCTTCAATTAGCAGGATAAAGTGCAGCGGTAACGCAGTTTTATGCTGGGGTGAAACTGGAGATTGGAGTAATAAATACCTAGATTTTTTAGGAGGAGTATGTTAGGACCAAGTTTGTTTTACTGTCAATACTTTAAAAATAACTATTTTTAGTTATTTAAGTTAATAAGAGAGACACACGCAGAGAAAGCCAAGCGTTTGCCTTGTAGGTCAAACGATATTAAATGAAATTAGACGACGCATTCTATTTTCGATTACCCAACACAACGTTTTTAAAAAGTTAGACCTTTGTAGGATTTTTTATGAATTGTTATACGTTTTCTAAAAAAAAATTATTTTATCTTAAGTGTGTAAGGAACGCGTTAATATAATATTAACATATACAAAGGAACTTATCAAAAAAAATGCAAAAAAATTGACAAATTACAAGAAAAGCTACATTCTAATATATGTATTAGATATTTTTATAAAATAGCTAATTGTCATTGTAAATGTCAACTAACCGTCATAAACAGATCGAACCTCATATAAAACAATAACTGTAGCGACTATTTCTGTCGATAAGATAGTACAATAGCTAAAGCAACAAAAACAAGAGAAGCTACGCTTTTGTCTCTCTTAAACAATATGAAAAGCTTGAAATGATGCCGAGAAATTCATTGGATTTATGAAGACCTTATATTGCGAAGCTATGAATGAACATTGGATATATCTAATGTACATTTTTGTTTACTTTTTTTTAGTTTCTCACTCTATCTTTGTCTACATACATATAATAAAAATGTTATTAATTGCTGTTTGTACGTGAGAGAAATATTTACATATCCGACCCAAAACAATGATTTTTTTTTCTGTTTGTCTGTGCGTTTGTGCACGCTTATCACAGAAACAGCTTAGCCGATTTAAATGCAGCTTAGAATATTGTACGTTGGTAACCTTCTCTTAACATTTAGTGTTTATTTTATTTCACTCAACTAATAAATAAAAATGTTCCAACAATTTAAATTATAAATTTAAGCAAATTGTGTGATTTTTGAGAAAACTAAATAGTTGTAGTCGTGTACTTTACGCAGGCGAAGCCAGGAGCGAATCGCTAGTATGGAAAAATTGAGTGTTTTCATTATTTTCTTATATGTAACGTATTTAATAAATTACTTTTTATTACAGTTTTTCACTCAACACCTTATATCTCGATTTCGGGCGGAGTGTCTTTAATCCTTTAATCCCTGCTGCTGTGTGAAAAAAGCATAAACCATTTTTTTTTTTAATTTTAATATGTTTCAAATACATAATTATCTATTTAAAACAAGTATAAGCTGCATTACGTTTAATAACATCACAGTATCCATCATTTTACTTCCACCCAAAATATTTAGATATTTAATCTAATCAAGGCTGATCAACCGAAAGTTTTCTCTCATTCTAAACTGTCCATTTTTCTCATTCTCGAGTGCAAGCCAAACTATCCTCGTTAAACTGACGGGCCATACGTATCAATTACGAAAAACGATTCTCACGGGCATTCCAACGTAGTACGAGTCGTGGAACTAACTCGGTCGATATACACTAGACGTTCTTTGATCATGGCAAATTATGAAACCTTTTACCTATAAAATGCTTCCACGGCTAAAATTAGAATAGAAATTGCAATTTTTTGTCGCAAAACTGAAAAGTTTTAATTCATTCCAGGGCATAGCTGGTAAATTACTCTAAAACAATAGGTGTCCGATTCGTTTTGTATAGAAGATGCTGAGAATGGCCCTTTTTTGTGTTTAATACAATAGGCGTTGTTTATTGTTTCGCAATAAATATTGTAACAGCTGAGTAATTAAGTATTTGACAAGTTATTTATATCATTATAACAAATTTCATAATTGATATTAAAATATTGATATATTTAAGTAATGGTAATGTATGTATGTAAATGTATTTTTTAATGTAGGATCACATGTTGCTCTAATGCGGAATGGTTTTTTTATTCTAGATGACGCGCGTATCTAACCCAATACAGCCTGATGCATTAAAAACCATTCGATATTTCCATGAAGAAAACAGAGAACAATGCCACTAGAATTTATTTTCTTACTTTACATAATATAGAATATTGTTTCACGCTTTTTCCCGCATAGCATAGCCAAAGAGAACCTAGTGTCTAAATACTCCATTCTCCACTTCGCCCGAAATAATCATTGCGTGTTGAGTGGCAAAGCTCAACGCGCAGTGTCTTTAATACCAGAGCAGAGAAATGTAAATATTTTATATATAATCTTCCCCCTAGTGGAAATCGATTCTAGAATATAGAAGACGTATGAAAATTAAAGCTAATTTTATAAAATTGTTGATCTAATAAACTCGCCAAGTAATTTGGTCATTCTAATTTCTTAATATAAATAAGGTTTTATAAATATGTAACTTTATTATACGTTGTCCAGTAAATTGCGATAATAGTAAAAAGACAAAGGCCCTTGAACACCTTTATTCATTAACCTGACTTTCGTGTGTAATAAATTGCCCTTAGGGAGCTCTTTATAGCATGTGACATAACCTAATTATTATTTATAACGCTAGGTTATTATAGGTAGGTGAGGAAAATGTTATAAATGTTATAAATTATTTTCAAGTTTAGTTTTTGTATGTATTTACTACAAAATAACTATATTTTTTTGTCGTCCACATTATACAGTAGAAAAAGTATTGTGATATTACTAATATTTATTTATTTAAAAAAAATTATGGGCTACGCGCAAATTCCACTACCGGAACGAGAAATAAAAAATATATATAAGGCGTCGTAATCGTTGTGTTTATTTATACCTAGTAAATTCAGCTAAATTTTATCAAGTGGAAATCGAACCTACTCTTATTGCGTATCTCAGAGCCAGCGTCATCGCGAGAGCGTGATGTATGTTAAATAATACAAAAGCTAACTCTACTCTAAATAAGCTAAGCTAAAGTTACTCTAAATATAAATAACTACACTTAATATTATTTATATAGGAAATATTGGGAAATCTAGTTTGGACATATATGTTGTCAAAAAATGGTGAAATGATTTTGGTGATGATTTGACTTTGACTTTACCTAAAAATATAATTTAAACTTTTTTTTATCAACTTCACGCGAATTGGGGTAGTCCGAGAGAACCTAATTTCTAAATATTCCATTTTACACTTTCCACATTCCGTCATTCCGTCACTTCATTCCCCCGAATGGGTATCGAACCCGGAACCAATCGTGTTTACTGTCAGTCAGTCTCACTACGCTACGGTTGATAGATAAAGGTATAGTTATTTGATAGATGGATCTAATATAGAATATATCTGAATTATAATATTAGGTTAAGACACTCCACTTCCCAGAGCAAATTTAAATATAATCTCCCCGTCTCTCGTCCTCTATAATTCCCCCGTCTAGGTTATGAACCCACAATCAATAGCATCAGTCAGATGCTTTCCCGCTTTGCCACCAAGATCTCCGATAATTCTCATATAATCTTTTGATAAATATTATAAATTACTATTAAATAGTCCTCAAGGTATTTGTAGTACTTAAAATTATAACACTTCAGTCTTAAAAAAAAGAAATGATCCCACAAATTGTTCCGCCGTTCATTACGTCTTAGGTTTTTTTTGCTTATTTATGGTAAAGTCTAGACTTTTAATGAGTAAAATAAAATGTCTGCTTTGAATAATTATATTACAGATTCATAATATGATGATTAGGGCAATCAAAAGATTAATTACAGGTTTTTTTATATATTTTTAAAAATGATAAAAAAAAATTAAATTATCTAAAAAATCATATAAGATTTTAAAAAGTTATGCTCCTAAGGACTATCCACATTTACATTTACAAGTTATTTTCCAGTAGGCGCAGTGGGACTTACTGTAATGGTAATTGGTTATTGCTTCGATTCCCACTCGGGAATATGATTATATTTTTATTACTTCATTTACGTTACTCAACACACAATATCTCGGTTTCTGGCGGAAAGTAGAGAATGGAATGTCTTGACATTAGGTTCTCTCTAACTATCCTGGAATATGCGGGAAAAAGCGTCAAGCTGATACCTTTCAATCTTTTAAATTTCATTTTTTAAAAACAAAGTTTTACTTAACTTTACATATTGTACTATTCTATATATGTAATTTCAACAAATAAAAGACACAATTCAAATATTATTCATAATAAAAAAGAAACACTTTTATTATATATATATATATCGCTGACAAATCGTTACCTATAAATATTTAATACTGAACACTTATCAAACCATGCAGCCATTTTATTCTTATATCACAAAAATGTCACGCATTGTAACGAAGTAAATTATCATAAAGTATTCTTAAAGTCGGCCATCGTGGTGCAGTCTATCTGTAAACGTGATTGGTTGTTGGTTTGATGCTCGGTTTTGGACAAAAAGTGGAGAACGAAGCAGGAAAAGACGTGAAGGATTCTAAAAGCTTGAATGGTTCTGCGTGAAATTGATAGAAATAGGCCATCAATTACATATGCACAGGCTCAGGTTAGCAGTTAGCACGCAACGAACGCTACCACTTCAACCGTTGGCTAATTCGAGTGAAACCGGTTGAAGCGAGATATTACCAAATCAAACCGATTATTACTAGATTTTGACCTGGATTTTAGGGGTTTTTGCGCTTCAGTCGCTTGTGTTTGATAAATATTTATGTTTACGTTCACGTTAGAGGAAAATGAATAGATTTATTTCGGAAATAATGCAGTAATTTACATGTAAATGTGTATTTTATTTTAAGGTTCAAAAACAACTTATTTTCTATATTACAAACAATATCATTTATAAAAATTGACTCATCCTATTTAAATTCCAATAGGCACTACAAAAAAAATATTAGAGCTGTTATTTTTATACTGTATATCACTGAATTAGTTTACTAAAAACCTTTCTGAATTGAATATTTCTAGATTTTAAGCTGATATTTAGAAGCTTTACACTTCAGTCGTTTTTGTTAAACAAACATTCACGCTCACTTTATTGGAATATATAATGAGAATCACTTAGTGAATATTTTAGTAATTGGGGTTAAAAGTGTGGATCGAATTATTTTAACTCTATTTGTGGCTTTTTATAAATTATGTAATATATTAAATATGGTATAAAACTACGGTTTAAAAATAATGTTAAAATAATCTATTACAAAAACAAGCAAAAATATATATACAAACTGAGTTTATAAACAACTTAATATAAATAATTCTAGCTTTCCATTATTTTTTATACTTTACTAATAAACTTTTTTCAGTTTCAGGCGTTCTTCACAGTTGAGTTTTTAATTGTTAGTTGAGTTGATAACTTAAATATAATCATTTCCACAAATGGGTATCGAACCTATAACCATCGCATTGCAGTTAGGCGCTGCCGCACTACACCACTCAATAAATTCTTGGCCATATAAAAAAATTGTATCCGCTAAATTCTAAAACAAAACACCTAAAAAAAGTTTGATAAAAATAATCAAAAATATGCCTTATTATTATTTAGAAACAGCACGAATAAGTCCATTGTTACCAAAACAATAATGAAATTTTCTTTTATTAGTCCTATACATCGAGGTTATCACAACAGTTTCTTTAACAAAAAACGTCAAGGTAAAAAGAGCAACCTTTCTTTTGTTCCCGAGATTATTCCATTCAGTTCCATCGTAAACAGAGACATAAACAAGAAACTCATCACGGTCTATGATGTCCTTAAATCTTCTACCTTTTAAGACTTTTGAGGGAGATGGCGTAAAAGTTCTACGCTCAATCTCAATGGCTCATTGTTTGCTTGACCTTTCGCTAATGCGGGTCATATGGCCACTTCATAAAAATACGTGTTTAAACTACGTATGTTAAGTATTTCGGATTTTTTATTATAATAGATTGGAAAACTATCAGGGTTATTGTATTTGATTCTATTGCGGACGTCCAACTAACTATACACGCTATCCCGTTCTCTTATAGCTTCAATTTGTTCCCGTTTAATTCAGGAGATATATTAATTAATTCTTTATTTATTTATTTCTTTCAAATAAATTTTGTCGCCTTAATTTATATGTATTTAAAAATATATATAATAAATATTGTAGTAAATAAAGTTTATTATGTAAGTCCAGTCAAGACAACATACTTTCCCTCTGAAATCGAGACATTGTGTGCTTAGTGGCGGAAAGTCGCTCTTAGATACCAGAATGGGGAAATAATATATATTTTTTAATATAATAATTCCCTCGACTGGGAATCAACCACACAACCAAGTTTACCGTCCCACTGCGCCACGATGGCCTGTTAATATATTATCAATATATATATAATAATATCCAATCTTGTAATTTGACAGCCTTTGGACGTTTGAATTAGGCAAATGTTTACCAAATCAATAATTATGTATCTTACTACTTAGCAGATAATATGCTAATCTGCGAATAAATTGAAGCGCAAGGCGACAGTAATTATTATCAATTGAATACACTAAAAACTAAAATTTTGGCGTATTCTATTATAATTTTTAAATATATATATTATAATTGATAAAATTTAAATGAAATAAGATAAAAGATTATGTGAACGAAATGAAAAACTATTTACTAATAAGCAAATTTATTATTCATGAATTATTACACATATCTGCATAGTATTTACGATATGTCAAGAAGTCTTTCAAAATCACTGAAATCATAATTAATTGTAATGTAATTATCCCTTTAAACTTAAATCTTCACATATAGTATCGTAGTAAGTTCATTTATATACAATAAAAAATCTAAACACAATGATAGTGACTTGCAAAGTAATAATGTTACATTTATTATCAATAAAATTTTAAATGTTTAACTTAATTTAGTATTAGGTATTTCATTTACATATAGATTATGTACATTTATTATAAGAGAACTGCAATATTGAGTACCAATTTTTTTTTAACTTAACAAATAACATATATTTATTTTATTTACATGTATTCGTAATATTTTAGTAAACATTAAATGTAATAAATTTTTATAGCATCACAGTGAATTCATTTTATATTCATATAATACAAATAACACGTTTAAAGTGCAATATAATATATAATTTTCCTAATAATCTCAGGTGTTGAAAGGGCTCATAGAAAACATTATAAGTTTGTTTATTAAAATTGTGTACAAACAGCTATTCATTTAAGACATGATAGAGTATATTAAGTTAGTTTAAAATTTAGAGAACTGAACCAGTTCGCAATAATTTATTCTCTACGCATTTTCACTTATTGTCTGATTCGCTTAAAACAACAAAATTATTTGTTAAGAAAATAATTTATACGAAATATATTTTCATTTAAAATTTTTTTTTAATGAATATCAAATAATATATTTTATTAAAATAAAAAAAAATTGAATTCATCATAAACACATTCACCTTCACAGTATGAGCATTTTTTCATATTTACATTGTTAAAATTTTGACTATTACATTTATATGTAGAAATAAAAATATTTTTAAAATATACTATATTTTTTTTACAATATTACACTTTTTTACATAATCTTATTAATGAAAGTAACATTACATATGTTATTATAATAAATATACAATTATAGATATAAATTCAATTTACTTATACGCATTGCACATAAACTCAAAGTATAAAACAATCTCCAATGTAATTCAAGATATTATAAACAAATATGCTTTAATTGCGTCCACGTATTGGTTTTAGATACTTTAAATAGTTCTCTTTCGACTAAACTTTTGTGCAATTTGTAACCTAGTACCCAATAACATAACGGGTGGTAAAAATATAAAATACGGAGGGACTGGCCACAAATTTTTCTCCGTCAATCACGCTAGAAACTTTTATATTAATAATATTAAAATTTTTAGTTATGCTCAGAAAACTAACAATTATATTGCAGTTATCATCAGTATTTATTTCAAATATAAATTTAAAACAATCTAAATATTCCATATGGAACAATATTCCATATGGTACAATATTCAGATTTTCGCTATAGTATGCTGAGATATTTACAAGAGGTTTTGTCTCATCGTAGTTTCTAAAGACAAAGAATAACAAACGCTAGTGTAGATGAAAACAACTCGTGAGCTCTCGAAAACATCACGGTACTTTAGTTAGCGTGAAAACCGAGCTATGTTGCGGATATAAAAATATGTAACACAAAGTGTTTGTATTTCCCTATTTCTTTTTAGTTATTTATTATATAAAAAAACTGTTTAAGAAAACATAAAATTATTAACGTATCGTGATTCAAACCGTCCAATTACGATTTTTAAGAGGTGTGGGTTCGAATCCCGTTATGTTCAAATTTTTATACGTTTCCTAAAAATATTATTCATTATATCTTAAATGTTGACACTTTAAAAAATATAATTTGTTTTTGTTTACTTATAAGTTGCATTTACATATATTTTTATAAGCAAATTTAACGTGATTTAGTTTCATTTTACTATTTTGATTTATGAATTTAATGTATTTTATTGAATAGATTCGGCAGCTTCGAAAATGTACAACTTGTATGGAATATATTGAATACAGTAAGTTCAACGCTTTTCAGTAACGCAATCTCTCTGTAACATTTGTTCATTACTTATCAATTCTTATTAATTTATATTAAAACATAATTTTTTACTTGGTCATTTGACCTCAATATTGAAGCCTCAAGATTGATACTACCACTTACAACCCAGCAGAAACCCTCTCCGCCCCGGCGAGACGTTGCAGGAACGCTTGCGCATACTACTACAAGGCCTCGGTGGACGGCCCACCTATTGCGGGCCACCGTCGCTTTCAGGATGTTCCTGGGTTCCTTCCAGAACACCCGCAGGAGAATCACCATGACTTGCAGGAGAATCACCATGATCCTCCTGCAGTAGCTCCTTTAGGGTAAGGGGGAGTTGGAGATGCGCTCAATATTGAAGCCCACTCCAACTATGGTGCAAACTATGGTGTAATAAAATATTCTAAGCGCATATATCTTATATCAAATATGCAAAATGTCGATATGGCTTTGTTAATATGCATCTAGAAATTTATTGTTAGGTAGGTATTATTACTCAAATAAGGTTTTATATAAGTACTGTTGAGTCTATTTCAAATATTATAAAACTGTTACCATTCTTCTCGTTTTGTGTCGTTTTCGTTTCAATAGAATTCTTGAATTGGGCCGCCTTAGGCAGTAACGTACAAAAAAAACGTATTCCATTTTAACTGGCTACAATATCGCAATGAAAATTTATATATAAAGAACATAATGTAAGTAAACGATAATATACAAATTCATAGTAAAAATTAAAGTAGTTCCTTGCACAAATTTAAATTGACTAGTTATTTTTTTATATATTTTTAGTATTACGTGGGTAAAACAGAGAGAGAACCTAGTGTAAGATGATTCCGCATTTCACTTTCTGTAAATGCAGAGACATTTTTTTTATATATATCTGAATCCTACACTAACTAAATAGACGATAAAACGAAAATATATTAATTTAAAACTTCTAGAAGTTTATGTTAAATATAAAACTAATAAAAAAGAGCATTTTCCTTGAAACTCTGACCGAAAGCTTAAAAAGAAATAGCCAGCTCTATACAGGTGTCACTAACTAATACACTAGTATAGTGTGAGAGAAGTTCAGTGAGCTATTGTGGATACCACTTTAGTTGCAATAGTCTGCCAACTCTATGTTTTATTCACATAGAGTGCACCGTTTGACGCATTTTCCGCAACGATGCTTCCACTTGATAGCTACTTCAGATTAATTCTTTTACGGTTACTATGAAAAGTTTTGTATTTCAATATTTTGTCCTTAAAAAAGTTTATTATAGCTTAAGAGACAAAGTTGTGTGTTCCGTTTCTATCTTAAAGAAAAATCTTATAATTCATAAAGCTAAAATAGATACTGAATTCTTCATTGACGATCGCATTTGGGTCCTATACCGGAAGTACTATGTACTAGCAATTTTCTTCCTATTACATTTATTAGTAAGTCCATCCTAATAGACTTTTCAGTAAAATAAAACAATATTTATATGAAGACCTAATAATTTTTTTTTTATATATACTATTTCATGAACCGAAAATATATTTACAAAAAAAAACACCCGCGTCCTACGACCGCGTCCATTCACAGTGGTACCAATGGCAAGACTACTGAAAATAGGCCACATTTAAAATAGATCGTACACAAACAAACACTTACTTTATTAAGCAATAAATCATAATTAATTTTATCTAAAACTTGCAACTTCATTACAATCTACTTCAGCCGCGACTGTTTCATTGCGACGCGTCAATGCGACGCCGGCCCCATGTTTTATTCACGTCTCATACACCGCTTGACGTGCGTTGTCCGCAACCGAGCACAGTACTCTTGACACTTTTAGATTAATTCTTTTATATCAAGATCGTAACAACGAAGGTATTATCCGACTGATGTGTAAGTCTGGGCTTTGCTGGTTCAAAATTAGATAAAAATCATACTTTTTGTTAAGGCCAATTGAGTTAGCTGATTAATAAAATAAAATGTTTATGTAAAATGGAGTGTTGTTTAATGAATTATTTGTCTTTGTACAATATAGAAGGATTTTGAATATATCCATGAAATTATTAGATTTTTTCCACTATATAGCTTAGCTTCCATATAACATAAAAACATTAAGTTCAAATTAGTTAAATCTATATAAAAGAAAACCCCTGCTTCCAACCCAACGGTCAGTGCTGGTTATATCAATAACTACTGCGCTATAGTCCTCATAATAAAGTATCACGCTGGAATAACCTTCAAGTTTTCTTTTGTCCCCGAATTTCCGCATATTTCAAGTATAACTGCAGTGTTTTGAAAATATTCAAATTGGGTCAAACATTTATGTTATTTTTTCCTGCAGATATATGACGAGCTTGTACGATATAGTTACTAACTCCCTTACATTTTTTCACATATAAAACTGTCACTATCCATTTATGCACACATCGTAAAATAAACATATAGAAATTAATTAAAAAAACACGCAATCTTATGTATTTTCATATGTATAATTAATCAATAAGACAAAACAAAGAAACTGTATAGCAAATTTGTAAAAAGAATTTAAATTGTATATACATTTGAAATAAAGAAAGACCTTACTCGTTCCACAGATGGCATGATAAAAAAAATAATTCTTTTCAGTTTTCAAAATGCATTTGCATGTTTCATGCATTCTGTTTGTCCTAGCCGTGTTGATCTAAGGCATTTTTAAGATTATTGAAACTCGAATGTGCAGATTGCGCATAGGTGAGTTTCATTCCGTTTCGTTACTTGTTGTTTGAATCGAAAACGGCTCTCCGTCGTCGCTTTGTGAGCGAACCTTTTCTTTATTGCTCAAAGAATTACTAGCGCTTTGAGCAACTGTTTTACAATTTTCAACTATCCGACTAAAATACTGCTGCAAAAGTTTTCTAACGTTAAAATTAGATTACGAGTTTTCAGAGCGTAAATTACAGTTCATATAACGATCTTTGACCTCTACGACTTTTGTAATAGCGATTGTGAATTGAACGAAGAAATATTGTAATACACGAAGCATTTATGAAGTTACATATAAAGTTTTCGAATTACATCAGGTTCTTTTGAGCGTTCGTGCACTTTAATAAGCTGTACGTCCAATTTTACTTAATGTATTATTCGAAATTTAATCTTAGAAGAAATCGTATTACTTTTTCAATATTATATTAATGATAAACTTCTGAATTACTTTGAATTATATGTGAAAGTACTTTAAGTTACGAAATAAAAAAAGTTTAATATTAAAAACCGAGCTTAAATATTTTGTAGAATAAATAATTTTAATAATAATGCAAGCTATAAGTCATTGTAGTAGTAGTAGAAGCAAAGACTTTGCTGTTTTTAATTAGCTTTCTTTGCTTTTGACCTCTTTGAGGTCTTGATGGAAGAAAATAACCAAAAACTTTTTAATATTAAGTTATAGTAAAATTATATATTTTTTGCAAAAGAATAATAATTAAGAGTTTTTTTATGTTT
This sequence comes from Podotricha telesiphe, assembly GCA_038994665.1. Taxonomy (NCBI): domain Eukaryota; kingdom Metazoa; phylum Arthropoda; class Insecta; order Lepidoptera; family Nymphalidae; genus Podotricha; species Podotricha telesiphe. Next base: position 267,420 of record JAOYRR010000250.1, read on the forward strand.
ATTACATTATATAATTATTATACTGATATTTTTTAGAGTACTTATTATTGTATTTTTATTAAATAACAAAGTAAGTACGACTGTAGCAGGAATAATTTAAAATAATCAGACACTTTTAAATAATATTACATCAGCTCACATGGATTACGGAAATTGAATCAATTAACAAAAAATAAAGGATTAAATTCAAAACATATCTTAGTCTTTGTCTTTTAAAAATTCTTTTCAAATTATATTTTCCTACCAATTCTAGCCTTTGAGGCATTACAATTGATATATGTAATGTTACCTTCAACACAATGTAATATTTATACATAACAGTCTACACACAGCTTTCTCTAGCATTAGCTAATAGTGGAGTTCTTGTAGTAACCACTTCTCTTCTCCTAGAAAGAGTCCCACTGGTCACGCTACGTCGATCATCCGCTAATGTGCCGATACTCTAAAACAAAATTATTTAATATATAAGTAAAATATATATATATTTTTTGAAATGAAACTATTTTTACTGAATTAATCCCGTATATTACTGGTATTTGTTTACACACATTTTAGAAAACCGACGATCACTTTATAGTACTCCGTGGTCACAGGTAGACTCGAAAAATAATTTCATATCAAAATGTGTAAAAATCGCGAACACCAAAGCTCTTATTATTAATTTGTTTATGCTAAGTAAAATTCATCGCCGGTTGGTTGGTTCTGGATTTAAATCCCACTCGGAGTACTAATAATTTAATTATAGCCAAAGCACGGCGTTGAGTTCAGCCACTAAAAGTGGAATATCTCGAAATTGGGCGAAAAAATGGGATTGTAAAACGCGATGATTGTGGGTTCGATGTCCACTCGGAGAATGAGTATATTTAACAAGACCGAAAACGGGGTAAAAAGTGTCATGACATCTCCTACCTACTATGCTATGTACTAGTATAAAGCGTGAAGATGAAAAAAAAAAAAAAAATTTTGAAAAATACATATTTAGAAAACGTATAAAAATTTTAACGCAGCCGGATTTGAACCCTCACTTTCTAAAAACCGTTCAAGCGCTCTGACCTAAGCAATGCGTTCTACATCCAGCTACAAATCGGGTTCAAATCCCGCTGCGTTCAAGTTTTTATGCGTGTTCTAAATATGTCTTTTTCAAATCCCTAAGTGTGGGAATAACACTTTAAAAAAATGTTAAAAAAGTAATATATTTGTCTTAATTTGGGAATGAAACACACGACCACCTGCTTAGCAATCAGATACACCAACACAAATACAAAACCTATATATAACTATAAATTCGATTCTTTAATGCGTCAAAGTGAACTTTTCACACACATTTCAAGTTTATCTTGTGGTAGGCGTATACAGTACGAGGAATGACAGCTCCGCAGGGAGTTTTCTTGTTTGCGGCAGTTTCAAACGCTTAATCTCCGCATGTCTCTTTTGTTATTTATTATGAGATAATAATATGTATTATATGATAATATTAATTATTTACTTAATAAGTTCCTCGATTTTCGCGATTATTACACATTTTGAAATGAAACTATTTTAACCGGATTAATCGCGTATAATTTTGGTATTCGAAAATACATTTTTAGAACCCGACGTTTCGAACACTTTACAGTAGTCCGTGGTCACAGGTAGACTGAGGTGGCATACGTCTGTCAGTTGATACAATTATTATCTCAAACTACCGCCAACGATTATTTACTATTTATAATATTTTATACATTTAATATGACTTGTACATTAATATAATATATTTTTTTTGCTTCACGTTTGATCCCGCATAACAGAGATACTCCGATCTCCGTTTTCCACCCACCAATTCGAGACATAGCGTATTAAATAAAAACTCAACGCAGCGGGAACTCAACGCCGTTCTAATATTAAATAAAAATATTATATACATGTAATCAATCCCTTGAGTGAAGATCGAATTCACAACCATTGTGTTTACTGCCAGACGCTATTCCACTGCATCGCGATGGCCTTACGGAATAAAAATACAAATAAATAAAATAAATTTTTTACTGTGTTTTGGCTTTATGTCTCTGATGATTAATAAATAAGAAAACAGAGTGTACTAAAGGTACTTTCTGAGACGTGAAAATTTATATGATCTTTTTTCTTGTTTTCCACGTCTTATAAGGTATAAAAGCATATATAAGCATATAAAACTTTGTGGCAAATCACAATAGATTTAGGTTAATATATTTATTATGAACAATTCCCTGCATGGGAATCGAGTCTACAACCGTCTCGAGCATACGGAAAAACTTTGTGACTGCGCCACGATAGCGAAAGACATGCACGTTCTACGTTTTACAAATATATAGGTATAATTTAAAAATTTCTAATATTTTAATATTTTAAAGTGTTAATAACTGGAAAACATTTTAAGAAAACGTATAAAAATTTCAACGAAGTGATAATCGAAGCAGAATATTTGTGAAAATCTCTCTACAGAGATGCTAAGGATAAAGTATAAGAAATTCGACGCAGCTGGATGTAGAAAGTATGGCTTAGCGGCCAGAGCACTTGGAAAGGTTACAAGAGGCGCAGGTTCAAATCCCGCTGCGTTCCAATATTTCTATACGTTTACGTATACGTTTTCTAAATATGTATATAAATACGTTTTATAAACAAATATTAATAGATTGTAAATACCTGTGCATCTGATACTGGGGTGTTAGGCGTGTGTGGCGTATTGGACCTGTCGTGTAGGCTTTGCACGCTTCTGGACGCCCCCACTGGGGGTGAAACTACGGCGTTGTAGGGCGGGGGCTCCGGTGGCCGCTCGGAATCTCGTGTGCAGTTGAAGTCTGTGCCATAAGTACTATTATTAAGATTGATAGTAATAATAATTATCATATATTTGTTATAGATTAATAAAATTCATATGACTAAATCGGTCTATTGAGCAATATACCCTTAAAAATAAAAAAAAATCATTCATCAAAAGTATAATTCAAGTATAATATGCCATGTTTAGTTATAAAATACTATTTTCTTTTCATTAAAGTGCATGTTTCGATAAATATCTGTAGATAAAAAAACTTCAACAGCGGTAAAACTTCGGATTTATAATCCTTTTTAAATAGATTTAGAAAGATCAAGTACAAAATAAATAGTTATTTTATATTTTCATACTTGTATTCGTAAATAAAACTTTTGCAATAATTTAATTTAATTCCACATTTGACACACAATTGACACTTAATTCCCTAAAAACATTTTCGAAATATATATATTCAAATTCACAACAAAATATCTACGAAAGCTTTCCCTTGACCTATGCACATATTATTAGCATAGCATCATAAGTCATTTCGCATCAAAATAACTGAATATATCCTTCCCATTCCAGTGTAGAATTCATTCTAAACAAAGCTTAGTTGTAAGATCATTGTTTCCCATCTCGAGCTAGGGCAATAACGCAAACGAATGTACTTGCCTTTCCCAAGAGGTACTACATCTGGGTTCTTGTCGTCCGGCTGTATGAGAGAATGGTTGGAACTATGCACTCCCTTATACGTTTTTGCCATTTGCATAGGGGCTGAAACAAAATATTGCTTATTCTATGGATTTTATTATTGAAAGTGTTTTTTTTAAATTGATACAGAAATACTAGGAGATTTTTGTTATATTGTGTTTAGATATTGTGGAAGGCGAGGTGTGTAATTACGTATTTCTTTTTCTTTATAGCAATGGTGAGAATGTAATATGATTATATTTTATAACTATGTGTTTTTATATTTAAATGTATAACAATTCAATTAAAAAGTGGAGTTATCTCCGACTACCCTGCTATGAGGGAAAAAGTGCGAAACTGTAAAAACAATTAAAAAGGTACATAAGTATCATTAAATATATCAGAACCGCGCCGGCAGATGAAGCTTAGCGGCGCAGCGTCGTGTCTTGAAAGTGTGAAAGCTACTAATATAGTTTATTTAAAATAAATAAAATTTACATCAATCAAGGAAAAAAGATTTAGAATTTTTATGTTCACAATGAATTAAAAAATAATAAGTTATATATATATATAGTGTATAGTTTTAAATTAGCAAATAACTTAGCTAATGTCCAGTAGAAAAGAAATTTCAAGTTTTGTAAACTAAGCCGTGTCGAGAGTCGTCTCTTTACTAATATGAGTATTCGTTGATTCTCATGAAAGGTTCTTATTTCACTAACCAGCCTCTGATCGTTTTGAAAAGTCTCTCGAATAAAAATTCATTAAAACACTATCAACAGTAATACCTTGAGACCTGTGCACACTAATTGTGCGGGCAAGTCTTACGACAAGCTGTTTCCTGGTGTTATACTGCTATATCATCAGTCCTAAATATTTTCAAGTTTTAGAAACAAACAAAGGAATATTACTACCATGTTATTTTTATAATTTCAACAACCACTCCCCGACTTCCATTGCATAAAATATGAATTAACAAACATAAGTATGAATAGATGCATTACTGGTACATAAAGCTGCGAGTGCTTTCGATTTTTTGTAGAAATTGAAACATTTTGTTAATTTTATTAAATAAAATTTAATTCGGTTGAAGTGTCAATCAGTACGAATGTTTGAAACGCTAATATAAACTAAATGTGAAAAGACTAATTTGTCCATATGCAAAAATAATTAAAAATTCTTAAATATCGATTCTTATTTTTTTATATCTTTTAGTCGTAACTATTAAATAGTTATATTATTAAAATATCTCTAACAATAGTTGTAGATAATTCAATTTTCTATAAAATAATAATTTATATGTACATACGCACACTATGTCAAAGTATAAAAGCTTTTAACTAAAGGCTTAAGCTTGTAGTTCAAATTTCATAAGCTTACTTTTTTATATAAGTTCCAATAAGATTAAGAATGGAGTTCCTACACCTAGTTCGTACATTTGGAAACAGATTCATTTATCATTACGATTATCATTTTCCGTAAATTGAGAAACATGTGCAGTGACAAAATATATGTAAAACATATAACCCGTAAAACAAAACTATATTATAATAAATCAAAGTTAATTGGATAGTCCGTAATTAATCGTGCAAGATTACCAATAGTGCGGTGCCGTAAATTTTCTTCAATATATTTATAATGATTTATTAAAAGTTGTATTTGGTGTAAAATTTGTTTTTTTAATATTATTGTTATTTTTCTTTTTTTTTTCAAATTACGTCTGTAACTGTCAGTGCAGCTTTTCCGGTTTTAATATAAATTATTGATATGTACATGTTAACATATAAGTAAGGTATACAATTACTATTGCAAATATTTTAAGAATGTGCTTTTAAATAAAAAATGAAAAAATCATATCTAGATATTTAGATTTTTTTAATAATTACATAATAGCTGAGCTCTTTCTACCTACGCATTTTGCTTTATTTTCATTTAGAGATCGTCGTCACACTGTGCCTGACGAGATCAATAGAAGACATGCACTAATGAAGACGATTTGAAGAAGAGAATGAAGAGATTTTATGCTTTAATAAATTATTATAAAACTTAAAACTCACATATTTTGTCAATTTATTAAGAAATGTACATATAAATATTTTGTTAAAAACGTTGAAAACCTAGAGGTTCAAAGTTCTCTAAGTTCTCAAAGTTCAAACCTAGGATTTATAAGGCACATGCTTAGTTCGTCTATACGTCTATACGTCAGTTACGTTTAAATACTTGTAAACTTAAGACAAAACATTTATGTAAAACGACTACCCCAGACCGAATGTGAACTTAGAACCATTGTGGACCTCGAAGTGAGTTCTAACACTACAACGATCCACTTATTTAACCTCATTTTTAATTATTTGAGAACAAGCATTAACATTTTAATATAATACTTAATATTTTATAAAACTGTCTACAATTTCCAACATAATATATGCAACATGTTTGCCAAAGTTATTAAAACGTCATGTTTAGAAATTCCTCTTTTCCGGCTGAAGTTATATTACTTTTCTGACCTTTCACTTTGAGTACATGTTCTTTTAACAGTACAATATTGCAGTAAGGTTTGACATTTCGTGCATAAGACACTGCAGGCAACAAATGTCAGTAGAAATTGCTTCATTTTCCAAAGTTCAGGTAAAGTTTATTACAATATCTATACGTCAGACGCCATTGTAGCAATTGAGAAGAGAAACGATCGTAATGGGTTCAATCTTTACTCGGGAGTATATATATATATATATGGAAGATATATGAAAAAAATAATAATTTTATTAGGGGCATCAATGGTAAACAACCAAAAACAGTGATTTTTAATTTTCTTTTCTGTTTGTCTGTTTGTTTATGCACGCTTATCTTATAAATAGCTTAACCGATTTGAATGCAATTATAACTATTGTATTTTGCTAAAGTTTTGTTAACATTTAGTGTTTATTTAATTTCAATCGGTTCATAAACAAAAAATATATTTACTATTTTTATTATACAAAACTAGTTAAGATCTCTATAATAGCCAAAAGAAGAAGAAGTACAGACATTTTTCAAACAAGGACCTCTCTGCCTATGTCGCCTTTTATAGGGAGTGCATGAAGATTTAAAAAATGTGTAATAAAACCGTAGTCGCTACCGATTGCTTCAGGCCACACAAATGTTATATTAAAATACAGAAACTATACTGCAGTGAATTCAAGTTATTCGTAAATTAGTTGTGGTTTTCATCCTATAAATTTGCGTCTATTGTTGCCAATATTACTTCCCTATTGTCCATACCAAATAGTTAGTGAATTCCGAAGTTAATGTTAAGTTTGGAGTATTTAATCTCCAAGTTACTGACTCACAACGCCCAACGCCTAAACCTCAGTAAAAATCTGCCACTAATACCCATTATATACATTGTTTTTATTTTTAAGCTTTTTTATAGGGTCACGTTTAGTCCCGCATCGCAGGGTAGTTGGAGAAAACCTAGAGTCTAGTATCCTAGGTATTCAACGCCGAGCTTCGTCTTGTACCAGAGCGAAGAAATGAAAATAATATGTCCATGTGCATTCAGTCGCGCTACGTTGGTCTCGATCGGTTTCATAAGTTATTAAAAATCATTATTGTTATAATGGAGTTTTCTAGGTATTGCAGCTTCTAATACAAAATAGAAAATACACTCATTTTATGTTTTCTTTCATCTATTGTTAGAAGCTACGAAATAACTAGACCGATACTCAACTAAATAAAAAAATATTTATTATTTTCTAAATAATGAAAAAGTGCTTTAAGCTTTTAAATTTCATCGAATGGGTTATTTATAAAATAATTTTAAATTAAATTAATCACCTAAAAAAGTGCCGAATGTTTGAAATACTGTGTAATTTGGCATTACACGTGAAAATAGTATTCGTTTCGACAGAACGTGTAGTAATCTATATTTCGTGTCGATAATAATGGGATTGTTGCCTGTCACGCAAAATCACATCTGGAGTTAAAAAATCCAGTTATAAGGCCTGGCATGCCCTGGCACAGAGAAAATTTGATTATTATAGGTACCTATAAAATATTTTTTGTTAATCCTAGAATTCTTCTAGTAATATGAAATTCTGTGTTCCAATACTAAGCATAGAATATATTTGTGAAATTAATTATTTCTCCATAGTGTTCACTATGGAGAAATAATAATATTGTTACTTTGATGTATTAAACCAATTATCAAAGCTTTTATCGAAAATTAATTAAAGCCTATTGTTATTATATTAATATGTAAAATGGTTTACAATTTTTATTACATTACAAATAGAAACTAGATAGAAGAAATGGTGGTATTTTCTCTAAACAGACAGTGATATTATTTAAAAAATAAGCATTTCTTTAGAGGAATACTTAATGTAAACTCCGATATTCACAAAAGACAATTTGATATCCATTACAAGTGGAAATTTAACACTGCACTTTGAATATCTGAATTCAAACACCATTTTCCTTTTCGCGGTCTCTTGAGAGAGGAAACTTAATAAAAACGCCGCCAACTGACGAAACATCTGCAATATCTGTTGAAATGCGGGACGTAAATCACATTTGAATAGAATGCATTGGGTACGGACAAAGTTGATGTTGGAAACTCCACACATTCATAAAGCTCACATTATCATACTTTGGTACTACTTTCGGTGACTTGTAGTCATATTGACTGATATTATATTCAAAATGTATGGGTTAACGACAAAAATAAGTTGTAATAGCGTCTAAGAATTTTGACGTTGCTGGATAAAACGCATGGCTTTATGATCTGAGAGCTTGAACGGTTTTCAAGAGACACGGGTTTGAATCCCGCTTCGTTCAAATTTTTATACGTTTTATAAAAATGTTTTTTTTTCTTATTCTAATTGTGTGAATAGCACTTTAAGAATATTTACAACATATATAATGTTTCCTTGGATTTATATGATATACGAGTATATAAGAGAAACGCACAAAGTCATGTTTGTAATTTTCATTATCAGCATTTAAACGGTTTTATCACATTTTATAAAGTATTGAAATCGAAAAATGTAGGGCGGTCGGTTCCGTCACCCACCACGCATTGTCTCTATATGCTCTCCATGAAATAAACACGGAGAACAGAGTGACTTATTATATGTCTGCCTCACATCAAAATAAAGCAAAAATAAAAAAAAGGTTCGGCTTCTGGTTGATTACAACCCTCTTTTCTGGATATCGGCCAAAAGCTTTCAGATGTCCGTGATCAGCTTAGTGCCCTGGTTTTATTTACGATGGGATTTAGAAGTCATCTTCATTTCCGAAAAAAAGATTCAACTTTTAATCCGGCTTCAATGTACGGAATCCTGAGAAAGATTGATTAATTAATTTCTTTTTTTTCTTGTGGTTCACTTTTTACATTGTCCCTTCCTTAGTCGTCGTGAATCGTTATTGCCTTTTGTTTAAGTACTTAATCAATGAAATAAATCACTGTCAGATAATTATAATTTATATTTGAAATGTGGGTGTTTTTTATAAAACGAGGAAAGGCGCACAAAGCCGATGTTATTATTGAAACTTACACCTAAAATAATGCTTTTCAAAAGTATAGAATGAAAGTATATAAGTTCACTTGTTACAAATTATTTTTTGATAACTGTTCATATTTTTTACGTTAACATTTTATAAAAAAAATAACATTCCTTAATCCCAGCTATTCTCTATTTAATAACTTTATTTCTGTAAATAAGCGATAACTATTAAAATAAATGAAGTTTTCAGCAAACTTATAAACAATTAAAAAGCTTTTACGGGACTAAAACTACAGTTCACAATAATTTTCCTGTCTAACAAAACATAAAAGCGTTCTTAAACTAATTTCCAAGCTTTAACTTTGATTGAAGTATAATTTTCTAATTACGAAGGCGACTGCCACATTATTTGTATATAAATAGCTTTGTCACTGGAGGTGATGATAATGGTATCATAAAAATTCAAACTTGGTCTATTTCAAAGTTCAAAGTAAAACTACAGGTATTTATCACGCGATGCTTTTTGATATATATTTCTACAGTCGTGCTGAAAGCTCACTATGAAGCAATATGTTTTTGTAAGTGTTACAAGGTCCTTTTGAAGTCTTAGAGATGAGAAAACTATCACCTTAAAAGAAGTTATTATAATTTGATTATAATTAAAAGTAGCCTCAGTTACTTATTATTACATCAGTTAACTGTCAGTAAAAGTTGCGTCAAAATCAGTTCAACTGTTCCAGAGATTAGCTGGAATAAACAAACAGACAAGAATTGTAAAATATGTTATTTTGGTGAATGTACCGTGTATGTAACAATATGTATGTATGTATGTAATAATTAATACACTCAATTTTTTTTATTGATGATTTGAATATCCTTCTATATTCGGATGTCTATTTGGATATTACTTTCTTTTATATACTAGAAAACAATTTAAAAATTATAATAATATCAACTTTTTAACTTACTTTGCACGCTACCTTCGTACTGGAGGGGCTGATGTCTTTTCCTCGCTATTAGCGCAATAATCACGATGAATAGCAATGTGCCTACTGCTCCGGCTATGATGCCCAACGCCCAACTTGTGTCCAAGTTGCCTGTACTCTTTGCTTCTGTGGGAAAATGTTTATTATAAAAAAAAAATGTAATACATTCGACGTTGAGTTCTGCCACTAAACACGCAATATATGGATTTCAGGCGGCAAGTGAAGAACTGAGTGTCTAGACACTAGCTTCTCTCTGACCACTCTGATATGTGGGAAAAAACGTGAAGCTGCCTATATTTTTAATACATAAATATAAAAGTGACGAAGAGGCAATGGGTAGTGAGTCCGATCTTCATTCGTGAAAATGATTGTATTTTAATTTTCCCGTCCTGCTAGACAAAGCGTCTACTTTAGCCACTACCATACACAATTTAACTCACAGTCTTCCAAAATTAAGCGAAAATTGAAAACAGGAATGTTTTAACTAATGTAGCCTAGTGGCTATCTCTTATATGTCGTAAAAATGTAAAATTCAAGTACAGAGTGAGTTTATTAATATCTATCAAGTAATTAAATCCGTGCTAGACGCGATGGTTGTAGACTTGGTTCCCACTTGAGGGAACGTTAGTATTTAATATATATTACGTACATCTAATGTGACAAAACACTCCGTTCTCTACTTTCAGCATGGATTTGAAGGAGAAAAAAAAAACATATAAATTACCTGTATGTAATGCCAATCTTGACAAAGTGTGCACTCTAAGTGTAGTCACTTCGGATCTTCCTCTCGCATTATTAGCATAGAATACTAGCGTCAATTCCTTGCTCGACCCAAGCCCTTGTAGCTTCCATATAGGTGTTATTTTTGATACATTTGCTATTAAAGTGTCCATATCCCAGGCTTCTACAAAATAAGTTGTTTGAAGACCGCCGTCGTAACCTATTGCAAATGAAAATTATTAATTTTATATAATTTACCTACATTACATTTTTTTTTCAGCTTCATGCTTTTCCCGCATAGGAGTGTAGTCTTTTTTTTGTGTCGAGTGTTGGAAACTCAACTCTTTGTCTTTGTCTTAGATACCCTGAGTGACAGCTTTGTCTTAGGTACCCTGAGCGAGGAAATGAAACTATTCCCCCGAGTGGGAATCGAACCCACAATCGAACCCAATTGCGTTTACAGCCAGACGCTGTTCCACTGTGCCACTATTTTCTCCACTTTTTGTATACTAGCAAATGTTTTAAACGACAAGTATCGTTTTATGTTTATAAAAATAAATGTTCAAATATTGAGATATATATATTTTCCTATATTTAGTTTTTTCCACTTAAACTTTCAGTTTTTTTTATTAGTTTTTAAATTCAAATGCACTTTAAAACGCTATATATTATATAAAACTTGTATATAAAATTTTTCACTAAAAAGTAACAAACAAAATATAAAAAAGATTAAACAGTATAGTACAGTAATAGTCGTATTTTCCTAATAAGAAATGCATGTACACAAAATGCAGCCTGCATTAAGCATTCTATTCGTATAATATAAGAAGATTTCTGTCTCTAAATTGCATTTGAAAGGACTCGTAATAACTAAAAGTAATATTTCAAACTAATGTCGTGGCAAATTGTGATTTATTTGTAGGAGTAAGCCGACTTTAAAAAAATAACATTTAGTAATACAATGTGAAGGTCTTGTTTAATAAAGTTGTTGCTCTATAAAGAATAACATAATTTAAGAATATAAATATATGAAAATTATTCAATAATGATAACTTTACATACAGGTTGTACAAATTGATTAGATTACATAAGCCAGCTTGGGTAGAGGTAGAGTAAATTTAAATGCTAAAACTGAGATCATAATGTCAATGGTCAGTGTAATTTCTACTCACGACAGAATTGGATGAAATCAACATCAGCCATATTTACAAAAGGCAAATAGTGTGTAGTAAAATGTCACAATCCGCGGCGTTAACTTCTGCCACTCAACATGCAATGTCTTGGATTAGGGTGGAAAGTTGGGAACAAAGTGTCTTGACTCTAGATTCACTCCGACTGCCCTGATAAAGCTTGCAGCTGATACAAAAACAGTTATAGTAACTCACCTGCCAAACATCTTAATTCCGCTGAATCATCAGTTAAGTTGAGACTTGAACAGTTTGTGGGTGGGTCCGGTTTCACAGCAGGTAGCAAGGTGTACCGACACGGCTCTATTTGCTGCCCTGCCAGGTTGGTAGCTCTACATGCTAGAGAACCATAGTCAGTGTCAACTGAAGGCGTGTACGTAAGTATTGAACGTCCAGTTTTGTCTATTGTGTATTTACTCTGTGTAAAAAAAGATACATTTTTGTTTTATTACGTTTCAAAATATATAAATTAATGCAAGAACAAAGTCTTTCTTAATTTTCCATAAAGTTAAATACGAAATTTAAGTGTACTTGTTGCACTAGTTTAAGAAAAAATAATCTACAGAGTAGGTTTTTGTTCTGTGACTGAAATTTCACTTGCGTTAGCTTCGGCTTGTTGATATTCATTATTATATATACAATATCATTATTTTTATACAGCTCGTTGCTTGCTTATTTGTAGCAGTGGCAGCGGAAAAATAAAAAGAAAAGGAATTGAATCCACATCGCGAATATAATCAGATACTGTCCAACTGCGCAACAATGGCATTAATATAGAGCCAATACGATATACAACAAAGATTTGTTATTAAGTTAGATACAAACCCCTAGTTGTTAGGACACTATAGGACCTTGATGAATATAAAGAAATAGGTCATGTATAAAAACTATTTATCATTCATTACACCATACAGTTCGTTATTGAAGGCCAAAACTGTTATCAATTGACGTTAGTCAACAATTTAACTCTCTTTATAGCATAATATAATGAAATATACATATTATTAATACTACAATATTTTGAAATTAAACTATTTTAACACGGGTAGACTGTGACCACGGACTACTCTAAAGTGTTCGAAACGTCGGGTTCTAAAATGTATTTTCAAATACCAAAATTATACGTGATTAATCCGGTTAAAATAGTTTTATTTCAAAATGTGTAATAATCGTGAAAATCAAAGAACTTACTACTACAATATTGATTTTGTAATAACAATAAAAATAAAATATAGAATGAAAACAAGGCTTTTAAATATACTGTAGTATTTGTTAAAAGTATATTGCAGATAAACAAAAAAGTGGTACGATAACTGTAAATGCGGTTGGTGTTGGGTTCGATCCTAAATGAGGGAAACAACTATATTTAAATTTGTTTCATTTTCTTCATTTGATAACACAAAGCGCGGCACGGGTTTGAGTTTCGCCTTTCCACACGCAACGTCTAAAACTTGGATTTAACGTAAAGACCGGAATTTCCTAGCACTAGATTATCTTTGCTTAATCTATCTATATACGGAAAAAGCGTCCAGTAAAAGTATAGATCTTTTTGTTAAAAAATATAGTTATTTTTATAAGAATAACGGCAGTTTTTAATAATTTAACTAAACCAAGTGCCAATGAATTGAACATACAAATAATATTAGGTGTATAACATCTTTATAGATCAGCGAATTTGAATAAACAATGGTCGGGAGTTCAACTTGTCACTGGATATTCATATTTATGATGAATTTACATAGTAACTCAGTCTTGTAAGCGACGTTAAGTACTGGCGGCGTCTAGTACTAAATAATATTGAAAAAATATAATATTCTAAAGTGTAATAGCATAAAATATTGATTATGTGAGGTAGTGAAAAACATAAAAACCTTAAAACTACTGGCCTTTAAATATCATTAAGAGCAAGAAGAAAGATCGATTTAAACGTAATTGCTTAATATCTAGTACGATAAGAATAACACTGTACTCGTGTTGTATTAAATATTAGCAACTCGCACGCATAGCTGTTTCGTATTTTCAATGACATTTTCGTAAAACATCGAAACTCCTAGAAAAACAAAAAAAATTGCCTTGCTTCATCCTAAAACCCTCGCGTATCTCTATATAAATTTTCATCAGAATCGGTTCAGCGCTATGGCCGTGATGACGTCACAGACAGGCAGACAGAGCTCTTTCGCTTATATATAATAGTTATATGGATATAATCTGCAAACTCATGGCGTGATTAAGGTATAATAAATTTTATTGCTTGATCTCCGAAGTGTATACCCAACGATCGTTAGTTATCATGACTAACGAAATTAGTCTAAAATGGAAAGTCTTAAAATTTCAAGTACAAACTAATATTAGCTTGTTCCATTTAAATAAACCTGTTCTTTTAATGAGACTTCAGATTTCATGAAAGACACAATTTTTTTTTTTTCTGTACACAAGGCAAATGAGCTTGAGGGTCACCTGATGGTGGGTGATCACCGCCGTCCACGACCCCGTGTAACACCAGCTACAGGGATGTAGCCGGCCTTTAATTTGGATTGGGCGCCGGAGCCCGGCTTTACCTATGCGAAACGCAGTGGCAGAAAGCAACTAATTGACGCCGGTTTTAAACGCCGAGGGTGGTATTGAACTGGTTAAGTCGGCCCATGCGTGTTGCCATTGCTAATGGCAGCGTGACTCTCCCACACGTATTTTAGTCGCCTCTTACGACACCTCCAATACCAGAGTAATCCTATTCTAAGCCGAGAACACACGGCCAAAACTTCGTTTTAAAGAAACGTTTAAAAAAGAAGTAGTAAAATAATTTCATTATATGAGACTTTACTGAATCAATAGCGTATTTTGTATTCGAAAATACATTTTAAAAAACCCGACGTTTAGAATACTTGACAAAAATCCATAGACACAAGTAGACTGAGGTGGCATTTGTCTATCAATTGATATTATTATATCAAACTACTGACATCGATTTCTTAGTTGCCTCGTGTAGTATTATATTTTCTTGTAACATTTCTTGCATTTTAAAAAGTAGTTAGAATAGCCACACCTTGTTGTTGTTATATACCAAAGAAATGCTTGTATTACAAACGTAACGCAAAAAGTTAGATTTGAACCCTCGACCATAACGCTTATTTGCACTATGTTAAAACTATTTTTAGAAAACGTAAAAAAATTAATGCAGTGGGATTTGAACCCGCACCTCCATGAAACCGTCCAAACGCTCTGACCGCTACACTGTGCATGCTACTCCCGTCTGCGTTGAAATTCTTATACGCTCACTTACCTTAGACAGTTTCCAAGAGTCGTGGGTTCCAATCCCACTGCGTTAATTTTTTTATACGTTTTCTAAAAATATTTTTCAATTTCCTATGTGTGTGACTTTAAAATGTTAAAAATAGACTATGTAATTCCAAATATATATTTTTTACCATCACGAGTGAAATGCACTCATATCATATTATCAATAGCGAAAATCTAGTGTTAAGGCACTCTTTTTTCTTTCTGTCTTCACTCTCTCGGCTCAATTTTAAATTTATTAATTATTTTATTACTATTTATTACAATATTTAGTATATTACTCACCATTTCTAACTCAACAGTCCCTAATGAGTTATTAAGTGTCCATTGAAAGTTTTCAGGTGGTGGAAACGCGTCGACCTCACACGCGACGCGCGCTGCCTCATTTATAGCCGCGCCTACAATCGCTGCCACTTTGTTCTTGCAGACAGGCTTAACTGCGGAAAGGGGTGTTTTTTTAAATAACTTATAACTTAATGGGGAACTTTTTCTGTATTGTTTGTATGTTTTATTTTATAAATGTTCCTGTTTCGTAATAAATTAGTAGCTGCATAAGTAATGTATAGGCTTACGAAGATATGATTTTCTTACTTATTTGAATAAGAAAGAGTATACTATTATTCAATAATTACAGGTAATTGAATGTAAGTAAGTAGGTAAGTTTTGTCAGATCGGAGATTAACTTCAGATTGACAATATTTTACTGACAGGACAAAAAAAGAAAAGGACAGTAACTGGAAAGCTGATAAATAATTTTTAAAATATGATCTAAATGCTGTCCGGCACGGAAAATATAACTAAATGATAAAAGTGACATTATAATCATAAACTGTATCAACGACGTAAAAAATACTAAAACCATTTAAAATTTGCCCTTGTAATATACTCTGCAATGACAGGCTAATCCTTCAGACCCTCTAAAATATTACAAAAAAATTAATTGTTATCCTTCTTCTTTATGAATTACATTCTCATTAGTCTTATAATGTAAAATTTATATTTTATAACACTAAAATAAAAACTTTAAATAGATAAAATAAATAAACATCAATAATAGTTATTAATCAAAAACACTGTTTATAGCTAAGTGAAAATGAATTCGCAATCATCCCCTATTTTGTACCATTATGAACTCTGGGATAATCACCCCAAAATATTGGCTAGGTCAAACTAACAAAAAAAAAATATACGTGCAGAATTGAGTACCACCTCCGCTTTTACGTCGGTTAAAAAAATACCCTAAAAGATAGCTGTAAAAGCCCCCAATTTATTGTAGTACATGCTCTTCAAAACTTTTACGATTCCAAATGAAAATAAACAGCTAACGTTACAATTTACTCGCGTGTATCGTATGCCGATGAAGTTAAATTACGAAAAAGAAAAAGGTCTCTCCAAGTTTTTTTTTCACCTCCGCTTTGTTTCAGCAAACTTTTCGTATCGCGCTCAATGAGCCGTTGAATGGTTACGAAAGTCCTAACGATAAATACTTATCGACTTTTAGGAATTAGAAAATGGAGATTATCTAAAACAGAAGGGGTGAACATTTGGAATTGGTTAAATCTTTAAATGATAAAAGAGTTATTTAAATAAAAGCTATATTGAATTAAATATTACAAAAAACATCTAATAATATTATCCATTCAGGCTATCGCATAGCGCAGTGGTAGGGGAGTGGAATTGTTTGTGACAAGACAAAGCGTGACGTTGATTCAGCCACTCAACACGCAATGACTCAGATTCGGTCGAAAAGAGACGTAGTGTCTTAACATAAGGCTCTCTCTAACTACTCTGCTATGCTGGAACGGATGTGAAGCTGAAGTAATGATTGGAAGATGCATGGAAAGGTTATGTAATATAATAATTTGTTTAATATAATCATTCCCCCGATTGGAAATCGAACCCACAACCATTGCGTACACTGTGCCACGATGTCCAATCATTATGTTTTCCGTTTTCTCCTCTTATTCAGAGAAAATACATAACTATTATATAACAATTTATATGAAGTATAAAATAATCAATATCCTAAATTTATAAGTAATTAAGTGCAAAATAGCATCATTTAATATTCCATTAAAACTTAACATATTAATGAATAATTTACATATTTGGGTAATAGAATAGTGTTCAGTAATATTTTAAATTTACTTTCTAACCTATTTTAAAGGGTTAGGGGTTCAATTTTGTATTAAAAAATAATCATAAATTTATAATAAAAATATATATTATTCAAATATGATTAGATTTTTCAATTTTATAGAAATTTACTATAGATAATTGGTTTCTTGATCCAACACAATGTTGAACTGCCTACTATCTATTCAAGATATGTTTTATTGCAAAGCGTAGAGGACAAAATAAATTGGTAACAACACACGTGAATTCCAAAGTTTTCCGTTCTCGCATTCGAGACTCTCCGTGTTGAACTCAACACCATGTTTCGACATGTCTACACTAGAGCGGAGAAATGAAAATTATTCCACTACATCACTATGACCTCCATATAAATCGTACACTCATGTACACAATAGAATTTAAATTGTTCAGCTAGACATATTAAACGTGAATCACAGATTCTAATCTACTTGTGATCAATCATAGAATTGATAAGGAAAGTAGGTTTGTTGAAATGTTTATTTTTTAACATTTTTTTTTAAAGTCTTATTCGCCCACTAAGGAAATTTGAAAAAGACATATTAAGAAAACGTATAAAAATCCCGCTGCGTTCAAATTTTTATACGTTTTCTAAATATGTCTTCTTTTTTAGTTGAAATTTTATTTAAATCTGTACTAACAACTGTAGTGTAAAGAACATAGCTTGTGTTTTCGTGCTACATTTAATAATACGAGTAATATTAGTTATTTTTTTTATCCAGCTTCATGCTTTTTCCCACATAGCAGGGTAGACGGAGAGATCTACTACTCTCTGTCTGCTACTGCTAAAACTCTGTATCAAGATACTCCATTCTCCACTTTTCGCCTGAATTTGAGACATTGCCGTGGACCTGAACGCTGCGCTTTTCACTTACTAGAGCGGAGAAAATAGAAATAAATAATTATATTTAAATTTAGGTTCCTAATACCGTGGCTTTGCCACTCAACACGCAATGTCTCGGCTCTGGGCAGAAAGCAAAGAAGGAAATCATAAGATTCTTTCTAGACAACAAGGTTTCAAAAAACGCCATAAAATATTAAAATTACCTATATCTATTGCATTGCAAAGTTATGCTCAATATCACTCGTATAGATCGCTCCATATAATTCCAATACAATCCTTGTATTGATTGTTATCCTAGAATAACACGAAGCACCACAGTTGTGAAATCTCGATCAAGCTTATGTAAATACATCGCGAAGTTAACAATCGAGTTTCAATAGAGATTTGCATGTGACTGCATATTACACATACATTGCTCCATGGTCGTAGAACTATCGTCGCAATTTATAGAATAGAATAGAATTATCTATTGTATTAATGGTATTGTTTTCTCATTGCCGGGTAGTAAAATATTTCACTATCTTTCTTCTTTATAAGGATATACATGCTATATATCAATAGTTAAAATTTTTATTTTCTTAGTCTTGTGAAAAAAAGCACGACGTGAAGACACTGCATAACTCCTTTAAAATCACAAATATCGTCTCTTCAACCCCGTTTAGGAGTTTTACAGACTGGTCTTAGAAACGTCAACTTGGTTTATTGTTTAAATAACATTTGTTTTTTCTAATATTTTCAAACGGAATATGAACCTATAGAACCCTATTGAAAATTAAAGAAACGAACTAGAAATGAGTTCTTAAAACAAAAAGAAATATGAAATTCAATAGATTCGAGGAATATGATTAAAATTCTCAATTTTCTAGCAAAATAATGTAAACAGTTATTACAGACTTTTTTGGTACAGACATAAAGTTGTAAGATTGGACCTGTTCAGGCCATTAAATTCTACAGTAGCATCACGTACCGCGAAATTACGACAAAGTGCGGTGTCCACACTAATCTTTTTCTGGCGCAATATTGCAAAGTTCCATGACAAGAAAGTTTCGAATGCGAATGCTTTGCTAAAAGAAATATAAGCACAAAGTACATACAATTTTTCATTTGTTGTTCCCTTTGTTTTAGAGTTTTGGACTAAAAGTGTTTAATAAAAATTAAATTTGTATATTAATATAAAATGTTATATTAACATACAAATTTAATTTTATAGTGTTTTTATGCATATGTGTGTTTTAACTTTCGCAAAAAACGGAAACGGTCCTTTCTCAGTTCGACACGTTCTTTTTTATGTTCGAACTTGCATACATTTTTACAGAGTATATCGATTTGGATCATTCTTTTTTTTAATAGATGAAGTATACTCCGAAGTTGGCCTCGTAAAAATTGTAAACGAAAATTTGTATTTACTCTTAGGGAAGAGACTCTTAGAAGAATAGGCGATGATTGCATATAGTGAATACGCAACTCGTAGGTTTAATTTTTTTTTGTTGAAAGTCAATATTCTTGATGATTTATTTCATGTTATTTTATTAAAAAAACTATCTTTTTATTTGTGAATTTGAAATTTTATGATCTACATAGTTCTTAAGCAACATTTAGGTGTTATTATTACTACCAATAAACATATAAACCATAAACATATAAACACGTACTCAGCACAAAATACTCAAATGTCAACAAAACCTTCGCCCTAAAGGGACTAAAGATAAAACATGAAAAAAATACTTACAAATTACGTGTAAAGTAACTGCCGTGGATCTCCCATCCCCTTCAACGTTTGAAGCTATACAGACGTACTTCCCCGCTTGCTCTCTTGAAACACCCTGTAGAGCTAAGTGTGCGGAACCAGCTATGACACCAGCACGTTGATTATGCTTCATTATTTGACCCTGCCAAGGAGCATTATTTTTAATAATGGAGGGCGGGCAGTAAAGGGTAAATTAGAATTTATATGAACTGTGCAAATTAAATGAATTTAAAGCTAAGTCATTAAACGTTCTTTCATTCTTACTCATTTTTCTAAGCGAAATGCTTTATAAATGATGATTGTAAGAGCTTATATGATAAATATTGTCTCAAAAGAGATTTACTTTGGTGTTTTTAGATTGAAAAATAAAAAAATTGTACTAGGTGTCAAGAATTTTTTATGTAATAAATCTAGTTTTAAATACTGGAAATTATGTTTTGTGTTACAGAATCGGTAATGATAATAATTTAAAACAATCATTCCTAAAAATGAGAATCGAACCCACAACCAATCGAGCTTACAATCAGACGTCCCACCACACCTCGCTACCCACGTACATATCATGTAGACACAATATCTACAGATAATACAATTATCCAACTTATAAAATCCCTTCTAATTATAAATGAGTTTAAACTTCAAATAATTGATCCTATTAAAACGAGTAGTCCGTTAACTTTAACTGGCTAAGTACTTTACTGTACTTTACTGTATAGACATTAAGCCGTTTACTCACATTATGCTCCCAAACAACTTTGTAAGCGCTAGGATTTGCGCTCACGATACATTCGAAATACATGTCGTCGCCTTCTTCTATATCGTTGGGATTCATTTTCGAACCCAGCCTCAGTTCTACTTTTGGAACATCTGTTAAAAAATTGCAAAATATTTTGTTAATTGAACAAAATAAACTAGAAATTAAATTATTTCCTTTTTTGTACAGGTTCATGCTTTTTCCCGTATATCAAGGTAGTCTTACATAGTGTCTAGAGACTCCTTTCTCCACTTTCCGCCCGAAATCGAGACATAGCGTGTTCAGAAGCGGAACTCAAAGCGCCGTGCCGTAAGTATCAAAGCAGGAAAATATTTTAAATATTTTTGAATCGAACCCACAACCATTAACGTTTACAGGCAGACGCCGTCACACTGCGCTACGATGGCAACTGTAGCACTTATGCTATTATTTGCTTGTGTGTACGTTTTATTTATATTGTAGTATTAAAATTAGTAATTTCATATGTTTAAATTAATACTATGAACATCAATATGGTTTTTATATCTACTCATATAAAATTATATTTTTATTATGCTACAACATACGGAATATTGACATAAAATTATATTCGACATCGAAAGTTTGTTGAAAAAGTGCGCAACGCGCCTCAAGAAGTTTTCACTTCAAAAATG
Source organism: Podotricha telesiphe (assembly GCA_038994665.1). Classification (NCBI taxonomy): domain Eukaryota; kingdom Metazoa; phylum Arthropoda; class Insecta; order Lepidoptera; family Nymphalidae; genus Podotricha; species Podotricha telesiphe. The sequence continues at coordinate 288,705 of JAOYRR010000250.1, forward strand.
CTCCGGTAGCTTTGGTCATACGCTAACTAAATATTATAAAGTTTTAGTTAGGTGAATAGTAAAAAAATATTATAAGCCATTACTTGATTCAGTTACGTTTAATTAAAAACAAATTACATTCTAATTAACGTAAATTATAATATTAAAGTAATATATTTCCATTTCTTTATAATTTAAATAATTAGAAATTGTATTACACAATATGAAATGAAATGTGTATTAATTACTATATATTTTAATTAATAAAATAAATACTAGAAATAAATGTCTGACGAGAATAACAAAACCTATTCGATATGAATTCGTTAAGTAAAGACTTTTTTAAAAATTGGTAAATGTGCAAAAACACAAATTTACAAGACAGAGGTTTGAATGTTTGTAATTTTTACGTACGTAGGACGACATGGACGATATAAAGAAGTGCAGAGTCCAAAATTTTCATAATTATGCATTTAATAAATGTTAAACATTTAACATTATTACTACCATATATTTGACAAACACTTTTATATAAAGTGACATGCACGTTGCCAAGGCAATGACTATTGTACGCATCAACTACTAGCTTATAATTAATACTTCAGAAATGACTTATGACAAAAGAAACAGATACATATGGAAGTCGAATGAAATGTACATTGAAAGTAGATTTTTCTATATTTAATTAAGAAATGTCTTCAACAGGTGCAGTTCAATCATAAATTTATGATATAAAAGATTTTATGATAACTTTATTAAAGTAAAAAGACGAGTATCGTGAAATTGAAAAGTATATTTAATTTAAAAAACTACAGAAACTGTTCGAAAAATGATAATATTATTTTTCTTTTGAATTAAAGTTTTGAACTGTATTTCAATTTTCGATTTAGATAGAGGCCATTGTGATGCAGTGGGAAAATTTGTGGGTTGTGTGTTCAATTTCCACTCGTGGTATGATATATATGTTTAAAATATTTCCATTTGTCCGCTGGGACTAAGAGGAAAAACGCGGCGTTGATGTCCGCCACTCAATACGTAATGAATTGATTTGGGAAAAAAGTGGAGAACGAAGTGCCTTGACATAAGGTGCTCTCTGACTGCGCCAGCTATGCGGAAAATAGCGCAAAGCTGTTTATTAATAAGACTTATTTGTAAGTATATTTTCAAACGAAATAAAAAAAGGCAATACTTTTAAATCAATCATAATATTCATTGTGGCCAATTTAGTAAGTATTTTATATATAGTATTTCAAGTAATTTTATAATTGTTGCACTTTTGATAAGAAGGCTGTTTGGATTTGCCTTTTTTATAATTGTACATGAGTTACAGAAAGAAATGGCTTGTTGCAAAAGTATATAAACATTCGTGACGTTAGGTCACCCTATTCTTTGCTAACTAGAATATCGGTTTGCTTAGTAGATAATATCCCTATCAAACCAGCATCCCAGACTGGACTCAACCACAGTAGCGTAAAGGAGCAGTGAAAACAATATTTCTATTAAAACTAAAACACTTTAAATTTTCATTTTTAAGAAATTAACTTTCTAAGTAACAAGCAAGTTAGCTATTCATAATTATAATTATCTCATATATTTAATGTTACCCTAATCTCAATTCTATCATATACAGAAAGGCTTTTACAGTATGGCCCGCTGGTTCTTTGTATGTGCATTATGTACGACACAGAACGTGTATAAACGTGAAACAAAGCTACATTAGTTTATGTAACGATAAAAATAAATTACTTATTTCTATTTTAGAGCTCAATTTTGATTAAAACTGCTTTGTTTAAAGCAATTATCGCGGTGGAGTTAAAATGTACTTATATTGACTCAACCTTAGTTGCAGGTACAAATTTCACTCGGGGAAGTGTTCATCTGGCAAGATTGGTCAATTTTTTCTTGTATGAATTGAAAAACCAAAGACCAGAGTGAGTTATAACTATATTATACCTTCTACTATACGGAAAAGGCATGAAGCTGAAGAATGAGATTTTTTTCTAATAAAAATATTACTTGAAAAAGACATAACCCGCGCCTCTTCAAAATCGTGAAGGCGCGGGTTCAAATCCCGATACGTTAAAATTTTTATACAATTTCTAAATATGTATTTTTTAATTTCCTTAGTGTGCGAATAATATTATAAATTTAAAAAAAAAAAAACATATATTACTTTCAATATACACACATCTTTTATATTAGTCGCTTAAGTTAAAGACAAATTAAATTCAAAATTCACCTTCTGTTTATTTTAAAATATGCGAGATAAAGGTCACTGACAAAGTACTATATATAGGCAGAGTTAAAATTGTACCCACAACTACCGCCAGTACCGTTAGTCACTTCTCTATTTCACCACGACAAATATGTAGTATAATTTATTATCATGTGATTTTGCAGTGCTTTCTTTTATATATATATAAATGTCTTTTGCTGTTGGGTGATTCTTTTGAATTATATTATAAGGCGTTGCGTGCGGCGATCGATATCTCGAAAATGTTAAAACTCTTGCGTCACTAACCGAATGACTGACAGACAACGTACAGCCGTAACGGAGCAATAAGCGCGAAATTTTCAAAATTCTTATGAGATGAGTAAAAAGCATTACATTTTGAAATATTTCAAAGAAAATATCTTTTGCATGAGAACGCTCATTTTATTATAGTATAATATTGTTAATTAAAAGTCTCTAGTCCCTTGTACTCTCTCGTAGAACTCACGTTCACTTAACATCGTGTATGTCACTTCATACAAAATTGTCTGTGAATCACATGGTATTAGTATGTGTAATGTTTATTTTATCAATTTAATTCTAATGCATAATTAGAAAAAAATGGCTTTCTATACTCCTTCTTTACATAAAATTGACTTTAACAAATTTCACACTCCTGCATAGAATTTTTGTAAAAAAGGGGTCTTAAAATAGTAAAACTTACAATGTAAATCTAGTTTCATCGAAGTTTCTAGCATAGTGTGTTCTAGTTTTTCATGAGTCGCCTTACAAGTGAGCACTCGGCCGTTATGCTCCATGCTGGGTGTCCACCGCAATACGGATATCGTCTCGTTACGGTCTTCTGAGTTCTGGAAATAAAATATTAGTTGAATACAAATAGCATAACGATACAAATAATATATCTTAAATGGTATTATTTAAGAGGATTTATTTATAAACCCAATGTTTATAAGTTCAGTTCCCAATCAGGGGAATGGTTATATATTAATTATTTGCACTGGCAAGACTAAATGTGGCTTTGCTTACCGCCACTTAACACACAATGTATCGGATTCGGGCGGAAAGTGAAGAACGGATGGTATTTCAAGGTTAAGTCTTATAAACCTTAATAAAAAATTACAAACCTCATAATGATAGTAAAGTAAAGAAAAGTAAAACATAAAACAATTAAAATGAATCTTACAAAGTAAGCTTTTGATTCTCTCGCATTTTCCTTTAGACGCGATATTATGAATATGATAAACAAAACGTTTTCGCTTGCAAACTACTTTAAGTTAAACTTCATAAACGGCGTTCTGTTATCATATGGAAATGAGATATCTAGCTTCGTATATTATGTTACTTAAGTTATGCCAAAAACATCTCTAAAATCATACTAAGATTTTGTAGATGGTAAATTTTAATTAATTCACATATAACATAAGCATTTTATCAATTCTGACAAATACTATTTCGAAATGAAAATTCATTACAACTTCTAGGTAGGAATCGAACCCGCAACCATTACGCTAACAGTCTGACGTTGGTTAACTGTAAACGTGTTTTCCGTTAAGATTTAATGACAAAGAACGAAATTCAAAGACTATTTCAATCTTATATTTAAATTTTAGATATAGTCTGGTGCCATATTAGTATCAAGACTTCTCGTATGTAACCTATATACGATAGTGCTGTTGTAAAGTGGTTAATTTTGAACATTATCCTTTATGACAGGCTGCTTGTAGGGGACTACATATTGTGACCAAAATATACCTAATACCTATAGTCTATACATATCTATGTAAAATACTTAAAATTATTTAAAATTTAATTTTAAGAAAATGAAAGATAGAAACCCATAGGCTACTTTAAATATAATATAAAAAATAAATTAAACTTGATATAGTTCTATTAATTCTAACAAGTTAATACACACAATATGAAAAACATTTAAAATTTTTAACTTAACGGGATTTGGATACGTTGTAATAAACATATAAGAATTTTGGCGTAACCAAATGTAGAACGTATGGTTTAACGGTCAAAGTTTGGACGGTTTCCAAGGAACGCAGGTTCGAGCCATGTCACATAAAAAAAAATATATGTTACTGAAATAGTTTGTAGCTGGCATTTATAGTACCTTTACTCATTTATTAAGCTGGGTAGAAATACATAAGGTGTGATCATTTTATTGTATAATAGAGTTTTACAAATTTGGGTAGTCTTTTAGTAAAGGAGATAAAACACAAAACAATATATATCTAAGAAAACGATTAAAGAACATGTAAGTGTATTTCATAATATTTTGAATAGAATAAGGCCATGTGGCGCAGTGGAACAACGTCTGATTATCAATGCAATGGTTGCGAGTTCAAACCTTACTCGGGGAATTTATTATATCAAAATTAAATTTAATTAACAATATGGTAAAGAAGTCTAAGCGCGTAGTTGAGTTCTGTTGGTCTTTGCGATTCCCCCAAATGGGAATCGCACTAACAACTAATCGCATTTACAGTCAGTGTACCACTGCACCACGATAGCCTGAGCTACAGCTAAGCTTAACGCAGACGTGCCTATCTTACATATACATTTACTATTATTACCTTTTGAGGTTCAGAAGCAGTGATTTGCTTATCATTCAGCCACCAGGTGATAAGAGCGGGAGGTCTAGCGCCCACCGACCTACAAGCCAGTTCAGCTTCTTGACCGACGGAAAGCGGTTGTTCTCTTGCTAATATTTCCACCAGCAAAGGTCGTACTGTAATAATTGTGCTATTATAGAAAAACTGTTTTTAAACCCTTCAATACATATCCGTTATCCATAGTCCGTTGGTTATAAAAAAGCAATGCGTATTTTAGTCTTATGCATTAATAAAAATAAAACTTTCTGCATATCTCCTTTTAAAGGTTATGAATAAAGACACCTCTGTCGGCGTAATCTTTACAAAAAGGTATTGAAAGTTTTTCCTTCGCGTAGTAGTATAATAATTAGGTTCTATTATAACGGTCATAGTTTACTTAAGAATCATGGAAATTATATAAAAGGTTTTTAACATTTTTAAAGCGTTTTTTACAGACTAAGGAAATTGTACAAGATTTTTAAAAAATGTAATAATTTTTTTATATGAAACTATTAAACTGTTATATAAAAAAAAAAATATTTGAACGAGTGGGAATGAATATCTAACCATGTGTTCCACATTCAGCTACATCGAAATTCTTATAGGCTAATTACGTTTTTGTATACGTTTTCTAAAATATATATATATATTTAGAACTTATTACAAACATACAAATTAATACTTATTTCCATTCAATATCCAATTATTTATACTAATAAATAGAATAATGTTATTTGTATGGGTTACTAACATTCTCATATCATGTTCAGGGTCAAAGCGAGCTCATATAAAATGTTTCTCGTGTCAACTTCGATTTGACAGTACTCGTATTTGTTGAAATTCTTAGAGACGAATAAAATATAATCATAACTGTTTTTCTTTGCTATATTTTATAAGCACTCTTTTAAGTATATAATATATAGCTATGAAAATATTGCATTATATTATCATTGGATCCGGACGACATGTATGCAAATTTTCAATTTCAACCAACAACACAAAGTTGGTTATAATGTTACATATACTAGTGTTTAGTAAGCAAATAAAAATTAGTAACATTATGTAGTGGTGGGTGGTGGAACTTAACGCCGTCCTTTGTCTGATTATATCAGAGAAAATGGAAATATTTTAAATAAAAAGAATGTCAAACTAAATAAGACGCTTCTTAAAATTAAAATATACCATCACTAGCTTTTTCACTGTAGCTGACAAGTTTTATCACAGGCTAGTTTCAAGTTTGTTGGAAAAAAAATTAAGAGCTTTCATACAAAACTTGCGTGGGCCCTGAGACTACTTTAATACGACCCTGTCGCAAAATCCGTTTGTAGGGGACGTCTACTAATTATAGACTACGTCACTGTCAAATTTCATATTTGTACGTCAAGCCATTTTCTAAAAATATGAGCCTTCAGCTTTTGTACAAATACAGCTTCTAGCCTTTCACTGCATAGCAGGCATAGGCAGAGACAACCTAGTATCAAGACAAGCCGTTCTTTATTTTTCGCCCTTAATCGAGACATTACGTGTTCAGTGCGAAATTCAATGCTGCAGTTTGTCTTAGGTATTAGAGGGATGAAATTATAATTATTTAAATATAATGTATCTCCTAAGTGCGAATCGAACCCACAACCAATTGTCTCACTGCGCCCCGATGACCTCTTTTATAGATAGATATATAATAAAACAAAATAATAATATTGATCTGCATTAAAAGTATTAAGGTAACATATTATTCATCGCTTATCAGGAAGCTTTGCGCAATGAATCCGCGTCAGCTTGGCTTTAGAAATTGTAGCATTCTAGTAAATAACGGTAACTGTACGAGATGATATTCTCTTGCCAAGAACAGGTTTAATAGGCCTACGGCAAATACGTCGGCATCGTATGTTTTCGCTTCAATTGAAAGCTCAGATGTGTGCCAGTTAACGGTGAAGCTTTAGTAGTGACGTTTAATAAAAGTTGTTTGGATCAAATCAAATCTATAGAAATAAAAAATCTAAAGAAAGAATTATATTATGAAGGTTCTTAATAACTTCTTTCATATATATCTATATATATATATTCTTAATATTGCCATAAATATTGTTACAGAGAAACACCATTTTCTTTTAATTGTACGTAACATTTATTACTATTATAGTGTAGTAGTTTAATACATCAAAATCATTAAAAATATAAACGTTGGGGCCAGTTATCAATAGCAGCATGCACTTCTTTTTATGAAAAATACTTTACTGCCAATCGTGTGCATTGTTCTAAGGACTCCAAATTGTAATGGCGTTTAGAGCAAAATTTACTCTCTGAAACTGACTATAAATTATAATATATTGGATTAAGATTAGGGCTAGACGATGACCATTTCAGCTCTGATGAAGTCCAAAAATTTCGTGTCTAACCAAGATTGGATGGTTCCAGCTTTATGACCCGGCGCCAAGCCTTGCTGAAAGGACCATTCTTGGTTATTGAACATGGCAAGAATATGACCAGCGCGTCTTTTAAAGTTATATACGCAACATGGTGCTATCTTCATCCACATTTATTTCGGGGAAGCAAAAACATTTATTTCGGGTTTTGCTTTCGAAAAGGATTTCTTAGAATTCTTTCGATTTTTTCGAAAAAGGCCATTAAACCAGTAATCGCTTTTCTCGGAAGTACACTACGTGAACGGCCAGACATTTTTCTGTCACAAACAGAGGGCCTAAGAAAAGGGCCCAACAATGTCAATTTCTTAAAAAAATCAAAGAAATAACACTTTTATCCAATTTTATTATATCGTAGGATATGTGTAAACTTAGCCGTAAACTATTATAAAAGTTGAAACCATATAGAATAACCATATTACGGTTGTAGGAAGTCACAATTAAATATAGTATATTAAACTGTCTAGCGTGAAAAGGTCGTCTAATAAACAGAATCCGTATAAGCGTGAAATGGTCGAAAACACTGGTTCTTTACTGATTGGTATATAGGTAACTTCAACAAAATCGTCCTCTTCTAAACTATTCATATCGAAAATAACGAAACCCATTTTTATAAACAAATATCAGCTTACTCTCTAAAGTGAGAGCAGCAAGAATTATTTTTCAAGACAATTCTAATATCATATCTACTCTTAACAATATTTTGTAAGACTACATATGACATAATATTTTACCGCAACAAAAATTGTATACGGCGTGCTCGCCATGTATAATTTTTGTGGCACAATAAGGAATTGTCTAATTGTAAGCGATAGTTGTGTGTTTAATTTCCACTTTGTTTAGTATGTATTTTTTTATAGCAGACAGGGCGGTCAGAGTAGTCAGAGTGAACCTACCAAGACACTCTGTCTGAATTTCAGACAATACGTATTGAGTGGCGGAACTCAACGCCGCGCATTTGTCTTGTTCACCAGAGTGGAGAAATTAAAATAAATAAGTGTACCACTAAGTGAAAATCGAACACGTACCTAATCGCCACATTACAGTGGTACATTGTTCAGATGCGCCACTATAATTATACTAGTATAAAAAAATATATATATAAAAAAAGTATTAACTTGTTTTAAATTTTCGTGCGGCAAAATGCTAAAAGAATGAAAAATAATACCAAACTGACTTATCTGTTGACCTCTTTGCCTAATGTGAATATAAATTAAAAAAAAAACAAATCTAGAACAAATTGCAATTAACACAATATAAAATGATGATATAAATAAACTTTATATATCCATATCATATGGATGATGTAGCGTGATTATTCAACATGTATTTTAATTTGCTTCATGTTGGCCTTTTAGTTTTTTCCGGTCTGAGAGCAACGCTAATTTTAGCAAAATATTAATGAAAAATTGCTATAATGCACCCGATGAGAGATTTATATTTTTTGAATCGTAAATATTGCTCGTATATTATACCTACACACAAATGACCTGCTTATACAAGAAATGAAAAATGTTATATCAATAATTACTATTTATATAGAAATGTTATACTGAATGAATTTCTATACAGGCAATGTATATACAAATTTGATGGAAAATATTTTATTGATAAAAATTTTATGTATAAGGCATGGTGTTTTCGATTTCCACTCCGTGGAATGTGTCTCTGCTTTCGTAAACAAGACTAAGCCGTGAGTTACGCCACTCAAAACGCAATATCGCGATTTCGGTGGAAAGTGGAGAACGGCGTATCTTGACTCTAGGTTCCCACTGACTACACTGCTATGCGGAGAAAAGTGTAAATATGAAAAAAAATTATATAAAAGTAATTCTAGCATTCTATACTGTCTGTTATAAAGAATGTAAAACAAACTGATATTGATAAAATAATATATTTTGTATAGATATTATAAAATTAAATGGTAAGTTATTTAATTGATTTCTATGTGAACTTTTTGGACCCTTGTTACAAAAAGAAATGAATAGTTTTAAACTATTAGTGTTTATGGATTTTGAAATTATTATTATTTTTTTAAGATATCATATTAACTTTAACTTTATTTTTTTGTATTTGACCGAAACCGTCATCTACCTAAATATTTTATAACACAAGAAAATAATGCGTTTAAATTTATGAACAAAACCCATCAACTTTATTTTAAAACAAGCTGAAGCCTGGAGTATTTTTTACAGAGATTATAAAATATCCAAATAATATTCAGAACACGTTCGTACAGGGTAAGCGTGGCATAATCGAGTCAAATTATAAGGATAAAACATAAAACAATGCTATTATAACGCAGTCACGATTGTTAGACAAAGAGCCGCTAATGCCTTCCATTTACATTACTTGAAAAGTAAAATTGAAGTTTGTAACGATATAATGGAGGCTTTCGATAATGATGTTATACGTTTCAAGAATTCAAAAAATCTAATATTTTATATAGCTTTTATGGTGATAAGAATTTTTTCTGAAATGGTCACAGGTTTCATGGGTTTTTTAAGAAAAACTGAGAAGGAAATTACACTTTAGTAATAATAAAATATAATACTAGATATAAACAAGTCATCAGAGAATCGGGACATAAAAATTGTTGTTCCTGAATAAAAATAGTAAAACGTACAGAACAAGGGATTGTACCAGAAAAAATAAAACATCCATAATTGAGCATGTTACGACTAACTTAAAATACCACAACTTTCAGCTTATAATTATCAACTCGCAATGTCAGACCATAAATTAATATATCTACAAATTAAGAAATTTCAGCCAAGCCAAATAGTACTCAGAACATATGAAACCATCAATTACGATGAACAATACAAGAACGTGCTTGAAACAGATTTTAAAGATATACGAGTATATAGTATTTACCCATTATTAGAAACTAAACTCAAGCAATGCTTTGATGAAAGCAGAATTAATAAAAAAATAATAAAACCATGGCTTGTGACATATTCCCAGATAACCTTAAGATATCCCAAATAACATCTGTCTTTATGGACAGATGTTATATTCGATAATTGCCAGGGTCCGATTTGAGTCCAGACTTATGTCTGGATTCAAATCGGACCCTGACAATTATCGATCGGTCTTCCAGTCCTCTCTAAAGTCTTAGAAAAAATAACCTATACGGGCTTGATAAAACACATCGATAGCCACAATGTTATTTCAGATCACCGGCATCACGGCCAAAAGTAGCATCCTAGCTTCAACACTTTATTTTACAAATAGAATCAAACTTCTAGGGTAAGTTAATTAAAAATAATAATAAACATATCAAAATAATCACTCATTGTAACTACAACTTTAGTATCTAAGAACATATCCTACCGACATAAAATTAACATATTATTAATAATTTGTACTTTACTTACTAATGTTTAAACAAATAGTTTAAACTACCCACTAACTATATTCTTACTTCACTTTACTGAATTAAACTAAACTACTGTTTCTTATAGAAAAAAAAATTGCGCGAGTATTAAGACTGACTGTTAAATTATAATAACTTTAGTTATTGTTTTAAATATTGCAACTAATTACTAATAAATATTTATTTTTTAGCATCACTTCGGACTCACGACTCACTTAACGTATTCGGAGATAACCTATTGTCAAGACACCGCCCTCCATTTTCCGCAAGAAAACGAGATATATCGCGTTGAGTGGCGACAATCAACACCGCGCCTTTGTCTTATCAGATCGTAGAAATGAAAACAATCATGTAATAGACTGTATTATCTTCTTTGAGAAATAAATATCTTTAAACATAAAAGTGACACAAAACTTGTGCTAACATCATAAAACGTGTCAAAAATATTATACAACTACCATATGATGAGGCCATTTTCGCGCAATGTGACAGTGTCTGACAGCATATGCGATTATTGTGGAAATGATTATATTTAAACTATTTTCATTACTCCGCTCTGGTGACAAGACCAAACGCAGCGTTGAGTTCTGTCACACAATATTTTGGCTTCAGGCGGAAAGTGAAGAGCGGAGTGTAACTTGACACTAGTTTCTCTGGCACTGCCATGCCGAAAAAAGCGCAAAGCTGCTAAAATAATGTTCGTAAAAGATTTCATCGTCAATCTTTACCATAAAATATTTCATACTCGAACAGAACTACTTTAAACGCAAAAATTGTAGTACAATAAAATGATTTATCTCTGCTAAAGTAGATTCTATATTGCATTCATCTGCATGCTTAAAGGCAAGGCAAGGTACGGGACAACACTAAAATGCTCCGACAGTGCTTTATGCATTCATACGTTCATTCTTTTGGAAATTGTAAATTGTTTATTTTAGCAAGCGTTTTTCCGGAATTTTATTTGTCAACTGCCAAGTTATATGATTTCAAACAGTTACTGTAATTACATTACTTTTGCCCCTTATATTCAAGTTCTTCTGTAGTTTGTCGTAATAGACTAAATGATATCGTAGACAGGTCTAATCTTATTATGCTGTGAAGACGGAACATTGTCTAAGACCACGTTCTTCTTCTAGTTGTTAAACTCAGTGTTCAGGCAGGGTCTCGCTTTAAACTCAGCCACTTCAACTTTAAACGATCCTCAACATCCTCAGTGATCAGCCATTGGCTCTCGTATCCTGCTTTACGACACCCTGTCATCGCCTCCTTGGCTGTCCGGGTGGTCTAACTCTGGAGTTAGACCACCCGGACAGCCACAGGAACAGATATAGCAAGGCATATTTTTCCGATATAGTTCCAATGCCGGCGCAATGTGACCAAACCATTTCAGGCATGGCTTTTGGAGTTCGTCCACTACGTCACGGACTCAAAGTCTACCTCAAATGAGAGCGTGGAATTTAATAAAAGGGTGAATCAAAACTCAAAATTTAGGTTTAACCATGATATATATTTATTATTACGCACATGGTCTATGTATGAACGATAAAATACATAAACAAATTCTATCGACAAGTGGATATTATGTCGTTTAATGTGATAATTTTGTATATATTATGAACAAATAGGTAGTGTCATTATTTATTACTCATTTCAAATATTGCAACTAATTACTATAAAATATATTTTTTTCAGCATCACGTCGGACTCACGGCTCACTTAACGTATTCAAAGAGAATCTAAAGCCAAGACACCGCCCTCCACTTTCCACCAGAAAACGAGATAGAGAGTGTTGAGAAGCGGCAATCAACTCCGCGCCTTTGTCTTATCAGAGCGCAGAAATGAAAACAATTTAAATATAAACATTTCCTCGAGTAATTATCGAACCCACCACCACTGATATTTGCGCTAGATTGCTGTACCAATCGTCACATCTACAAAGAACAGGTATTCACGAATGAATTATTACCCAAACTTAATACGCAACTATTAATACTAATATTTCCATGTCTTGTAAAGTATAGAACCAAGGCTGCGTGATCAAACGGTATACAGATTACAGGTACAATGATGGTTTATATTTCCTTTTGTCCGTCGTGCAAACCATTAGTTTTTATTTGTGAGGTTCTTTGTTCTGGTACAACACTGTCCTGATATAACGGGGAATTATTCTCTATTACCGTTATATGAGCCGTGATGTGATATTTTGGTCTACATTACGTTATATATATATATATATATATATATATATATATATATATATATATATATATATATATATAGACTGTCGTACAGTCGTACGAACCAATCGAGGCTGGTGTAGTGGGGCAGTTAATTATTTTCAAATCCTTAGTAACCTGGTAACAATTTGGACGGAAATTGGGGAACAAAGTGTGATAACACGGGGTCCTTACTATGTGAGAGAACATATAGCTGCTTTTATATACATACAAAAAACTCTGTATGACTATTATAGCTTTATCTTTATGCCTTTATTGCTTCTGGCGGAGTTGAAGATGACCTTGTGTGGGACTTGTCAATCTTAATGTACGACAAATTATTCTCCTATTTGATTGACTGTCAAGTAACAGAGCTGTCATATTTGACGTATTCTATATTACAAATTTAATTTTAAATCTACTAATAACATTCTAAGTACACACTGTAGAGCACAATGGTCAAACTATATACCTTTATACATAGTCCATTCATACATCCACATATAACGGTTAACCGAATTCTATGAATACTACACGCAAATTTGTAACAGAGCATGAAGCTTACACATCTTCGCTAGACCACAATACTGCAGAACATTCACTCTTCACTGAACTCCTTTGTACTGGATATCATGTGAGATCAATAATGTTAGCTAAATTTTGTTTTGTGCTTGCAGTTTTAATAAACTGCAAGTATTAAGCGGAAATGTAACGAAAACATTTCTTAATCTTTAAAAAATGCATTTTGAATGTTATTAAATAAATTTCATCCAATTTTATAAGATTTAACTAATAAATTTATAGATCTTAATCAATTTAATGACATCGCGCAATTTGACGCAGGGTGACAGTGTCTAAATATAAACGTATTTTGGACTTGATTTCCATTCGGAGGAATGACTATATTCAAATAATTGTTATTTCCATATTCTAGTAGGACAAAACGCAACGATTACTTCCGCTTCTAAAGACGCACTTCCTCAAATTCAGGTGGAAAGTGGAGAACGATTATCTCGACACTAAGTATTTTTGACATTTTAATGTGTTACACTTAGGAAATTGAAAAACGTTCACACACATTCTAAATTTAAACGCAGCGATATTCGAACCGAACGGTTTCCTAGATGATAGCTCAAATCCCACTTTCTAATAAATGTTTGATACAAAAAGTTCATTGTAATAGAAGCTAGTTATTTCATACAATGCCAAATCGTAGAATATTTTTTAATATTAAAATCACCTTTATCGCCGTAGGGCTTACAATATTATGTCGCTAGAAAAGTGAAAGGTTGAAAGAATCCCTAAAGAATTCCAATGGAGTATAAAAGTTCTTAAAGTAAAGCGTATTCCTCTTGTCACGTTCAAAGTAGCTTCTTCCTCTTAAATATCCCAATATATCAAATATTTGATGTTATATAATACAGTGATATATATTTGTTAAGATGTTTTAAAGTGTTATTCCCACACTAAGGAAATTGAAAAAGACATATTTAGAAAACGTATAATTTTTTTTTATGCGTTGATGCTAACAACAAATATAAGTTGTAATAAGCGTATAAGAATTTCGACGTAGCTGGATGTAGAACGCATGGCTTAGCGGTCAGAGCGCTTAAACGGTTTTCAAGAGGCGCGTGTTCAAATCCCGCTGCGTTAAAATTTTTATACGTTTCCTAAATATGTCTTTAGGAAACGTATAAATTCAATAGAAACATTTTAACGGAGAACTATTGAACCCACGCGTCGTGAATACTGTGTAAGCATAAGAATTCGAACCTGCGCCTGTTTGAGACTGTCCATGTTTTTTAACTGTGTGAATTATACTTAATAACTTGACTGGAGCTGTTTTTTTTATGATAACAATATAACAGCGTCTGATATTGCATTCTCTTTGGTAAAATAATACGTGCCATTAAGTTGTGCAAATCAACATGCAATATCTTGAATTTTAGGTGGAAAACGGATAACGGAGTATCAAGGTACTAGGCCTGGATAACCTACAATGTGGAATAAAGAGTCAAGCTGAAAACAAAATATTTTGCAAATATACTTGATTCGTATATTTTCGACCATATTAATAAAAACTATTTTTAAACAGCGAACAGTCCGAAAGAAGACTGGTAATGGAAATAACCAATTCTCTCTATTTCACGTCGTCAACAATTCAAGAACATTATTGCTATATCAAATCTCCAAGGCCCATTTCATACGAAGATACACTCATTATAATCTTTAGAGAATACGAGTACTACATTACAATGTAAGCGGGGTTAAGTCAAGGGTATAATGCTGTTTCACCTTCAACCCGTAATAACTGGATCCGGACCGTGAATTATTGTTTTGAAAATTAGACGAATATTCATTAATCATCTTTCATTGCAGACAAATGTATGCATGAGCCTTAATTTCCCTTATAAAGTGCCTGCTCGTTTGTACTAGTATATGAAATTTTAAATTGAGAAGGGTAGGTATTTGATATATGTCATTGAGGAATTTATTTATTAACTAAGCTTTTGTTTTTAGCTTAAGACTTTTTCCGACAGCAGAGAGAATTTAGTGTCAAGACACTACGTTATCCAATTTTTTCTACATCGAAGACATTGCATATTGAGCGGAGAAATTAAAACAATTTAAATGAAATATATTTAAATTGCCAATATTCCAATTTTGGCCTTAACTTTATCAATACCTAATAGAAATTCGTCGTCTGACTATGTACGGGATAGTTCTAGGTTACAATCCTATTCGGGGGAATGATAATATTTATAAAAATATCATTTCTCCGCTCTGGTGATTTATCGCAATTAGTTTTAACCGTATTAATCGCGTATTTCTTTTTGTATTTGAAAATAAATGAAAACGTGGCATTGAGTTTCGCCACTCAACAATCAATGTCTAGGACTTGAGCGGAAAGTGGACAAGGGAGTCATGACACTTGGACCTTCATGCCTACCTAAAGGGAGAAAATCATCAAGCAAAAAAAAACATTTCACGATTTTCTCTCCATACGTATGATAGCTTCACATTAATCCTAATATATCCCTAAAAGCATATTTTTCGCGTGGGATTCACATATTATTTAGCAATATTCAGAGCGTAACTCCACTCACCGATGACCTTTTCCTTGTATAACAATGATATGAAACATTGCGAGAGCCATTAATATTTTTTTCTAAACGTAAAAAGTGTAGGTTTAAGATCTAATAATACACGTCATTTGTGACAAATGGGATAAAGGATATATCGCTAAAGAGATACTAGCAAAGATAACTGTAAGAACGTATGGCTTATTTGGCTAGATAACTTGGAGAGTTGCCAAGAGGCGCCGGTTCGAGTCCCACTACCTTCTAAAAAGTAAATTTTTAAACGTTTTATAAAATTATTTTTCTTTTTCAAAATATATTGTATTCGATAGAAGGATTTTGATTTACGTTAAAAGATATGTATTGTGTATATTAAATTCTAAATGGAGGAACTCAATGCAACATCTACCAGGGAAACCGATATTTAGATTTAATGGATACCCTAAAAGTATTCAAATTCGCAACTATTGCGTTCATTTAAGTACCGGAAGTATAACGCTTAAAAGCTTTAAACCCGGCTAGCAGCATTGTTCGCTTTCCGCCCGAATTCAAGGCATAGTGTTTTGATTGTCGTAACTTCGTCTTTGCTAAGGCAAAAAAGCTCTGGTAAGCCAGAGTAGAGAAATGAAAAAATATATATAATCATTTCTCCGAGTAAGAATAGAACCCACAGTCTTTGTGATTACAGTCAGACGCCGTCCCACTGCGCCACGATGGCCTCACTTGCTATTAGCTTTTAAAAAATATAGATCGTATATTATACGGCAACTAAAAATATTAATTAAATTACTTTATATTTTAGTGTATCAAAATATTTGAATACTATACGCGAAATTGTGTAGTAAAGTGGCTGCATTATACGAATAAATTTCGTTGATTTATTAATGTTATATATTTTTTAAGGAACTACATGTACATAGTTTTACTTAAAATGTATTTAGTTTTACGTAAAATGTTATTTTCTTTATTTTTTTTCTAATTTATTTAATATAGCGTGATGAAACCTTTTCTTCTAAGCAATAATTTTTTTATTATTATATGAATTAATACGTGAATGAAGTATTCTAGACGCATTTTTAAGAAAACGGATATAAACCATGAAATTTGTTAAAATTGAAAGTATATACAGAGAATAAGTATAGAATAATATTTTTCGTTATTATGAAAAATATTAATGCATATAAATTATTAAAATCTATTTTAAATCTATTCCAGTGGTTTTGACAAGTGAACGACTAAAACATACGCATACTATACGCGCCAACGGGACTACTAGAACCTAAGTATGAAAAAAAAATCTGCTAAAATTATCTTTTCAATATCCATATACAACAACGAGAACAACGATATTAAAACTCTCAACGGTCCCAAACAATATTTGAAATTATTTAAAAATATATAGAACCTTGATAAAGCTGCTGCTTTATCCAGGTTCTAATAGAAGAAGCTCCTAAGCATCCCATGGCTTCACCGTGCAGGTGCGTTGCAGAGAGAAGAGCTTAAACCAAGTGCTCCTTAAAGGGCGCCTTTAAAACGTGCATTAACGCTCTCCTCCTCTGTCCAAGATCCTGTCTCTATCTAATCTTCAAATTCGAAAGGATCCTACTACCACCATCGAATCGAAATATGTGCTAAAAAGGAACTGATAATAGTTCTAGACAGGCCGGAACCTTAAAAAAAAAGGTTTTCTTCTGTAAATCAGTAATTAGGTATAATATTTGTAATAGAGTATTATTAAACTAAATAATACTAACAATATAGAATATAATTTAAAGTATCACTTACAATATAACTGGATCTGGATATTAACTCGCAAAGGTGGCACTAACGCGGTGTTATCCGCAGTGCACGTATACACTGCTTCAAAGTAATCTCTTGAGAGTTTTGGTATTCTTAACTCAAGGAGACTGAGTCGAGTTTCATCTTCAACTGGCTCCAATTTTGATATAACTTTGTCGTCACGCCACCAACGAAGCCGAGGCATTGGCTTACCTGTAAAAAAAAATATGGGTGAATTAAACCTTCAAGAAAATACTTCTTAGGAAGAAACTCCATGGATTCACAGTGTAGACGTAGGGCCCATCTCGTTACAGAGTTACAAGTAGTACCTACGACTTGCCAAGCCTTGTGCTGTGTAATGTAAAGGGTTCTCTTGTCTCCAATGTTCAAGCCCTAATCAAATTTAAAAAGGTCCTACTGATATTGCCTTACTGAAATATGTTGATGACAATTTTAGATATACCAAGATCTTTTAGTAAATTATAGGGAGTTATCGTTGTTATACCTCTCACGCATACTTTTAGCAAATACAAATTTACTCTAAACTTATATATATTCCTAGTCGATTCGTTGCTAACTTCTCAGTGCATGTAATTTCTTTTAAAATTTGCAAAAAGTAGAGAATGGAATGATTTATAAAATAAATTCTCTGCCTCCACTTAAAGAAATAAGGAATTAAAATACACAGCACTTTGTTAAATTAAACCAGGGAATAAATATGTATATTGATTTATCGGTGAAATTAAGCGGTCTTACTTTTGTAATAAACAGTAAGTTACTAGTTTAATTATACTACGATATAATGTTAGATAATACTTAAGAATATTGTCTATTTTTAAATAAATAGAAATAAAATAATTGCAAATCATTCCTTTCTCAACACCGTTTCATCGAACAATGCCAATTGAACATTTATAGGTAACCGACCAGTGAGTGGCGAAGTTTCCATATAACACGATTCCCGCCGAGTTACCTTTTGTAAATTATAATAAATAAATAAAATATTAATACATATAATTATTCAAAAATCTAACAAAATCACTACAAAAATCTGTTTGAATTGATTCTTAACCAAGCGTACTATGCTAAAATTTGGTTCATATTAAAAGTATTTTTTTTTACATTTTTTAAGTTTTATTCCCACACTAAGGAAATTGAAAAATACATATTTAGAAAACATATAAAAATTTGAACGCAGCGGAATTTGAACCCAAAACTTGAACGGTTTTCAAGAGACGCGGGTTCAAATCCCGCTGTGTTCAAATTTTTATACGTTTTCTAAGTATTAAAAGTACTTCATCACAGGTAGTCTATTGCGTTCGTGTGCTGTACTTGTACGACATTAAAATAAATGTCGGTCTTGTACTCACATATACTTTTATTACCTTAAATTAAGTTATTTTGTATAGATTTTTTATATTATATCGTCCAATGCAAACTAAAATATTAAACATTATTCTTTAACACCGGCTTAACTCTACAAAAATGTCATACTTCGCACTGTAAACTATTTATAAAAAATGTAAAAAAAAAATCTAGAATACTACTCGAATATAAATTTGCACGACCATTTAGACCACCTCTAACTTTTTACAATCTTCAATCATATAATCTTTATTGTTTATGCATATTATGATATCATATCAAGGAAAATCATACAAAATAGTCAGTCGAGTGCCCAAAATAAATTACTTCAATTGTCATTAGGAATTACATCTCAGTAGAGCAATTAACGCCGAGTGGCGGCGGCTCTCGAGTTAGCTACGTTTTTGGCACGAACGTGTCAAGCTTAGCTTGTTATATTGTTGCATTGTTTGTTTCATACATACATACATTAATATATATGTGTGTGTATGTATGGAATATGTGAGCGATGTAAAACAATATCTGAGTATATGCACGATGGTTGTGGGTTCGATCCCCATTCAGAGGAAGGAGTATATTTAAATAATTTACTCTTCTTTTTTTTCATTCGTCTGATTTTTCATTTTGAAATTGAGTGGAAAATGTATATGAAATGTATCGGTTTTTCATCTAGCTTAGAATAACATATATGTAATAAAGCTAGTCCACTGTACTAGCTAAATAAAGATAAATGTGCTTCAATTTCAAAAATATCGTAGGTTTTCTATTGTCTAACGATTTTCTTAAAACATTATTACAAAAAAACATTTTGTTAATTCATAACCCCACATTTCGCTCATATTAATGACATTGCATAGAATATGGTGAAACTTAATGCCACTTTTTTCATTTACACTGGGGAATCACAAAAAAAAACAATTAAACATTTTATCGAATCAGAATTCAAGTTTGATTACAAAAAAATGAAGCTTAAAAATATCCTCAAACTAGGTTTGAACCTACTACCATCACACAAATGCTAGCTAGTTATACCATCATGGAACACTAGGAATTCGTTTCAGAAAAGTCCAGTTTACAGTAAAATACTAACATGCAAGGAAACAAAAAATGTCCTTTATTTGTGCTACATTAAGTCTCATTCTATAGTATTTTTTAAAATTAATTGCTTCGTTTAGCGGGGCACGGTGAAATAACAAAAGACCAAAATCACTGCTATTCTGATGCCATTGTGTTGTGATGGGAATAAAAGTTAAATTTTCTAGACAATTATTACGAATATAGCCAAAGGAAATAGCTAAAGCGGTTGTTATTTCGAGCGATGGAATTGGAAACCTTTTGTTAGTGTATATTTACAGTTTAGATGATTGGACTAGCGATGGAGCCTAAATAACTATGAAAATTAATCTAGATAACATTGGCATAGTAGTAGTCTATACGATTTGTTTTTGATTTATCTTGAGGAATTTTTTTTTTTAAATTTTTTTTAAAGTGTTATTCACACACTTAGGAAATTCAAAAAGATATATTTAGAAAACGTCTAATAAACGTATTGAACGGTTTTCAAGAGACGCGGGTTCAAATCCCGCTGCATTCATATTTTTATACGTTTTCTAAATATGTCTTATTCTAGAGCTATTTTGGAAAAACCGTTAATGTTTCGCTGAGTTTAAAATACTATTTGTGTTAGAACCCTAACTATATACTTACACAGGAAGGTTGTGAATATTTTGTAAAAAAATAAGTAATAAATTAAGCTGAGTAGGAATTGAATTCAATATCATTCAATACATGCAATGAAACTTTTAAAGAAGTATTAGCCTTTTTGAAAGTAACAAGGACCGATTTTACAATATCTTTTGAATTGACATTGAAACTAACATATGTCTAAATATTCATTTCACATCTATTATGCTATAATAACAAATTTTAGTGAAAATATGGACTGAATCATTAGAATTAAACTTAACATTGGAATCTATCTATCTACATCATAAACAGCATGATAATGAAAAGAAATTCAAAAAACGTGTAACGCTTTGGTTGTGGGTTCGATTCCCACTTGCGGGAATGATTCTATGCAAAATTATTTCATTCAAGACGCAATGTCACAAATTTGAACGGAAAGGAGGAGGATGGAGTATCTTGGCTCTAGGTTCTCTCTTCCTACCGTGCCATGCAGTATAAAGCGTGTAGCTGACAAAATGGATGGATATATGGATGTTACAATAAAACTATATATAGCTTGATAGCAATGATACCATATAGTTATAACGCTAATTTTACCTCCACTTACAACACAGGTGAGCTTTACGCTTGTATCTTCTATATAGGGACCGGCAACGCCTACGACTTCTTTGTCGTCTTCATCAAAAATTCTTGGCTTTTCCGGCAGCTCTGCAAGAGAAGTAAATAATATTATATATAACGGCCATCGTGACGCAGCGGGACAGAGTCCGACTGTAAGGGGTGAGTTCGATTTCCACTCGGCGAAATGATTGTACTTAAATTATTTTCATTTCTCCGCTCTGGTACCTATAATAAAACCTGGTACTAAAATAAAATTGAGTTCCGCTGTACATCACACGAATACTTGATTCACGAGTGTTGTTTCGGATGGAAAGCGGAGAACGGAGTGTCTTGACACTAGGTTCTCTCTGACTACCCACCCAGCTACACGATATATGCTTGATATTCCCACAGAAAAAACCGTGAACCTAAAATAAAATATTATATATCCATGGGTCCTATGGTATAAGGGCCAAAATAACAATTTTATCTTTTCTATGGTAAACTCATCTTATAGTTAATTATATGAGCTTTAAAAAAAACAATTTTTCTAACATTATCACTATTTAGCATGAATTTAAACGTACAAAATCCAAAGAGTAATTAGAAATTTATACGCCGGATTTTATAATAATTATATGTCTGTCATTGTATAGAAACATAATAAAAAAAAAACTACGCATCTTTTTAGACTAATACACATATTAATTTTTAGATTAATACGCGAATTTGAAACATTTTAGGTTACTTATGGAAAAAAATATACAAACGGAACGGCAGAAATACGGAGGACAGTTGTTTTAGTAAACATACAAAGTTTCATAAACTTTGGTTTTATGAACTTTAAATTATATTTAAACTTTAGGAGCCTCTGCTGTAAAGTTGTGTATTACTATCTAAGGCCCTTTTACATAGGAGCCATCGTACATTAAATATATATGTATTCTTTACGTATTTTGAACGTGCTCAATGACTTTATATTATTGGGCTCAATAACTTTATATATTATATCACGTGGTGACGTAGACTTTTAACCCATACAGGTCCTTGAGATGAGAACGGGCAGTATTTGAAAAGTATATATTTTTATAATTAAAATTAACAAACTAAATTCAATGTGTTAAGACTCGTCATATAATTTCCCTGTAATAACCATTATAATTAAATAATATAGGGCCCCTAATTTTACATCTCTCAAAGTTTTTCTATCTATCTCTATCCTGTCTCTAACAATCCTTGATGTGGCTGATTTATAAGAGATGGACATTTTCATATACGATTAAAGATTTGTAGATTAAAGCATACACAAACAAACCAATTTTTGAACTTTTATTATATTATTTCCGTAAAAAAAAACAATATTCAAGGGGAAGTCAAGAAAAAAAGTCGATGGTTTTTTTTTCTATTTTAAATAATTTTAAGCCATTAATCCAAAATAAACTTAATTAATCTTAATAGATTTTTATGTATTAATTAATACATTTAGTATAAATCAAGGCATGACATATACTTATATAGTAGGTACTTAATAAAAGTTTAAGAAAAACTGTCCCAAAGTTATATGACACACATTTTCAACAGAATTAATATTGAGTTCAATACATTTCCACAATGAAACGTGATTAAAACAGTGAATAATAAAGAAATATCGAATAGATTGGTTTCCTGAGCAGTTATAAAGAAATAAGCACGCAAAAAAGCAATCTACGGTCGCGCACAATCCAGTGAATCCAATCAAATTACAATGATATTATCACATTGAGGAAATTTTCACATTGTATTCAACTTATAAGCTTCATTTAGGTTAACAAAATTATTTGACTGACCTAGTTAAAAATATATTATGTAAATATATATATTTTGCATTAACTAATGATTGAGGACGTCTTGGCTCAATGGGGCAGCGTTTGACTGTAAAACGCCATTGATCGTGTATTCCAATCGAATGAATAAATATATTTAAAATTATTTTTATTTTGATGGTAAAATCAAAAAATGAAGCATGTATCTACTTATTTTGAATAAAATTATTTGACATTGACTTTGATTGCCCCGCTCTAGTAAGACAAAACGAGCGTTGAGTTCTGCCGATCAACTCGCAATATCTTAGTTTCGGACAGGAGGTAGAGAACGAAGTGTCTTGACACTAGGTTCACTCACCTGCTGAATGTAAAAAAATTTAAGCTTTTCTTAAGTAATTATTGTTATTTTCATTGTTTTTTTTCTATTATAAGAATTAATAACTAAGCATGCAATGGCCTAAAGATTTAAAATATGCATCTAGAAGATTTACTTTGTCTTATCATACCCCTCATATAAATATTTTGTTTCTAAGTGAATGCGAATATACAGCGATTGTTATCAAACAGAAATATGCCAACTGCGCCACTTGTACGACACGCTATTACCAACGTATATTCATATGAAAAGAAAATTCAGCCACATTATGCAGCCAAAAATGTAATGAAATTTCCATAATAATACAAAGTCCGTGCAACGAGACATTGAAAAACCAACAAACATCTGACCTTCTTCTGCTCTAGTTAAAGCAAGCTTTTTATTGAAAGTGTGAAGTGAGGTCATGACACATTTAAATTCCACCGACTGCTAACTTCTTGAAAGCTTAAGATTTAAATAAGAATATTTTGAGTAGACGGGAAAAGTTTTAAAACCCAATGTAAGTATTAGGGTTTTGACATAATATTATATTTAAAAACTTGCTTGAATAGTTCTAGTAGTTTAATTTAGTATATTTCATTATTTATTTAATTTAATGATATACTTATACTATATAATATAAGGTAGGTTGAGAGTGACTGGTGTCAAGACACTCCCGTTCTTCGCTTTCCGTCCCAATTTGGGACATTGTGTGTTGAATGGTAAAACATAAAGCCGCGTTCTTTTAACAAGGTGGAAAAATTAAACTAAATTCAATACCTCCAAGTGGGAATCGAACCTATAATCAATCGCGCTTACAATCAGACACTGGCCTACTCCACCACAATCGCCTGCAATATAATGGATATATTTTATAAAAGTTAATTAAGATTGAGTTTACAGGCTTCGAAACCACACCGACTTCTTGTAATTGTGTTTTGTTTCTATATTTTCACTTATTTCTTTTTAATATGTTGATTTTGTATCACATGAAAATATTAAATCGTAAAAGAAGATACGAGGAGTCAATAATTATGGTAGGTGTAAAAATAAAGTGCTTATTATTTTAAAACGGATACTGATATCATATTTTTGTTAAATATTTAATAAAATCTGTCTGTAGCGAACAAAAGTTGGAACTCAACAACAAGAAAGTTTATAAATAATAAAACTTTCTTAGATAAAAAGGAAAAGATATTTAAAGATTACACACAAAAACATAACACAATTAAATATCATTGCTTAATATGAAATCCAATAACACTTATCAATTTAAAGTATAATAATTTATTGGTTCATATTTTCATTATAAAATGAATATTTAACTCCTTGTTAAGGTGCAAGCATTTCAAATTCAGATTTGTCGAGTAACATAAAAAAAATGTATTATCAGTCTAGACTCTAGACTAATAATACGTTTGTTTTATCTGGACTGGATTAGTCCAATCCGCACAGACTAATAACTTACAGTTAATTTTTACCTTTCACTTAGAATCCACTAAGACCAAGTAAAAACAATATATAAGTAGATTTTTAAATTTATCTTAGAAAATACTCCAGTCAATGCTCCAAGCTTATCATGGTTTAATGTTTTAAATGACTTCGTCAAACTAAGTGCTTCACTTAAGTGTGTTAGTTACAAGAAATGGGAGTTTCACGTTTTACTATTACTACATATTGCTAAGTACAGAAAGAATTACGGTACAAAAGTTTTTTGTTACTTCAAAGATCATCTTTTAAAAATATTGTACTACATGTCAACGTGGTGGAATTTTTTGCTTGGCACAATATAAAATAGTTTTTATATCCAAATGAGTGAAAAACACATTAAAAATATTTAATAAATAGCATTTTTCATGTCATCTCCATTGTTCTTAGAAATAATCTTTGGGTACCAGAATTTGTAAAAAATCTCTACACAAGCGATGCTAACAACGAAAATAAATTGTATCAAGTGCACGGTAATATTTTATTATTGCAGGGATGCGTTCTTTTAAATTTTTAAATATTTTACTAAAATGTTTTTCATATCCTAAGCGTGTGAATTATACTTCAAATAAATTTAAAGTTTTATGTAATATTTTAATAATTCATAAAATAAAATCCAGGAGTGCTATTATTAGTTATTACAAATAACTTTCCTTGGTCTGTTAATTCTCGTATTAGATTTTGAGCAAGCTTACTAGATCTCAAAGTAAGTGGAAAATGGATAACGGAGAGATGCACAACTAGGATATAACACAGAAAAAGTAAAAAAATAAGACTTCATTTAAACGGCATTATTACTCTATCAGACATTTTCCAGTCTAACATCAAGCTTGAAACTTTTCTAATCCTCAATTGAAGCTCACTTATAGCTACAAAAATAATACTTAAGCTAAACATTACCACCCTGGGCTTTCAAACTGAAAACGAGGTAAAAAACCGGAGCACACGAGGGGACTATAATTGAGTTACCCTATATTAAACTTTTTCCTGCCTTATATTGCTAAAATAAAGGTGGTGGTGGATTCATCCCGGACAAATTACTTTAGACCCAAAGCAATCTCATCATCGTTATTGTGATTTTTGAGATAGCATTTTTCATTCAGAATATGAATTTTGTTTTAAGCGTTTAGAACTCACTGTACATGCGCTATAAACGATTACTGCCAAGCTTTGACGTTTTGCGTTCAAATGAGAGACATGTGAATAAAAGCTAGACGGTATTATGCAGCGCTGTAATATTGTTTAGAATATTATACGTTATATGTATATCGTGGTTACCTAACTTTATTACACACACACAGTTGTTTTATTTTGCAGATATATAATAAATGTATGTATAAATATAGTATAACATCTTTTTTTAAACGAAAATCGTTAATTTTATATAATCTACATAAATCTCGTTTTTGTATTTAAATTATCCTGAAATGAACATAATAATAGTATGTTATAAAAAATAGACAAGTAGAATAAAATGAAAATGAATTAAATTAAAAATATCTGGAATTTATTCCTTAAGTTATGGGCCACGAGAAATCATCAATAATCAATTAGTAAATAAATATAAGAAAATTTTGGTTATGCTATTTTGACCCCCTTCCTAACGGTCTTGTTAATTGACATTAAAAATTGTACATACGTCCTGGGTCTAATAACATGGATTTTATCATAGTATGAACCTAACATCCATGCTAAGACTTCCAAGATAAAGAGATAAATTGAAAACGTTACAAAACTTAATTTCTTTTTGTACTAATTCGTATGCATAGGCACTCACTGGTGCCATATCATCAAATATTTTTCACTAATTAAAAATTGCGAAATTCACGACATATAATAATTTACCAGTATAACCATATAAAATATTAATTACAACGAACGTCAAACCATCAAAATAAAAGTGCTTCAAAAACAATATTTTTACAACACTTAACGCCCCAAGCTTTTTACGTTACTTCTTCAAAACGCTCTTTATGTTAAAAATCACTGAACATGGAAGTGGGGTCCTCATTAAAGTAAAAAAGGGTTCGCGAATTTCACACACTCAATGTAGGGTGGCATTGTTTGAACCCATTCAATGTACCTCTTAACATTTTTTTTTTAAAACTTGCACACAACGCCACTGTCTAGCTTATTGTCTAATCCCTTCTATTTTTGATATCTTGTAATGAATTTTTTCAAGAGGAATATCTGTTTCGTGTGAAGCTTAAGAAATTGTCTACTTCACTACTTTAATTCAGTACTTACGTGTGATGCCAAAGTACTTTGCAATTTTATTATTTTCATTCAATCATTCTTTGTATAGAATTTGTATTTGAATAGATTTGTAACATGATAAATTTATATACAACCAATGCATTTATAATCAACTAGCTACCCGCTGGAGGGTTCGCCCGTGTGAACTGTAGCTGTTTCATATTTTCAGCGGCGTTATCGTAAAACAATGAAAATCCTGGAAATAATAACTAAAAAAATAGTGAAAAAACATAGCAAATGTTCATTCCAAGGCCATCAAGTATCATCTCTATATAATATATCATGACAGACGGAGTTGCTTTCGTATTTATAATATTAGTGTGGGTATAATACATATTCCAACATTACTACGAAATGAATGAATGAAAAGAATGAATGTAACAGGAGAATGTAGTGTCTCTACACTAATCACTAGATATTCTCAACCTACCCCACCAGCAGAGATCTTAGTGTCAAGACACTCTGTTATATTGGACATGGGTAATGCGTTCACCAAAAAAAACTTATACTATTATAACGTTGAAGGAAATTTGGCCTCAAGCATACTCATTACTCACTTATCAACAAGAAAATATTATATCAAATTATTTTTTTTGTTTGTCATATTTTTACCTAGTATTGTCTCCCAAAACTTATTCACTGCAAATTGCAGTAAATAGTATTGCAGAATAGTAAAATCACTATTAGAAAATATAAATTTCCACAGAGCTTTTTGTGTTATCGCGGGATTAATGAGGCATCGCGTTGAAGCTGACAACAAAAAAAAGAATGAGAACAACTTAAATATTTTATATGCAGGTTATTTATCATTCGATTTATTTTTAATTTTCCTAAGTTTTGTGTAAGTGGAAAGAAAAGCTTCTATCTAGCCTTTCGCTTTTCTCGCATAGTAGACATTGCATGTTGAAGGAACTCAACGCCGCGTTTTGTTTTACTAAAGTGTAGAAATATTAATAAATCCCCCGAATGGAATCTTTATCAGAAGTCATTTCTTTGACACACTTTGATTTTATAATACTTTTAATAAAATCATTAATTCATCAGCTCTACGCTTTACCGACGCTTGTCAGAGAGAACCTAGAGACAAGACACTCCGTTCTCCGATTTCCGCCCGAAATCGAGATATTGCGTGATGAGTAGTAGAAGTCAAAGCCGCTCTTTGTCTTGGGTACCAGGGTGGAGCAATAACAATATTTTAAAATATAAACAAGTCCATAAGTGAGAATTGTACCCACAACCAATAGCATTTTCAGTCAGACGCTGTCCCACTGCGCCACGTTGACCTCCACATACAAACATACATACATACGTATATAAAATGTAAAACAACTAATAAAACAGTAGTAGTGTTAACGGTTGGTTGACTCCAGCTCCGTTTAAATTAAAACGCATTACGTAACGCAGTTGGAAATAATATATTGTGAAATTTCCCATTTTTCATTTCATTGTTTTAATTAACGACAGGTTTAAATAAAATTGGTCAAATACACAGACTACACTTTGTAATTACATATATGTAGTGTAATTCTTTCTACGGTCATGGTTCGGAGCTTTTAATGATTTCAGTTACAACATTGCGAACGGGTTAATTACAACTTATTCTTTAAGCTGTGGATTTTAATTTTACACTGGTTAATTTACAAATCATACGCCTTAATATTTTCAGTGATTAAAAACGAGAACTCGTACTGTAATCAACATTTGCCATTTAAAACTGGAAATTAATATTTTGCATTTAATGGACAAAACAAGACAATAGGTAATCGAAAACCGGTCAAGTGTAATTCTGATTTATATGTATTGTTTTCTGTGTTTGTGTTGGGTTTTTTTCCGATGCACACGTTTTAATGCATAAATAGCTTTCTTAGGCAAGTCCCTATTTACTGCCCAATTTTTAAGATATTGCGTGTTGAAGGGCGAAATTAAATGGTGAATTTTGTTTTATCAGGGCGGGGAAATCATTTCTCTGAGTAGAAATTGAATATACAACCAACGAACGTGCAATAGTTGTAAATACACGAAAAGACGTAACACTAATATTTAACTGCCAAATCAACTTAAGACGAATTAAAACTAAAAATACAGAAGCTAGTTTATTAAGTTAAATATACATTCAATACATTTTTTTTAAAAAATCCTTTATAGTAAATATTGTAAAAGTGAAGTTGAAAATTACTGAATACCTAATTAGTTCTTTGATTTTCACGATTATTACACATTTTGAAGTGAAACTATTTTAACCGGATTAATCGCGTATAATTCGAAACGTCGGGTTCTAAAACGTATTTTCGAATACCAAAATTATACGCGTTATTTTAAAATTACTGAATACCTATTAAAGTCATTCGTTCAGCTTCATGCGTCATGGGTCTTACCGCATAGCAGGGTAGTTAGAGAGAACCTAGTGTCAAAATACTCCGTTCTTAGAATTAGAGACATTGCGTGTTAAGTGGCGTGTTTGTTCACCAAAGCAGAGAAATGAAAATAATTAAATTATTACCAGTGATTATTCAGACGCTGTCCCACTACGCCAGTATGGCCTTACTATACCTATTGTATTGTAGTCTTTATATGTATATGAAAAAAAAATCACTAAAACTTTGAAAGCATTGGACATTACTGTATGCTATGCCAAGATACGAGCCAAGCCTACCAACCTAACCAACCTAAGTCCAGAATGGAAAATGGTCAATAAATAAAAGTAAATCTCAATATTTTTGACATTGCACCCATAAACAATTTAGTTATGCCGCATTGGCAAGGAGTTCGTTGTACAGACCGCCACGACACCGTTTGGCATAGTTCCGATATTCAAGCACATAAATTTATAGGACATCCGGCCCAGGTGACTTGTACACTGGCAACGTGGCCGATACATAACGTCAAACTTCTCTTTATTGATGTTTTTTTTATGAAATGTTGCTAGCATTTCTCGGTTGCATTGTTTTCGTTATTGTAAAATGGCAGGTACTTCGAGAAGTTCAAATGAAGTATATGAAAAAAATTGGCTTCTTAACATGTACCAATTGAAAATGCTGATAAGGTATTTTCATATAATTTAAGGAGTTTAAATTGTCTTATTGGCCATTTCTTGAAGTTTTACTTCGACCTTTTCGCCAATATAACATAAGCTACTATATAAAGTAGCTA
Organism: Podotricha telesiphe; assembly: GCA_038994665.1. Lineage (NCBI taxonomy): Eukaryota > Metazoa > Arthropoda > Insecta > Lepidoptera > Nymphalidae > Podotricha > Podotricha telesiphe. The sequence goes on from JAOYRR010000250.1 coordinate 319,093, forward strand.
AATATAGACTGTAACTTAATCTGTACTTAACATTAATACTTTAAAATTAACAAATTACAACTTATTTACAAATATTTGCATATTATGACTGAAATATCAAACAACCGCAGCCAATACCGGCTAAGCTTTGACAGATTATATTCATTCAATAAATTTTATGGCCCATTCATAGCAACCTTTAACGCACTTTACATAGCTTGAGTGTAAATGTCCGTGAAATTAAATAATTTATTGAAAATATACAGTAGATTTTTTAATAAATATCTATTTACAATTAACAGATTATTGAAAACAATCGTATTGTTTACGCGATTTATTTTAATAACTTGACATATTATTTTATAAGGTATGTATTTGTTTAACTACTACAATTGTAAATAGGAACGTTTCTCAGGTAAGAGAATCAGTTTCAAATTTATAAAATATGAAATATACTGTTTTTTTTAAGTAAATTTAAATAAAAATTATATACAAAAATCTAAAGGTGAAATATTTCATTATAAGCATTCGGTTAATGGATATTCGGATAATTTGTTTAAAACAATGATAATTAAAAAATATAGCACAAATACACTTTGTTTTCTACTTTCTATAAATTGTTTAATCTGAACATAATTTAAATACTTCCATATGGAGGCTATCGTGGTGCAATAGTGCAGCGTCTGACTGTGAACGCGATTGGTTTTGCGTTCGATTCCCTCCTAGGTTTTAATTGTATTTAAATTATTTCCATTTTTCCACTGTGATAATACAAAATCCGCTCCGTTAAGTTTCGCTAAGTGGGGAACGTGGGGAAGTCTGTACTCAACATTTAATTTTTCAATTTTGGGCGAAAGAGGTGTTTTATGTCTCTAGTATGCGGGAAAAGCGTGAAATTGTGTTTTTACTATAGTACTCGTATTCAACAAGAAAGTCCATCAGAAATTGAACTGTAAATTTGTTTTTAAAACATGTGATTGTCATTCAAATTAATATGTAAAATGTTTCAAATAACTGATGAGACGATGCAAAAGGGTATCTAATACTTGGCCCTTGGGGACTCACTAGACTAATGTTAGATCAATTTCGTGTTCAATGAATGAATTATTTATTAGAAAACCTTTCTATCGATCGTTCTAAATAATATATTAAAACTGGAAAAATACGTAAATACAAAAGTAAGCCTAAAACACATAATAATATGTATCTCATGGATTTAGTTATTATTTTAAAAAAAACTAATTTAGTACCTATATTATTGCAAAACAGGGTTGCAGAGAGGTCTCAGTGAGCATTGTGTATTGAGTGGCGGCACTCAACTTCAATTTCACATACGAGTTTCGAGATTAGACTGAGCTTCGAAACTACGACCATCGTGTTTATAGGCGGACGCTGTTCCACACTTCTATTAGATTTTGTCATGTGACACATCTAAATATCATATTCAAATTGTATACTCTAAAAAGTATCATTTAGGTTATTTTAAGCTTCACGGTATATACCGTATACTAGGGATATCCCTAGATCCCTAGTGGGATAGTCATAGTCAATGGAGCGCCAAACGCTAAAGTCCTTGATATATGCCTCCAACCAACGAGGAGTCTTCGTGATTTTTACGTATCCTTCCTCCAGTATCATCGAGACTGTAATCTCGAAGGTCAACCGACATCTCCACACAGTATTTAATTCAACCAAAAACTAAAGTCCCAATAAATAAAAAACAATAATGCAAACAAGGGTTATTTAACCAAAACAAACACATTTAAATCTTTTTTGTGCGCTCATCAAAATTCTAATGTTTAGACCACCATTTACTTTACGAATCCCACACAGGCAATAGTCAAGTGTTTATATGCCATCAGCAATAAAAAGGGATAGGCGTAAAATGTTCTATTATTGTGGAAGATAAAACGAAGCTTAATGGAGCTTTTATGACTCGAGGGAAACTTAAAATTGTGTTAGTTTTATAGAAATTAATGACATTAGGTACATTGTTAAAATTAAATTGAATCATATTTTAATACGTTTAAAGTACGAGGGTACGAGTCCAGCTACGTTCAAATATTCATACGACTTTTTGAAAAATATATTTAATCGAAATATTAAATTCAATCAGATTTGAAAAAGATTCTGGCGCAATTAGTCGTTAAGATCAGTTTACTCTAGTGGATTGGCTCTATGTATTGTAAAAAACGTACATACCATATATATACTACTTATTAATATTGTCAAAACAAAACTAAATTTAAAAAACAATTATATATTCTTACTAGAAAGAGAAGCTCTCAAGCTTAAAGCTTTCAAATAATAAATATTTGACATTAAAACAATATTAGCTTTCTTAATACTATAATAAAACAGTAAAAACAGATGTTGAAAAGTTTGTACGCGCACATCTTCGCAACTACTGGAGGTATATGAAATGTTTTTTGTTGTATAGCTTTTAGGCTTAGACAGGACTTGGGCTATAATTGATTTTGAAGAGTGGTACACCTGATGTAGAATCATAACAGACTATAAAATATAAAAAAATTACAGAGAATAGTTATACTATAAAAGCTAATATAAAAAATAAAAGCTGTTCAGCGATGGGTATTTCGGTGGGAAGGATCAATAAGTCCACGCGAACAAAGTTGCGGATAGCTACTAGTTTCTAATAATAAGCTATCAAATTTCATGTATTCTGCGAATTATGGGATCAGACAGATATAATCAGAATCATTATCGTTAAAATAGAATATTTTATAGAATTTACAAAATAATATAATATCTAACTCCAAACTACGCATGACCTGTGTTATGGTAAATACAAATGATAATTTTACACAAACATATTTATTAAGTTCGTCTTTTGAATTTCCGATTAGCTGTTTAATACTTTTAATTTATTTTATTAACAAATTTATTTTATCAATTTGTTTCATATTTTAAAAAGGATGATTTACTAAATTACAAATATGAATTTGAATTTAAAGACATGTATTTGAACGTATACAGATTTGAAATTATTAAATATTGGCTAACATGGCGCAGTGTGATATCGTCTAACTTTAAACGCGATTGGTTGTGGGTCTGGTCTGGGTCTGGAATCCCACTCGGATAAATGATTATATTTACATTTCTCCGCTCCAGTATTGAAGTCAAAGCTCTAGTTCTCTGTGCTCACTCTGCCATGCGGGAAATAGCCTAAAGCTAAAAAAAAAGAATAGGAATATGAAGTTAGTGCTTGAAAACTGAAATTTCATTCCTAAAACATAAATTTGAATTGCACATGAAAAGCTACGAAATGCATAGCTATATAACTTATCTTCATATATCTCAACATCAAGTATATAAGGAAAGTAATCTTAGTAATGAGTCTCCACACTCAGCCCATTTTAACAGACACTAAATTGTGGGTGGTGAAACTTCACGACTCACTATATCTAACTAGCGCTCTTTCATTACCCAAATATTTGCTTCAGGTGAGAATCGAACCCATATTCTATCGTTTGTTGGACAAATGGTTAATGGAATAACTGAACAAAAAATGTATCCTGTATAAAAAATACTTCTAATTACTTTAAACAATTTTTAAATACGTTAAGTCTAACAAAATATATCTAGTAATTTAATATTCAGTACATTACTAAAACGAGATTGATTCGTTAAGTGAGTCTGGCATTTCTAATTTTACTTGAAATTTGCTCATCTCTTACGAGGGATTTGAATATAATATAAGTCTTTGTAGGAATATGTATGTATGTAGTGTGTAATTTGTTCTGAAAACATGTCATTAATTTGTTTCGTAGCGCCCGAAGCAAATACGTATAGAACAAAATAACAACATTATTAGAATAAATTATTTATTACATTTAAACTAAAATTATTGACTAAAACTCGAACAGTTGGAGTGGGATTTGTTTATACAAATTGAAACATAATTTGAAGCCATCGTAACGCAGTGAGATAGTGTCAGACTGTAAGCGTCGATTGTGGGTTCGATTCCTGCTCAGAGGAAAGATTATATTCACTCAACACACAATGTCTCGATATCTTTTAGTAGCTTAACCACTTTAAATGTATATTTTATTGTATCTTGTCAATTTGCTTGAAAATTTTTAAGTGCGTTCGATTCCGATGACAACATCATCCTGTCCCCGACGACAGGATAATGAAAAAATACATTTTACATATATTACTCGTGCTTTCGCTTTTAACTAATTATTTAGTATTTTAACATTTTTTAAAGTATTATTCGCACACTAAGAAAATAGAAGAAATACATATTTAGAAAACGCATAAAAAATTGAAAATCATGCTTCTACATCAACATGCTTCTACTACGGTGCGGTACGATACGGCTTATCGGTCAGAGTGCTTGAACGGTTTTCAGGAGGAGCGGGATCAAATCCTGCTGCGTTAAAATTTTTATACGTTTTCTAAATATGTCTTTTTCATCGTCACGCTTTGTCTTACCGTAATCATATTACTTATTTAAGAAATTCCTAAGTGAGATCAAACTGGTGAGCGTCGCATGCACACATACTTTTGCCAACGGTGCCATAAGGACCTCTTGTATATAGTAATAGTGTATATATACAAATGACACGGGTCTACTGAATGTGGCAAACATTCTTTCACAAAAAAACTAATGGTACACTGATTCAAGAGTCTTGTAGAAAATCTCCCCAATTCCGTCGTCAGCTCACCGACGAGTGATTGATACGTTTTTAACTAAAAGGTTATTTATCAAAGTGAACATCTCGAATCCTTGTTCACGGAGGACGGTACGGTGATAACTCTAGATTAGATTACAACGAGCTATGTACATTTAAATTGTGGTGCTTAGGAACCTGTGTGGTGCAGTGGAGACTGTCTGAGAGATTTTCTTGGAGATAGTCGCAAGTTCAAATTAGACTCGTTCTGTATTTTCTACTTTAGTAAATCAATATAGAAAATATTGGTAACGACTGGAATATTTAAAGTAACAATTATTGGTAGCGGTTCTTATTATATACATTAAAAGAAATCCATATAATATACTCTCACAGATTAATGGAAAACATGTTATAAAAATAGTATAAATAAAATAAAGGAATACTTGAAAGGATATTGAAAACGTTGTATTTCTTGGAAATGAGAAATGAACACAATTCTAGATAATTCTGTACATGTTATATCATATATGGATTATTATTAAGAGCTTTGTATATAGTTTTAATATATCTCTATACTCATAAATGTCAAGCAGTCAAGTTTATATTTGTTTATATATATTAAGAGTATTAAAGAATACTTGAAAAAATTATTTAGATAATAATCGTGTGGATAGCGTTTGACTGCGAATGTGATTGGTTGTGGGTTCAATTCCCACTCGAAGGAATAATTACATTTAAAGTATTTTCATTTCACAAAACGCGGCGTATGAATTCCGTCACTCGCCGAGACACGTATTATCTCAATTTTAGGGTATAAAGTGGAGAACCTAATGTCACGACACATGGTTCTCTCCGACTACCCTGATATATAGGAAGAAGCGGAGAGCTGCGACATATCATGAGAGTTTAAATCTTGCAGATGACGACATTATTTTAAATGAAATAATGCGAGATGGTTTCAAATAACACTTTAAAATAATATAAAATTGTTATTATTTTAGAAATAAATAAATAATGTTAAATTAGTAGTATCTATAGATACATGTCTCGAAATCAACTTACTTAAAAAAAATTAATCCAATTTTGTTGAATTTGTAACAATAATTATATAAACTAAATCACAATACTCCTATTGTATATTTCCGTATATCCCCAAGCGTATTAAGCACAAAGTAGAATACAAGCACCACACGCCATCTAAGTTCAAAAATTTCAAACACGAAAAACTTTAACTCTACTCGACTAGAAGCGGACGAAGTTAATTTTCAATCTAACTCAATTTCGATAGCGTCTAGTGGACCTAATATATTTGGGTGAGGTTCGTGCTTTAGCTTCTTTGACTAACTTGTTCGAACTATAACATTTTATATGGCAACAAGTAGAGCAAGGAGATTCGATGCACAAAACTTTGTACTGATTACTTATGGCAGGAACTTGCACATTTATACTTTGTTTATTACTTTGGTACTTAATGAACGGAGGTTATAATATTTTGAAATTGTTTCAGCCTTTATATAAATAGTTTTAATTATATTTTAATAGTTTTATATAGGGTTTTGTCAGCACAGAGCGCATTGGAAAATTCAATTTTAAATGCGCGTAATTTGACTCTATATAAAAGTTTTATGTTGTTTTTTTTTCATGCATAATGCGTTATATATTAAGCATTTTTTTAGCTAAAGGCTTTTTTAAGCGTAGCAGCAAGCAGAGAGATCTTGGTCTAAAATACATTTCATTCTTTATTTTCCGCCTGAATTCGAGGATATTGCAAGTGCGCAAGCGTATAAACGAATATATTCTCCCGAGTGTGAATCGAAGCCACAGCTATTAGCTTTTAGAGTCAGACGCTGCTGTCTGACTACGCCAAGACGGACTTAACATTACTGTAGTAATTTTTTTTTAGCTACCCTCGCTTCGCGCTTGATGATAAAATATTGGGTAATTTCAAAAGTCATATTTAGTTAATAATGGGTAATTTCAAGTTCTTGAACGCTTTTTCAAGAGGCCCTCGCGCATTCAAATCTCGCTGCGTTCAAATTTTTATACGTTTTCTAAAATATGTCTTTTCTCAATTTCCTTAGTGTGGGAATAACACTTTAAAAATATATATAATTTCAAAAGTATTTTAAGCTCTATATATAAATGTAATTTATTGTATTTCTGTAAGCTTTAAAAAAACAGAGCTGTTATGTATATTTCCATACTAAATTAAATTCAAATTTAAGGAGAGTAAAGAAGAATAGGTATGTTCACTTTTATTACATGCGCACACATAATTGAATCACGTATAATATTTCAATACAAGTGAAACGCTCACGGCTTCGCCTTTTTAACCTCACTTAAATAGCAAACTTTAATTTATGATTAGAATTGTTGTAACTCAAAACTAAAAAAAATTAAATCATCATTTTGAGTATAGATAATACTCCCTCAATAATATTATTTCTTATATATCTTAGATCACAGACAGTGATCAGTTACATTTGTATTACATGTATAAAGTACATAAATTATAAGTTATAAGTTTTTAAAAAAAAAAAACAATTAATCTCACCAATAACGTGCAGTACAAATTTGGAATTCCTCGTAGGCGATACTTTGAAGTCAACTCTGCATCTATACAGTGCACGGTCGGTAGGCACCACGTCCCTTATACGCAGGGCAGAGTGCGGTGAGGCGTGCCATCTCGCCCTTCCCGCTAGCGACGCGTCCGCCCAATGCGCTGTTGGGCCTTTGACACGGCCGTCGTAGCTGTAAAGAAGAAAGAATGTTTTATACAAAGTGTTACTAATGCTACTATAGTTGTAATTATCGGCTAGAATGGACCAACGGTGGTTCAATTTTTTTTTTGACCTGAGGAAATGAGTTACGGATACCCAGTGATTGGGGACACGGACACGGTTATATATTAGCTCATAGGTTAGATTGTATAGACCTACGTATTTTACTAATTAACTTAAAATAAATTTAAGTACAAATGAACCTACTAATAACTAAATACTTCTGAACGGGTATAATTAAATATAATGTAAAAATATAATATTTTTGGCTTCACGCATCATACTTATATAGCAAGGTAGATAGAGAAATTTAGTGTTAAGTTATTCCTTTCGAGTATTTCAGAGACTTTGTGTGAGTGACTCAATCAAATTGCTTTCTTAGTGATCTCATTCACACCCCAAGGAGCCTCTGTCAGTCAGCTTCACATCTTCAAGCTATTTCTCTCATAACACCTTGGGACCTTTTTTATATCACATTATGTGTTGAGTGGCGGAAGTCTCACATCATACCACAAGAGCGGAGATACAAAAACAAATTAAATATCACTCCCGCGACCGGGAATCAAATCTACAACCATCGCGTATATAGTCAGACACTGTCACACTGCGCCTCGGTGATCTCTACCTCAGTAAACTAGAAGTCAGTAGCTCAATTAGTAACAAAAGAGTTTTATTTATAGAGAGATATTGATACAAAATTTTATATTATTTATCATTATTAGACACAGCGTTGACTTATTTATACTAACAAAAGATCAGAAGAAATGGCAATTGCAGGGTAACCTATATTTTCTTTGAATGAGACTCAATACATTCTGAGATAAATTCGAATTGAACGAAAGTCTTGTTAGAAATCTCAACGGACAAAGCAACTCAGAAAATCTTTGTAAGCATTTTCCTCAGGTTAAAACAAACAATAGTTATTGTTCAGCATCCTTCAACGAAATGGCATATAAAATACGTTTCAACCTTTTTTCATATGGTCCCGCGTATGTTATGAAATAGATGAAGTCTACTTTTAATTAATTTTGCCTGCTAGAAATTGTAGTATTATTTAATCTAAGCAGCCAATATTGCCATTCAAAAATGGCAGAGGTGCAGAGACGATATTGCTAAATAAGAATTAAACGATTATATAAAACGAATCGATATTAGGAAGTGCCTTCATACATTTGTAGAGTTTAACCCTTTTTTTAATCGACGAAAAAAAGAAGGAGATTCTCAATTTTATTACTAATAATTCTTTTTAAATGAATACTCTTAAGTTGGTCCTATACAGTTATGAACAAAAACCCTAACTGTAGAAAAATAGGGGTATATTCACTAACTAATTTCATTGAAAAAGACATATTTAGAAAACGTATAAAAATTTGAACGCAGCGGGATTTGAACCCGCGCCTCTTGAAAACCGTTCAAGCGCTCTGACCGCTAAGCCATGCGTCCCACCTCCAGCTACGTTGAAATTCTTATACGCTTATTACAACTTATATTTGTTGTTAGCATCTCTGTAGAGAGATTTTTACAAATTTCTGCTACCCAAAGATTATTCTACGAACAATCGTCTGGCAAGAGAGAATGCTATTTATTAAATATATATTCCTTAGTGTGGGAATAACACTTTAAAAAAATGTTAACAAAATATATAATTTCATTGAGTTATCGTCGGTTTATTAGATATTAACTGTTAGTGGCTTTAATAGGAACGATAGTGTTACAAAGTGGCTATGCTATAAATATTTTGATTTTGGCATGACTGGCCCTTTAATTCTTTTCAGACATTTATTGATATATAAAATGTATTTTATGTTTGATAATACCAGTGCCAATTAAACCGGTTTTAATTATTATTTTTTTAGGTAAAAATTGAAGAATGGAGCGACTATCAAATGCGAAAATAAACTCATTTTAAACCGGTAACTGCATATTATTTGTTTGCACACAATACTAAATGATGACAACCTAAACACTCGTACAAAATAGTAAACTCATCGTTCATCTACAAAAGATTGATGATAATGACTCAATATCAATCATCAAACTATACAAAGATTGGTTTAAATAGAGTTAGTATATATAACATATTTTATATATTGAAAAGTTTTATTTTATTAACATAATATTTTATTACTACGGATAATTTTCTAACGTATATATATATGAGGCATACCTCATGTAAATCAAAAACCCATTTCCTCATTACACATTTGTGTATTTTTGCGTCTCAGCAGATTCAAACCAGTACTTGAATAGCTTTTATTACAATTAGCAACAGAATGAAAATGAATGGAGTATACAAATATTTATTATTATATAAATTTTAAATTATTAAAGTAAAGTACGCGAAATAAACTTGTTCAAAGGCTGTTCAGACATTCGTCTTGTATTCGTTTAAACATAATTATAGAGAACCATTTATATCCCTCAAAAGTTACCTTGGAAATTCACGTGAAGGCTTCGAAATGAAAACGTTTTTACTCATAAATATTTCATAACTAAGCGGACTGAAGGCGCCGTACTAACTTCCACGACGTTCTTTGTGTAGCGCAATGTAATGCGGTCTTATTGAGATAAACTGACGAACGATGAATGGCAGGGCGAAAACTAGTAAGGGGCGATCGTGGCGCAGTGGGACAGCCTCTGACTGTAAGCGCGATTGGTTGTGGATTCGATTCATACTCGGGGAAATTATTATATTTTAAATACTTTCATTTCTCTAGCCTGGTACCTGAAGGCAAGCGCAGCATTGAGTACCGTTTTTTCCCGCATAGCAGCATAGTCAAAAGAAGCTACTGTCAAGACACTCCGTTCACCACTTTCCGCCCAATTATCTCAACGCCGCGCTTTGTCTAGAACGATGAAATAATAATAGTTTAAATACAATCACTTCTCCGAGTAAGACCAAACCCACAACCAAACGCGTCTACTGAGTCATACTCTGTCCCATTGCGCCGCAATGGCCTATATGATGAATCTGTACACAGAACTAAATATTCATAGTAAAACTTTGCGCTATTACTAGTTCAACTATATCACACATTATTATGTTAAAATGTTTATTAATATATCTCTTAGTCAAAATTAAACCTATAATATTCTAAACTAGCATTTTGATTTATTAACCACTAAGCAGGTTAAAAATGAATGCATGTAGGCAAAAATACATACATACATACAGATATACCCAACTTCCATAACAAAACAACATTACTTTGCATGAAAAAATAACGTATAAAATTTCCCAATATTAATATTTATATAGTGGAAATGAACATGGCCGTTATTTTGATAAATAAGGTTCTACATTAAGCTGTAACTAGTTATTTACTAAACCGTCATCAATCAAAATCAATGGAGCCGCAGAAATATCCAATATATAAATTCATCATAATCTGTCAATGCTACGAGTACGTGCCTTGTTGAGAGTGAATGGAAAAGATTTTTGCGATAGAACAAATTTTATAATTCACTAACAAAATGTACTTTAGTAAACTATTTTGTTATATCATAATTGTAGATTTGAAATATGCGATTTGCATAGAAATCTATTTAAACCTTATTGGCACTAATTTATTTTAAGGAAGATAGATGGCTTATATGATTTTCTGTTTATAAACCAAAGTGCAGCGCTGAACTCCACCATTGACCATGCAGTATCTCGATTTGTTGCAACAATTATGAGAACATTTTGACATTAGATTATTTATGACTAACGAACTATGCTGGAAAATGCGTGAAGCTGTATATAAAATTCTATTAACAATCATTCCGTTCTCCATTTATCATCTAAACTATAACGAATGCGGTTCTTAATGCAATCAGATTTACCCCTAAAGGGAATCGAACCCATAATCATCGAGATCAACTGTGTCGCAATAAAGTCAATATAATACATATTTTAATCGTTTTATTATCGCTTATGTCAATTATTTATTATGTCCCATATTTATGAAAATTTAATATTATCAGAAGGAAACCAACTGAATTGAAATGTTTTGTATTGAATTAGGATTATTAGGATTTGTTTGTGTTTAATCAAATCAAAATTCACGTTTATTAACTTCATATTATTGTTACATATATATTTTACCTGTTATTTAAAATGTATTTAGAAAAGTTATGACATTATGTATTTTATTGTTATTTAAACATTTAAATATAATACCTTAAGGATGCTTCTGGTTCACTTTAAAAACAAAGAAGGAAGTTTTTAATTAGACAATTCTAATTTTTATTAGATATCTATTTACTTAAACATTTTTTTTAAAGGGTTTTCGCACACTAAGGAAATACGTTTTCTAAATATCTATTTTTCAGATATCTATTTGTTTATTTATCAGTTAATATTATGATATAAAATAACTGTAATGACTAGTGAGTCATTAAGAGAGTAATTAAGTATAATTTACCAATAATTTTGTTATAGTTTCACATTTTCCCCTAGCGAGGTAGTAAAAGAGAACCTAATCAAGACGTTTCGTTCTTTACTTGCCGCTCGAATCCGAAACAATATTTATTGAAATCAACGCCGCACTTTGTTTTGTTACCAGAACGAAGAAATAAAAGTAATTTAAATACATTCGTTCCCCCGAGTGAGAATCAAACCCGCTACCATCCGTCACACTACGCCTCGAAAGCCTCTAATTTGAAGTATTACTTAATTTAATAATATATTATCAATATCGAGACTTGCCAACGTAAGGTGTATTTATTATTTTCATGAATTAATTTTGTATTTCCATTCCATTCGCCATTGATAATAAAATTCTAAAACAATGGCACGACGCAAAGTGTTTTAATTTTATCAATTTCAATCTCTAAATCTAAACCGAATATATATGATAAAATTATTAGGAACAAATATTTAATACGTCTATTAGATGCAATTACCAAGAAATTTATTACATATAGACGTATATTATCCATATAAAATTGAATCATTTATATTTATTTATCGTTTTATTTGTTTTTATAAATTTATATAAATTTAAATCGTGATTAAATTCTTATCTTTTGTGAAGTTTTAAAAGATTTGCTTTAGAAATTTTCACTTGTCGTCAAATATTTATTTTTAATAAACATATTATTCTAAAATCGGACCTATTAGCTCTGATTTTATATCCAAGACGAATTATGCAGCCACTATACATATATTCTGAATATTATATTACCTCGGGAGCAATTTCTCCCAAATTGTGCCGAAAATGAAGGCCCATATTTTTGGAAGTTAAATTAGATTTACCGTAACACCAAGTCGTGTGTCGTGTAAAAAATTCAAGCTCCACCTTCATGACGTATAATTTTCGGGTCGAATGAAGACCCGTACGTGTATTTTCTTGTAAAACTTAACATTTTATATACCTAAATAATACAAATATCGTAGAAGTTGAAAGAAATTATTTTGGTAACATTTGACGAATAAGTGGATCTTTCGTTAGATTCTGAATTTTTGTTAAAAGGCATATATATAATTATGGCCATGGTCATGGCTTTTTTTAAAGATTGGTAGGGCTGAGTATTTAAGTTATGGAGATTAGAAATTTAGAAGAATTCTATTTATATTCGACTGCAACTAAGACGAGCATAATTAATTAAAAAATATATTTATCTAATTCTATGGTCTTTACGATTTTTTTTGCTGCTTATTCATTCTCCCCTTAACTTGAATTTGGAAATATTGCTTCTTGGGTAGTTCATATCTCAATAAATTTCAAAATTAACTATATATATTGTAAGCACTTGTTCACTTGTTATTCAACTGGGACTAGAACATATCAAACAACAGGCATATCTCAACCAATTCACTATAGAGCCCTCTCTATATATATAATCAGAGTATAACATAGACATTTGTACACTATAACATATTATACGTAAAGCCGTTGAAACTAATTTGACATCACGGAACGGTCATGCATAACATATAAGGGCTTGAGCGATTTATAAAATATTTACGCAGTCAGATTGTGATTTAGCAATGAATCCTGGGCGACGGAGGCGGGGATTTGTTGCCAGGTGGAGATTATATTGTGAGAAAATAAAATAAACTGACATTTATTGCCTTCGTGTTTATAAAATAAGAAATACCGACAACGACACTTGTCTAATATACACCTGACAATAGTATTTTTACAAAAGACATATTTAGAAAACGTATAAAAATTAGAACGCAGCGGGATTTGAACCCGCGCCTTTTGAAAACCGTTCAAGCGCTCTGACCGCTAAGACATGCGTTTATAGAATTCAAATCCCGCTGCGTTCAAATTTTTATACGTTTTCTAAATATGTCTTAATCGATAGCACATTTAAGAAATTTCAATATTCTACTATTGAAAAATATGATTGATTTTTACTAAGAAATTTCAAACTAATATAACACTATACCAAAATTAAGAATCTTAGGCGTTTTATTTTTTCAAGTCATAGTTATTTAGACTCCTACTAGTATTCAAAAAAATATTACAAGGCAGTTCATGCTTGGCAGACGAAGAAAACTTCGAGGAAACGAGCATTATTCAGAAAATCTTACATTTTCGTGTACAACAACTTATTGGGTAAGCTCTTTTAGAAGTAGTTTGCATATTTTTTCATATTACGATACAAAGGAAGCTTTCTTGTTTTACAAGAATATCTTATGTTCTTAGGTTTAGAAAAACATCATACAAAACAAGTCAATTGTAAAACGAAAAACGTACTATACCAAGAATATAAACGAACAAAGACACACATATTATTATTTTCTTAGTCAAATTGCTTCTAAGCGTAGTAGCTGTGGAGAGGAGCCATTAAATTTTCAAAGTCACGTTTGTGATATAAGTGGATGGTACATCTTTGATGTGTCGACAGGGTCACACTGTGTGCCCCAGTGTTCTCTACACGAAGCTTATTACGATAAGTATTGTCTGAATACACTAGGGTTGGTACAAAATCAACATTGGCCAGCATAAAACTAGGACTGATGTTTTAACAAAGACCGCTTTAAGGACAGCTACAAATTTGACGATTGGCCTACTTACTTGAGTAATCTCGTCTCGCAAACCCAAGCTTCGTTAAGGAAAATTGTGGTTTATTACAATTTGCTAAAGTCGGTTTTAGCTGGGAGTCGATTATTTAACAGGAATATATCAGGTGAGGGTATCTTTGTCTTAATTAAGAAAGTATGGTCGCGTTTTTTTCTCTTTGAATTAACAATGAACGGGTCACGAACTAATTAAGTCGTTTTTATTTGTTGCTTTATAGGAGTTATTTTTATTTTTTATCAATTTGAAAGGAGAAAATGCTGTGAAAGAATACATTAATTTCTTACTCAGACGGATGTATGAAAAGAACCATTATTTGAAGTTTTTTAATTGAATAATTGATATGTAAACTTCCTATATTTTTATTATAAAAATAATATCTTTTTAATTACACTTTATGTTATATAAAATAAACTATACAATCAACTAATTCAAATATAATTTAAAGTTGTAGTATATAATATAATTATTAATCAGCATTCTATGATCATCTCTTTAAATCGTGTGACGTCATCTTGTCTTCAAATACCCTTCATCTATATTGAAATATTTTTGAGTGAAACTTAAAAATCTACTTTATGGAAAAAAAATTTTGTACATAAATTGCATTATCACTTTCCTTCTATTATATTAGAATAGATGATATTAAAATAATAATGAAATAAATGTGAAATATGATATGAGCTATTTTTTTATCTTTTTTCGAACACATTGCCGCTATTTAGAGATTGACAAGAAAAAACCAACATACAATAGTTGCCTTCAGCACTCTCCGACCATTTGAAATGAGACTTACGTGGTTTCAGCCACTAAACATAAACTTTTAGTTCACTAAACATTTAGTTCACTAAACATTTAGTTCACTAAACATTTAGTTCACTAAACTTTTAGTTCACTAAACATAAAATATTGTCTAAATAGAATATTTAGTATCTACGTACTTAAAACCGCTTCAAAGAGATCAAAATTCTCAATTATAACCATATTGGTTGTTTCCTGACGAGGATCGAACTCGAAACATTGTATTTGTGTGTCGAGTGGTGAACCTCGATCCTGTGCTTTGTCGTGTTCAAGAGAGCATAGAAATAAAAATATTTAAATTATAATCATAAAAAGACATATTTAGAAAACGTATAAAAATTTGAACGCAGCGGAATTTGAACCCGCACCTCTTGAAAACCGTTCAAGTGCTCTGACCGCCTGAGCCATGCGTTTCACGTCCAGGTACGTTGAAATTCTTATACGCTTATTACAACTTATATTTGTTGTCAAATCTCGCTGCGTTCAAATTTTTATACGTTTTCTAAATATGTATTTTTTAATTTTCTTAGTGTGCGAATAACATTTTAAAAAATGTTAAAAAAAAATCATTCCAATTCAAATTATTCGAGTTGAAATTGAACCAACAACCAATTGCGATTACCATCAGACGCTATCCCGCTACGGTGGCCTCGAGTATTATTTCATTTAAAATAATAAATAATAATATATAATTTTTAAGTGTACCATTTATATTTATTATCTAATTTGTCAAATTCTATGACACTATTGTACACCAAGCGTTATTTGAGACCACAATAACACATTTGATTGAAAATACCTTTACGCGTTTCATGATAGCGTCGACTCATTCGCTTGTTTGAGCCACTTTATTCCACTTCAGGCCAGCTAGTTGAAAATATCGTTAAAACAGTGTTTCAAATGGTTTTAGTCATTTGTGTTCTATGATCTGAATGTAGTAACTTTCCTATAATAAGACTTTATTCATGGAGTGTTTCATTAATACTACACTAATGAGTTAATAACAGGTTCAAACTTCACATTAGCAGCTTTACGCTTTTTCTTGAAAGTCGGATAGAACCTAATGTCAAGACACTATGTTTTTCACTTTTCACTTGAAAGTTTCACTTCTAGACATTGCGTATTCGATGGAGTAAACGCCATGTTTGTCTTACCGGAGCGGGGTAGTGATAATCTATTTTTCTATATCTATACATATAATAAAAATGTAACTGATCGCTGTCTGTACATGGAAGATACATAAAAAAATATTATTTGGGGAATTTATTAATACAATAGAACCAAAAACAATATTTTTAATTTTCTTTTCTGTTTGTTTGTTAAATATTTGTTTGTGCACGCTAATTTCAGTAACGGCTCAACCGATTAAAATGTATTTTTAACAATTGTGTTGTGATTAAGTAAGAACGCAGGCGGGCTAAAGAACTAAATGGCTAAGTCGTCTAATTTACACAGGCGAAGTTCCTTATAATGGAATATAATCATTCCCCCGAGCAGAGATCGAACCTACATCCAATCTCAGTAACGAACAAATGTTGTCACACAGCGCCAATATAGCTTTACGATACATAAGCATTTTTATACTACCCAGTACACACTACAATTTAAGCGCGTTTGATATTATGTAAAACACGTAATGGTTGCGAATTTAATTATTTAAAGGTATATATATATATATATATATATATATATATATATATATATGTAGGATATACATAAATCAGAAAATACTGATCTGATAAGACAAAGTACTGCATTGTCTTGAGCACCTCGCATGAACTTGTTCGAAACTTGAGCGTAAATAGTCTCGCTAAAACTCGAGAGCGGCTGGGCCGACTTGGCTCCTTTTGTTGGGTTTAACGTATATGTAAGTCCGAGGAAGGATTAAAATGTCAAAAAAGTTAAGAAAATTACACAAAAAAATTGTCATAATACAATTTTATTTTCCCATACAATTTTTTTACTAAAATCCAGAGATTGCGAGGCGAGCGGCTGAACTAAACGCCAAGATTTATCTTACCACAGCGTAAAAATAAAATAAGTTTAAATACACCTAGTCATTCTTGCAAGAACGATCGAACCCTCAACCTAACGCGTTCACAGCCAAACGTTGTCCCATTGCGCCACTATAGCCCTATGTTCAGTTAAAAAAATGAGTTCCGCAACTCAATACAGTTTCATTCTGCCTACCCCTGCTGCGGGACAAAGTGTGAAGCTTAAAAAGAAATATATTTTTTCACTTACCTATATATAGGCAAATCGTTCTTATACCAAACGACAAGTAGCAAGGAGTCAGGTGGCTGAGGTGAATGCGTGTCGCACGGCAGCGTCGCATCTCCACCGGACACGGCCGATAAATTAACCGCGTCTAACGACTCCGCCCACACACTCTGACCTGGACGTAGACCTGTGGAAAATGTATAACTGGATTAGATAATATTTTTGGAATTGTATAAAATATTCAGTTTTAAAGTGAAAAAAATATTTGTTTCCAACTTTAGTCATATATCTATGTATTAAAACGTAAATAGAAACGAAAATTGTGTATAATATTTTGGGCTGTTGAAATTTATATTGGGATGATAATATTTTGTATATAAACGTATTAAAAATACATTTTATTATTATAATAAATATTACGCACACTATGTGTGTATTGTACACTTTTGTATGTAGTGACATGAACGTTGCTAAGGCAACGCGTATTTTACAACTCCACGGCGCCTCAAGTCTAATTATAAAAAGAATTTAGTGTAACAAACACTGCGATTTAACCACTGGTATATAAGTTAAAAGTGTCCCCTAATTACGAGGAGCATGGGATGAGATAGTACTTTTATTATAGATACTAATTTTATTATTAAAATCAGAAAATTGTTTGAATGGATTCAGCAACATACAAAATATTATAGCAAATGAAATTTTCTTAGAAATCAAGTACGCCAATGATATCTATACTAATATTATAAAGCTGAGCTGAGTTTGTTTGTTAGACTACTGGTTGGAATTCAAAAAAAATTATTGTATTGGATAGTCCATTTGTCGAGGAAGGCTACAGGCTTTATAACATCACGGTACGATCAATAGGACCGGAGCAGCAATGAAAAATATTGTAAAAGCAGGCTTTTTTTCCACTGTTGAAAGCTTCCTTTGAAAGCTTCCATTCCTAGTTACGTAAAAGTTATGTATGTCAGAATCGTTCCCCTCTTGAAGTCCGCGAAAGCATATGTTTATCTTTTAAGGTCGACCCAGTGTAACGTTTTTTATTTACATGAAGTTTATTCTAAAATTATATATTATTTGCGCAGGTGTTTTTAAATACATAAAAATAAACTTTATTTAAACAAATACGTTACTCATCACCATTTTTAAACGAAATTGAGTTTTACATTATTTGATTTCAATTAATATATTTGGGGATGGGCTTAAAATATTATACATTTTTCAATTTCCTTAATGTGCGATGAGCACTTTAAAAAAATGTTAAAAAGAAAAAAAAGATATAGTTTTAAAATAGCTCCAGCAACAAAGCAACAAAATTATGAACAAGTATGTACAAGACGAGCGGGCGGTCTTGAGTGGGGAGGGTGCGGCCCAGTAGCTCTGCCAGGTACCATGTCACATGAAATAGCTATCGGTGTGTCATATATAGTCCACGCAGGCAAAGCCACGAGCAGGTCTCTAGTTTTAAAATATTTGAACGTACAAAAAGTAACTTCATCCCAGTCAATTTATCCTCACAGGAAAAGGACGACACAACGACTATAGTCGTTTAAAAAATATAATACACATCAAAGTATCAAGTCGAACTGAAACAGGGCATAAGTTTTATGTAAAAACAGAAATGTGTCGGCATTTAAAAACACTCGACTGTTGACAAATTAATTGGAATCACAATCTGTTGCTGCTTTGAAAAGTAATCCCTTCGTTAAAATTTGGATTTAGTTCAAAAGGAATTTTTTATCGGATACATACATATGGCTGTTAGATTGAGCTTAAAATATTATACAGTTGATGAAACTCAAGGGATTTTATAATAATTTATATGTAATTGGTTATTTATTATATAATATATGAAGAGGGAACATATAAAGAAGTGTTATATATTTTTTTAGAAAATATAATTGTTTAAGTTTAATTTTTAAAATATAAACGCCTTTCTCACATTTTTGAGAAAAGGCAAAGAGTTACGAGGCTGTTCTACAATTTTTAATTATTAAGAAAAAAAATCTTTAGGAAAGACACTTTATATATAAACATTTTTTCTATATAAAGTTGCTTTATATAGAAATAATGTTTATATCAATTATTTTTTTTTTAACATTTTTTTAATTTTTTTTTTCGCACACTAAATAAATTGAAAAAGACATATTTAGAAAACGTATAAAAATGCGTTCCGCCCCGCTGCGTTCAAATTTTTATACGTTTTCTAAATATGTCTTTTTACATATATATATATATATATTGTATATATATATTGTGCGTTGTAATTACAGGTGTCTCCAGTATGGTTAGTTGTCGATAAAGCTGACTAGACCCTATTAGATTGTGGAAAGATAACATACTTATATTGCCGTAGAATATCGAGGTCATCGTGGAGCAGCAGAATAGCGAATTAATCTAATCGTAAATGCGACACTAATGTCTCAATTTCGGGCTAAGAATGGGGAACGGAGTGTCTTGACACTGTGCAATGCGAAAAAACGTGTTAAGCCGAAAAAATACTCAACCAGAATAGCCGCAATAGATTCAGAAAGTAAAGACACGCTGATTATACGATAGTTTTAGTACTGGTCATAAATTGAAGTAAAGTAACAGAGCTTATGCGATTGTAGTAAATTTAACGTCGCCAAGCACGCTTGGAGAAGCAAAGTAAGGTATTACAAACTATGGCTCAGTTAACCTTATCTGCTTGGAATGCTTTTGCTAAATTAACTTTTTTATTGATTTAAACCATTTAGTAATATGCATACTATTCTGTCGAAATTATAAAAACAATGAATTATCCATTAGTGGCGCCGCAGTGGGACAGCGAAGTACTGTAAACGCGATTGGTTATGGATTCGATACCCACTCGGGGGATAGGTTATACTTATATTAGATAGATACACGTATTCTTATATAACAAAATGCATTGTAATTTCTAAGTCACACAATTTTAGTTTAAAATTTCACTTAAAGTATAGATAAAAACATAATATTTATGATTAATTCTTCAAATGTTATTGACACACTTAGGATGTGCAAAATATATTTAGAAAATGTAAAAAGATTTGAACGTAGCGGGACTCGAACCCGCGCCACTTGGTATCCGTCCAAACGCTCTGACTGGAACGTTCAAATTTATATACGTCTTTTAAAACTGTTTAACATAGTATATGTAGTCTATTTGAAAATGTGTGAATTTGAGGGAAACCTAAGTGTTTTTCAATCAACACATAATAATGATGTTATATCACGTTACAACACAAAATATAATTAAAACGGGACTACTGGTATAACTTTTTTTTATCTAAGTAATTACGAATACTACTACTACTAGTAACAATAATCCCAATTAGTTTCCCAATCCCAATATATGAAAAAAAATAATAATATTACTACGGGCATCAATAATAAACAACCCAAAACAATGATTTTTACTTTTCTTTTCTGTTTGTCTGTTTGTTTATGCACGCTTATCTTATAAATAGCTTAACCGATTTGAATGCAATTATAACTATTGTATTTTGCTAAACTTTTGTTAACATTTAGTGTTTATTTAATTTCAATCGGTTCATAAACAAAAAAGTTACAACCGTTTAAAAATTATAAATTTAAGTAAAGTTTGAGATTTAAATGAGAAAAAATTAAATAGTTAAATCATGTAGCTTACACAGGCGAAACCGCGAGCGTCTCGCTAGTATAAAAAAATATTTTTATAAGAAATTTAATATTATTCAACAAATAAAAATAATATTAATATGTTTATAAAATTGTTCAACCAAAAAAACCTTACTCATCCAAGATTTGTATTTAGGTTTATTAAAGCCAGATGGAGCGTGCCCAATAGCAGTTTGAGAACGGATTGGCTGAATTAACATCAGCCGTTATTACTCCGTCCAAGGAACCGCCGAACCGCGTCTTGCGAAATTGTTCGCAAAATTTGAATCGTTCGTTTGCACTGAATACCAAGCGCCAAGCGTGATCGTAACAAATGGCCCGATTAACAATCCCAGTACCGACGAAGGAGATGGCGGGCGTAACGAGCCAATATATCAAAGGATTTTTCTACTCTGACGAGACTTTGAAGCTATTTTATGTTTATTAATGAATGTACTGCTGTGCAAGTGCGAGTTGGAGTTGTATGGAAGGTTCCGATTTATGTATTTTTCTGTTTTACAGTTCATAGACATGCACATGATTAAGGCATAATATTACGTTTCGATGTTTTTTGAAAAAAAAATGGTTAAAACAAAGTCGATTTCCATTCTATATTTACTATAAAATAGTAAAAACTCTTTAACATTTAATTCCTATTGTGTCATATTAACATTTAAATATATTTAAAATTAGATATGAATAAAATAGATAATAAATTAAAATTTTCACCTAAATATATATATATATAAATTGTCGTGATTCGAATCGATCCAACGTGTTTAATATAGTACGATCATTATCCTCGTTTTTCTGCTTTACCCTAATTAGTATCAATTCTTAAATAAATACTACTATTATAGAAAATGTAAAAAGATTTGAACGCAGCGGAATTCGAACCCGAGCCTCTTGGAAATCGTCCAAGCGCTACTGTTAAGCCATTCGTTCTTCATCAATGTTTTGTAATAATAAAAAAAAATTAGTATAAGAATTTCGACGTAGCCGGATGTGCTGCGTTCTGGTTATTATACGTTTTTTAAAAATATTTTTTATCTATAAAATTATGTATCAGTAAAAAACACGCCTAGAACTTAAAAAATAAAGAAAAAATTGTATGTCAATTTTGTATAGATTTTTCTACCGTCTTCACATAGAGCACCCTAAAGGTCGCATCATCCAATCCGCTTATAAGTTAAGGACGGAAGGAAGTTCTTTCCGTAGTTAATTCTAGCGTAGCCTTTTTGTCAGTGATATTCTAATCATTTCATTGGGATTTCATAATATGATTCAAAGTAAAATAACTACACTACTTATTAGGTACATTATATTATTTTGTTAATAAAATAGATTGTTTATTTTTAAGTATCCCAGAGACGGAGGCTTAAATTTTTTTTATGTAAAACACACCCCGATCTTAAAATCTTTCTGTATGTGTCGTGGTGTCGTTATGGCGTAACTCAACGCCACACTTTATAACAAATAAAAGAAAATAATAGTTATAAAAATAAAAACAATATGACAAACATGTAGTTGAAATAAGAGATTTTCTTTGTTTACTTTGATAAATTGTAATTACAGAGCCTCTATTTTGCAGTATTTTTTCAATATCTCCTCTTTCAGTTCGCTAAGATACTACAGATGCATTCTTGTACTCACAATAATTATAAAGATAATTAGTCTATATAAAAATAGAAAAATACACTAAAATTACTTTTTTAAACCAATATCGACTAAGTATTCAAGAAACATTAAAAAATATTTTTAGAACATGTATAAAAAAAAGGAAAACGTTCATGGGTTCGAATCACGCTACATTCACCTTTATATAATTTTTCCAAAAATTGCTACCGTATACTAAGCGTATAACACATTAAAATATTAAAACATAAAATTTCATTTCGAAACCGTTCAAAACATATAACCAAGAACTAAATTGGAGGCGTTAGTGTTGCGAAGAAGTTTTACGATCGCGCATTGAAAACAACTGTTCCCCTCCCTACGTGACGAGCAACGAATAGATACGATTGTTTTAAGATGGCGATAGATGGTCGTTTTGAATCTAGCTAGAGATTTATAGTGTAGATAAATTGAAATGAAAATGTTGAAAGAAATTGCTTTGCTTATTTTTAAATCTTTTAATTTTTTTATTGCTGACTTTTTTTATAAAAAAAGCAATGTACGTCTCATACATTTCACATACTGAAAATATAAAATAAATAGGTGGCGTTATTATAGAGGTTACATAAAATGGTTGTGGGTTCGAAAGCTTAGGGCGAATATTTAAGATATTTTCGTATTCGCGGCCGCGTTCAACTGAGCGTGGCGTTGAATTCTGCCAAGCAATATTACCCATTTTCTTAATTCACACAGTTAGGAAATTGAAAAACATTTTTGGAAAACCTATTAAAATTTGAACGTAGCGGAATTCGAACTTCCGACTCTTGAAAATTGCCAAGCCCTCTGACCGCTAAGCCATGCTTTGTATATCCGGCTACGTCAAAATTCTTATACGCTTATTACAACTTATTTTTGTTGTTAGTATTGTTTAAAATTTTTATACCGTTTCTAAAAATGTAAATGTCATCTCTGTTCTTCATTTCTAGACTTTCTGAAACTATATATTATATAGGTCTTAAACTTCACATTATTTATTTTACACATTAAAATGTTTTTTTTTTTACGTTAAAAAAATATTTTGTTACTTTTCAAATTCATCCTTTTGAAGGAACGAAAAGTATTTAATATAAAATTCTATAAACAAACAGAAAAATAGTTAAAGCATTTAACATTAAATAACTGCTCAATTTCTTTCAAGCTATGCTTCTTCATCCTATCTGACGACAGCGACACTTTATAAATTGACGTTCTGAAAGTGCTTTCGAAAAGAACTTTAATTGAATAAGAATATTTAAAAGTTTCATTTTACTAGTAATATATAAAAAAACTCGGTAAAAATATATAAATCTTGCACAGTAGGCGAAGAGAACCTAGTGTCGTAATATTCCGTTTTCCGCTTTCATTAAAAAAAAAAATAGCTTTCATTTAAAAAAAAATAGTGACGGAATTCAGCGCCACGCTTAGCTTTACTAGAGCAAGAATAGTTAAATATAGCCCATCGACTGAGTATTGAATCCACAACCATCGGTTGTACAGTCAGACGTTTAGTATGAAACATATCACTGTTTTTCTAACCCGGTTACAAAAGCAAGGCGGCATAACTCAGTGTTATAAAGTGCTGTATCGTCCTAAGATCGTATTTTTTCTTCCCCCCTCATACGTGACGGGAGCCCAAGGAGAATTTTCGAGGCGCACGTACCGCTCGAATTGTCGCTATCGATGACATAAGGGTATTTGAAATGGCTTTATTGCGTGAGTGACGCGTTTGACATTTTCCTATGACATTGATATTTTCTTGTCGAACAATTTGACATGATTTTGTAAATTGGTTAAGTTAATTTGATTTTAGATGTATTGACTTTTTTAACAGAATCCGCATTTTTTTTAAATATTAAGGTTGGTCTTATTTCGTCTTTTATTGCATGTCATAGTGTGATCTTTAATTTGTCTTAAAAACATTATAAACTATTAAATAGCTATCTAGTAATATTCATCATGTAGGTACGATGTGTCATCCGCCATTTTGTTTTTGAAGACTGTTATGGCGGGTCCTACGTAGAAGGTTCCTAAGGTTCGTTCATAGAAGATTCAAGGTCATTTTGTGAATATTCAAAGGATAATAATAAATTTCAGTATATACAGTATTCAGCATTCAGAAATGACAAACTTACAACGTCACACGCCAAATACGGCTTTTTTTCCTAAAAGTTCTCACTTAATGCGCCACTATACTCCCCAAGGAACATACATGCCAAATGTCAGCTTCTTTCATTCAGTAGCTGTGCGTTGTATATCAGTCCCTGACTGAGTGATGCAAGTGTTTCTTTATATATATATATAGACCGATTTTCTTTCATTTTTAAAAATAGATCTTTAAACAAAGACTTGGTCACTGTAATAAAAAACAAAATAGAGAACGGAGTGTTTATCACAAGGTTATATCAATGTACACTGTAGAAATTAAGAGTATTCCGTAATTAAAAAAATATTATTTTTTTATACTTTTCCAACGTAAATTTTAAACGAAAAGTATTCCATTTGCATTTCTATGAGCTTTGTAAAAAAATTTTATATTAAAATTGGAAAAATACTAATAGGCAAAAAAAATATTGCTATGAAACGTACAATTGAATAAAACAATAGTAGGTTATTGAATTGTGTGATGCTTAAATTTTGATATTCAGATACATGATGTATTTCTAAAAAATAACTTTTAAATACATAATGGTGTATATCGTATTAATTAATAGATCTTCCGTATATTAAAGGGCTGCAGGTTCGAATCCTATATAGGGTTTTATCAGCTTTACACTTTCTTCCACATAGCAGTGTAGTCAGATTAAACTTGGAGAGGGAAATTGGGATATTGCGAGTGGCAGTGCTTTATCTTGCTAAAGAGGGAAAATAAAAAGAATTTAACCAATCATTCTCCCAAGTGTAAATCGAACCTAAGACCTATCGCGTTTACTGTTGGCTGTTTCATCTATTTTTTTTAAATATATTTCCATAACCAGAAATATTTATATTCAAAATACATTTAGATTTTTCTAATTTTTCTTATAAATGTACAAACAATGCAGAACGTAGAGTACATAATAGAAGAACGGACCTACCTGTATATTTGGTAATATGCGTTGCAATATAAAAAAAAAACATAAATGCCAAATATCAAAAAAGTTATATATTTTTGTATAAAAGAAAAACCTCAACCCCTAAGGATTTACAAACGAAATCGTCGTATCTTTATTCAATTTGTCTTTTCCAGGATTATATTATTTTGTATGACCTTTATGGCTGGACAAAAAACACTAAGCTTGGGAATTAAACGCGTCTTAAGATCAGAGGTTTAAATCTGCCTGACGGTTGGACACTACTAAGTCTAGATGAAACGAGTTATCAATAATTAATGGAGGATTTTGGCTCAACAATCAGATATGGATAAAAAGAAAGAATAATATACCAATAGTTTTTTTGCTATTAATATAATGTACAAGTAATGTGTAAGGATTTTATTTCTTTACATAAAATATATTATTAAAATCTGTTATTTTCCTAAGTGAGCCAATGTGTTTTATATATTCAGAGGTAACATATTTGATATACAAATCCGTCAGAAAGGTTAAAATAATTGAAATAGAAAAAAGAAAAAAAACTAAGCGGGCCATCACCGCCACATATTGTGAATTCCGACCGATCAGCGGACCCCACCTACTTAACATTATACCGTCTGTGACACAACGGATCAGCTAACGCATATGGGTGTACTAGTTACAGTGATGCAAATAATCAATTTTATGAATAAACTTTTTCATATCATATGTTCTATAATGTGCATGATATTTCTAAAAGTACCTGTATATATTAAAAATATATTAAAATTATGTATTATAATTGATTTATGAGTTCAAAATCGGTCGCTTGTTCGCTTATCAGTTTGGACGCACAATCATTAGGCGGCGAATTACGTTATATAAACGCGCAGCACACACGTAGCAGTCGTTTGTCAAAAACCAACATTTAAACTTAATTAAATATCGGCAACACCAGTTATCAGTAAGCTCTTAACTCACGGAACTCTGAAAGTCACATGTCACAACTAATACAAACAACTAAAAGTATTGCTTATGCAATGCAAGACGATATAAGAAAGGATACAATAAACTAACATCACAATTTTTTTTTATGTGACGAAAACCGTTTATGTGACGGGAGCCTGCTAGACACGCCGCGGAGTCAAGGGTGGTGGGTAGTCACCCTCGACAGCCCACTCGAAGAAGCGCGCGGGAGCAACCTACACGCGCCTACTTGAGGCCCAGATGTTGAATCCACACAATGACTTGGGCCACTCCTGCCGTCGCGACACAGCGTCCTGTACTGCGACAGCGCTATCTTTGCCTCGACGTAGACTTGGTATCACCGTCCCTCCTCCTCTTGCCACCGGTGTACCCGCCTGTGATAGTGAGTATACCGGCGTCTCGCCTCAATGCAGGTGGTACGCAATTGAGCGATCTCGCCTTGAATTGATATAAAGATAGTCCGAGAGAGTCTCCACATCATCCTGCACTCGCCAACTCCTGAGACGGCTTGCTAAGGCCGGGCTCGCGAACGTTACGTCCACGATGGACCCACCCAGCTGACGCACGCACGTGTTAGTCTTCCAATGATCGAGGACAGACAAACCGGAAGCAAAAACCCACTACGAGAGCGTCGCACCATGCACAGTCGTCATTGTGTGGGGGACACGCTCGATTTAGCATTGTGGTTCCCCACGACCAACAACTTCACTGGACGGTGCCGGTCCACCATTTCCCCCAAGTGGATGAGAAACTCTTCGAACTCCGCAAAAGGGGGAAAAGTAGACACCGATGACAACTAAGTCGCTGACAAGTGCCGCAACGCATCCCGCATCCTTCTCGACTTTTGAGAAGACGAAAACTAACATCACCATAGTGGACTATTTGAACCAAACACATCAGCCTTAGTGATGCAAAGTAACATTGGGTCCATATCAAGGACGTCAGTTCTCGCCAAGCCATAGGCACACCGAACCCCACTGTCGTGAGATTACATGACATATCAGCCTATACAAATATTTGTGTGATTTTAAAATTTACACTTTCGTATAATGTATCATTCGAATGATTGCCATAAATGTTTTAGTCTTTTAACGTATTATTTATTGTTTTTTTCTCGTAATAGTTACTACTCTTAATTTATAAGTATTTTATAATTTTCATTTCAAACAAATGTCCATACAAAAAAAATTTCAAAATGGCGTCCTATGTTTTAATTTCTTTATATTGAACATTTTATAAATTATATATAAATTTTATTCTTTGTTCACACTATCCCATATTTAATTTGCTATTTCCTATGCTTGGAAGAAATCGCTACTTTAGCGATAAGGTCGCTGTTGTACACGATAACAGTATTCTTGTACTTTGTATATTCTTTTGTTTTTCATTCCGCATGTTTTTTTACTTACTTTAATTTTAATTTATTTTCGGTTTTTTTTTGTATTATTATTACCAAAAAAGAACTTTCTTGATATTTTTAGATATAAATATTATTATTTTATCTAATTATTATTAATTTTACATTTGTTTGATATTAATTGTATATTAGTAATGTGATAAGAAATTACCTACAAATCCTATATATTATACAAATATAAACTTTATCAATAAAGATTACCACTAGAACAATAATATTCCCGTGTAATATAAATATTAAATTTACTTATTATATTTATTATATATTTATACATACTTTCCCGTTTTAAACTTATATTATTTAAAATGTAATATGAAATAATAAACAAATTTCCGAGCATCCCTTTTTCGTGTCACGGACCCGACAAACTTTTTTTTTTTAATTTCATAAACTATAAACTGCCAGCATCAATTACATTACAATATATGAGAAATAAGATAATATTTTATTTAATTATCAAATTACCTTATAAAAATATATTGTAAATGTATGAATCGTAACAGTGTTAGTGATTTCGTAATAGATAGAAATTCTATATATATATTTCTTCTATTTTATACTTCTGTATACAAAGGATACATAATAATTTACCTATCTATATCAATCTATGTATCGATTAACCTTTTAATCGGGACGTGGGAGTCCCACAGACGACGTATTGACAAATTAGAGCAGGGGCTAAAGGGTGATTTCACTTATACTGAGGACGATTAAACGGTAGACCATGTCGTTTCTTGTTCAATATTGTTAAAATGCTTCGAATGCAGCCCAAATCATTGATTAGTTTTAACTGTCTGGAGTATACTACAATATGATTCATAAAGCGTAGTTATGGAAACGATTTACTACAGGAACCTCCACAACCTATCACATTCAAGGCTTAAGAAGCGTACAAAGTATAAATGTGTTACATATCGCAAGTATGTAAGTCTCGGATGCTCTAAAAATATACTATTTGAAATTCATAGTAATATAAAACTTATATCTATCTATATATTTCAAGTCAGCTCGTTGTTGATTCATAAAACAGCATTATTCGGCTATATTTTATTCTTTGTAATGTTCAAAAGCTAGTATATAAGACACGTTACTATTGTAAGATTAAAAATTCGTAAGGCTTTGATATGTGCCAAATAAATTTAGCTTTTGCATATATTTTTCCCATATTTATATTTATTTCAAATATTGTCACAATATTATGTTTTAATCAAATGAACTTAATATATTTAAAATATATGAAATAATACCAGTATTGACTAACTCATTTGACCCAGCCTAATCACAAGGTTTATCAATATAAGAAACGTTACTTGGATCCACTTTTTACTATCTCACACTTATATCCAACTTGATTGAAAATTTGCACAATTGTTGGGATCTGATTAGAATCTAATATTTAGTTTTATTCTTATTCCATATATGTATATAGATTCCTCCGATATTTTCGTGTAAATAATGGATGTAAAAGCATAAAAATTTTGTATCAAGGGATTTTTGAGAAATAAATATTACTTTTTAGAGAAGAATTCTTGAAATTCATACGCAAACGAGAAAAACCGAGATTTTACTTTTTATAATCTACGCAAACTAAGTTGCGGGCTACTCTTTTAGATATATTTCGAAAAATGGACAGATCAACAAATAACATCCTGTAAATAAATAAAAGACTGTTTCATTACTAAATAATATCTTTGTTACCTGAAAAAGCAAAAAGCCTGAAAATAAAATAAATAAGTCTAACGTATAATGTAAAAGAAAAAGGACGTACTATTTTACATTTAATCTTTATAGAATTTCATTTCTCGAGATCTTGATGAGTTTTACACAACTATGATAGTTTTAATATCTTTCCAGATTTTCCGAAGACAATGAAAAGCAAATGAAAGAAACCAAACTGTAATTTCATACTGCAAATATAAAACCAAATTACTTTCTTTTTTTCACTCCAAGACACTCCACCATTTCTCGCTTCTAATTTCCTAACAAATTCGAAATATTATGTATTGAGTGGCAGAGCTTAACGCAGCGCTTTGTCTTATTTATCAGGTCAAAAAGACCAACGAGCGGAGCAGATCAAAAATTAGAAATCGAACTTACAACCAATCACGATTGCCGTACACCGTGAGTGTTTTAATACTAGGTCCTCTTTACACAAAAAACCGGGAATTTGCTAGAACTAATAAGAAGGCTATGAATTTGATCTCCAGGCATCTACCTTTCTAGAAAGTGCAAAAATCTGGAAATATTGTGAGTTATCACTACAATTAGACCTCGCAAACTATGTAAAAATAAAAACTTCTATTCAATGAAAGATTATGGTCAGCTCTCTTAAAAAATAATTAAATATCTTCAATTACTTAATATATAAAATAATTTTTCAATAACAATTGCGAGATAATATTCGATTATACAGTATTCGGACACTGAATGAAGCTTACGTTTTCGTACCAGGTAAAAGGCAATATTTAACGTACGGTCAAGCACATACGAATAAAGAGTATTTATTTAAGCTATTTTAGCACATATTTTGTCACACTTTAAGTCTATTTTAGCGCACACATACCTCCCATATTACCTTTAGTGGTTTTCTTTATGGCCATTCGCTTAGTTCTATAAAGGGGCAGTAAAAAAAATAAGCATCCATTCTCATAGCGGCTTGCGGTTTAGTGTATAGCTAAAATTAAATTTTAACTTCTTTCAACGGCAGTACTCAATAAAAATTGAATATACCCCTATTAAAATTTAATAAAATTTTAACTATTGCTTATAGTATTTTGTATTCAGTACCTAAATGTAAAATGATTTCAATACGTCAATTTCGTATGGAAATTGAAGAACGGAGAGTCGTGTCACTGTGCTCTACTGTAAAACTGATTTATTTTTACTGACTTTAAAGATGTTGATGGTTTTTACCGCCTTCCAAAATGCGTAAGATATTATATTATATATATCATATAATAAGTATCATATTATATTTTTCAAAAACTTAAAATTTTAATAGCTAATTAAGTATAGACTTTTAGTCAAAGCTGCTAGAAACTACTACACGAGTACAAAGAGCTTTCAGAACGATACATAAAAGTTTACATTTGTCTTGCCATACTTTAGTTAGTTTTCTTAATTAGGTTTATTTTTATTGATTAATTTATAATTTAAATTATGTAAAACACTGATCTATGGCTAACTCTTTATCTATTTCTAAAATAATTATTTTTAATCCACCGTAGCTTAATGAGCATGTGTCTGAACATTAACGATTGAATCAATTTCAAAGCCTCAGCTTGGTAAAATAAAATGCGGCGTTGAGTTCCGCCAATTGACTCCAAACTACGGAAAATATGAGAAAAATATTTTACAAATATGCTTTACTATCTGTAAACACTACCAAATTAAGAAGAAATAGACTTACAAGAGCATAATTTAAGTTACTGTTTTTTGCATTCAAACGGTCAACAAAACAAATATCCAACAGTATATTTTGTACATTTGAATATGTTATACACTTATTCTCTACATCCATTAATCTTATCATTCCCTTTATAATACAAAGACACACGCCTCCTTTTTGTTTGGCATAATGCAAACATAAAAGGTTTTAAAAACAATATTAATAAAAATAAGCTTACTCATGTCGCGTCGCATACGTAAAAAAGGTGTACGTTACCGAAATCCCTGGCTAGGAATTGTCAGTTTTTATCTTGGCAGAGTTGCAATTATTTGGTTCAGTGAACGGGTTAATTAGTGAAATCTATTAACTCCATTCTCTTTGGGGAGTGGATTGTAACTTTTTCCTCTGTCATCTATTCGAGCGTTTTCTAACTACTAGTAGTTGTAGCTGTTTCATTGCGATTGCTCGATTTGAGTTTGAAGGAAAACTGTACTGAATGACAATTTTCTGTTTCAAAGATGGAGCTGAATGTTTAGGCTAAGTGGTATGATTGGATTCATGTTGATTTTTTTAACTTTTCAATAAATGTAATGTGAGATTATTAAATTTTCTTTATTGAAGTTGGTACCCATACCAACTATTCCAACATATTTTTAGTAAAGTTCAAACATAATATACCAGCTTAGTTGTCAATGTCACTAAAATCTATAGAAAGACTTACCAAGTTTTGCTCTATTTGCACGTTCGTAGCGCCATAATTAAAGAACCGAACTGAACTGACTTTTTGACCCATTTATCTTATACAAAGTACTGAAAAGTTATCAAAAAATCTTCTTGGAATTCGGTTCATTATAAGCCTCTGAAGACATACGCGATTGGTTATGGATTGGACAGAAACAATTATTATATATAAATTATTTTTATATCTTCACTCTAGTCCAAGCCATAGCGCGTCGTTGAATTCTAGAAGGAATCGAACCCACAGCCATCGCGTATACAATCAGACGATGTCAGCTCCATAACCTGATTTCTTAAATAATGTATTTAAATATATTAAAGTTATAAAATAAATATTACTATTGTATTAAGTATCATGATATACGTTACAACGGCAATGCGTATTTTAGACGTCGACGGGGACTATTAGCTTACACAAGTAGGCTAAAAAATTACAATATTTCTAAATCCAATGTTTTGTGTACCACAAAAACAAGCTACAGTGCTATACTTTAAATATTAGACAAAAGAAGCCCATCGAACAAGAATCGGCACTTATCAATATTTGAATAATTATTAAACACTCAGCCTGATTTGACTCGTCATTGTTAAGAGACAAGGCTTGACCGATTACTTTTCTTGAATTATTTATATATAAGTCATATTTTTTTATAGCCAATACAGCTTCAAGTTTATTCCCGGAAGGCAGAGAAACCTAGTGCCAAGACACTACTTTCTCCGCTTTCTTCTGACTATGACATAACGCGCGGAGTAATTATAATAATTTAAATATAATCAGTCCCCTGAGTGAGAATCGAAGGCACAACCATTTCGTTGCATACGCGTCACAGTGAATATAATATAAAAATGCTTTCAGCGCAGGAACAATGAAAAATAATTTTTAAATGTCATTTTTATGCACCATGGCGTGTGCAGTTTGAACCTCGTATATTATCTAGATCTAGTTTGATAGTATTGTCTAACTAGATTTAACGTGGCATGTGATATGTGATTAAATAAATTATTTATTGGGTATGTAAAAAAGGATATTAGTAAAACACAAAATAGTTTCAGTCACGGTACGCGCTTTAAATATCACAAAACATTGATGTTATATAAATATTCATGATAGCAGAACGCGGCATGTTAATGTCCTAGCTTAAATGTTCACAGTATGGTGTAAGCGATAGGATTTTTTTTTTATTTCGCGTTGACACCTTGTGGTGTAGGGAGCTTAAGGTTAATGCATTTCATTTTTTACTTTTCTGCTGGTGAGATTTAGTGCCGAGCTTGATGTGACTCTAAGCCTACATTACACCTCACATACCCAATATTATATTTCTACACTAAAATATTATATTAAATATTATAAAATATCATATTAAATATTATATTAAATATTTCCAATATTAATTATACTGCAACCGTGGCGCAGTGGAACACCATCTGATTGCAAACACGACTTCTGATTGTCGACAATGACGACGACGACACGACACGACGATTGTGGGTGCGATTCCCATTTGGAGGAATGATGATTTTTAAATAATTTTCGTATTTTCCGCTCTACTGATAAAATGTAGCGTGGCGTTGAGTTCTGCCACTGAAAGAGGAAGTAAGGTTCGGGCGGAAAGTGGAAAACTTAGTTTCTTGACATCAGGTTCCCTCTGAATAACGTCTACTCGGTGGAAAAAAGTGTGAAGATTTAGACAGCAAAATATTTTCGAACAAGATATAATATAGCAACTTAAAAACAAACTTTTCAGTTAATATTTATTTAATTAAAATATAAGTTTAATTATATTTAAACGCGACACGCTTGTAACTTGTCATATATATAAAGGTGGAGTAATACGCCGTGTATTCTAGTAAGTGCCACCGGCTGCTTCTGCAGAGACATGTTCAGTAGTTTCATTTGTAACTGGCAGCCTTCGTATTATATAGAAAATTATTGTTTATATATAATTTTATTGACTAAAATTTTAATATACATATATAAAACATGAACATATATAAAATGTTTTTTTTTTGTAAACTCCCTATGAAATGTACATAATGCCAAATATTGAATAGTCAAAAATATTTCAATATTCGAATTCTCTCTGTCACTCTCTTTCTCTCTCTCAACCTATACGACATATCTTCCTCCTGGGACCCCCAATCTATATGGTTGTCTGATCTTGTCATCTATTGTCAGCCCATAGTTATGACATCGGCCCCTTTATCTGGCTGTCATCCCACTTTTGTTGTACCCTGTCTAGTTCTAGAAAATTGTAGGTCCATTGCAATTGACTGATCAATATAATTTCTTTATGTATACATATTTCCTCGTATTAATTTCAAGGTATATAGATACCTACATAAATTAAAACTTTTCACATCTTTTATTTGGATTCAGTTTTAAAGTTCCAACTCAACAATGAAATTACAATTTAAAATTTAAATAATATTAAAAAAATTGAAACTAAAATAGACAATAACACAATTAATTTCTTACATTTTTTAACTCAAATATATAGATACAATCATATCATATAATCTATTACAATCTTCTTTTAAAAAATATTTTCATCTGTTAAATGTTAAATATATTTGTTTTTTTAATATTATTTTCATATAAAAACACTTGTTCAGCCCAAATTAATAGTAACAAACAGAGTATAACAGTAACTGAATATCTATTTAAATGTCTGTAACTTCATGCATTTAAACAGCTCTAATTTTATATAAACGACTTTTATTAGGTTCTTAAAGTGCCACTGTAAATATTTACCAAATATCAATATATTACATTTCTTTGTGCTTTTTCTATAATTTTTTTATCACCACTGTGCTAGACAAAGCACGGCGTTAAGTTCGACCACAATACACGCAAAGTCTCGAATAAAGACTTTTATTTTTTTACAATAAGTATGCGGAAAAAAGAGTATGAAACTTAGTATAGTAAAAAGCTCATAGAGAGAACAAGTGTAAGAATTCAATATTTTTCATAATAATGCATTTAAAACACACGATTTTTTTTCGGCAATTTTGTTTACTTTTACTTTTTAACGACCACGGACATGATAAAGCGTGAAGGTAAAAAATCATTTCATATACTTTCAACAGAATATATGAATATATTTTTAGTAACTTACCTGTAAGTTAAGGACTCGAATAGCCCCGAATAAGTTAAGCCAAGGTTTATATCATAGGAAATATTATATATGTACTAAAAGTTTTGAGAAGTAAAAGTTTTACTACAGTCGTTAGTGTTTCATATTTGTTATATTCTACGAAACGTTCTAGTTGAGAAAATTGCGTATATTATAATATTAACTTTATTATTCTGTTTAAAGTTTAAGGTACAAGTAACTTGTTCAGTAGCTAGTTAAAAATATATAACATGATTTAAACGTATGGCTTAGTGGTTAAAGAGCTTGGATGGTTTCTAAGAGGTACGAGTTCGAGTTCCGCTATGTTTAACGCTCAGTGCGTTTTATGCTCTTATCCCAAGTGTATGAATCAAATTTAAATATATATATATATATATTAAAACTTATTAGTTAGCTAGGATTTAAAAATATAGTATAATTTTGTTTCATACAGGATGTATTTCGATCGGCGAATCAACGGTGACATCTATCTGTTTAATTCCCATATATGTTAAGCAAATTTTATTGATTCACTTGATATTTTGAATTGAGTCGAATTCTTAAAGAAAAGTAAAAATCTTTACAGTTTTTTCAGTAAAACAAATTATAACAATAACTTTTAAGGGTTATATAAAAAAACATTGTTGATTTTTCTATAAACAATCCTAAAAAGTACTGTTGTGCACGTAAAAGAGCTAATGCGTTTTTCTGCATAGCCAGAGAGAATCTAGTGTCTCCATATTGCGCCTCGGTAGCCTCTAGCCATATAAAGCTATAAACAAATGTATATGTATATACGGAAATCCTGTCGCTATTTTCAAAGGTCCTATGGGAAAAGAAGTTAATACCTCAAAGTTCTTCTGTGTGTGATGTGACTTTCGTTTTTTGAATAAACTTTTAGCTTAATTTAGTTTTGAATTTAGATTTTTTTTTAATTCAAGTTATTAATAGAAAATGGAAAAAAATATTTATTCATGATTTAGTATTTTTTTTTTTAAAACATAAGTTTACATTATTATAAGATTGTACCGCAAATTTAAAGAAGCTGTACAGTATACATGCAATGGGTTTAGGTTCATTTTACTGTACAAGACATAAAAAACATTTTACACTTTTTCCCGCGTAGTCCAATGTCCAGATACTCCTTTCTCTTTAAAGATAAAAAAATATTCCCTCTATTTGTCGCAGCTTAAGCCCTGTCACTAATTGCGTAAAATCTTGTAAAAAAAAAAACAATCTGCCGATCGATTAAAAACAATCTAAATAATAATATGCAGTTAATGAAAGAAAATATTGTTACATATTTCCCTTAACATTTTATCATGATATTTCACGAAGGCTGATTGACTTTATTTAAAATTGCCTCCGTTCATATCTTTTTAATACAAAAAAACAACAAACGTACGAAAGCATAAAGTGTACACAGTATTACGTGACAATGCACTGGTGTTGCGTGTCTTGCTTACAAATTATAGACTTGGTAATACGTTCATTTCAGCCCTAATACTTTGTCTTTCAGATAAAACTTTATGTCCTAATTCGAAATGTTCTTTAAAACAAAATGATTAATAATATTTCGAAATGTGCTTTACAAAAAAAATATTGTATGCCGTTATTTTGTATATTACTAAAAAAAAAAAAGGAAATATAATTTTGAAATGAAACTATTTCAACCGGATTAATCGCGTATAAGGCGTATATCGCGTCACAGCTAGACTCTGACCTCTCTACCTGTCTAACTGTGACCACGGACTACTGTAAAGTGTTCGAAACGTCGGGTTCTAAAAATGTATTTTCGAATACCAAAATTATACGCGATTAATCCAGTTAAAATAGTTTCATTTCAAAATGTATAATAATCGCGAAAATTAAAGAACTTATTAAGGAAATATCATTTTCTAATTTAGTTATAGAGTTAGTTTATAGGTAATATATTTCAGTTTTAATGCGCCAAATGCTTTATATGCAAATATTACATATTAAAAAAAATCGGTTTATATTTTTATTTATTTACATAATAAAGTGAATGTTTTGTTTTGCTTAGTAAAGGGTGCCCATTTGATATAAACGTATTTAAAATTACAACTTATTTCTTGACGTAGTTGTATTTAAGCTCACACCGAAATATTAAAACAAATTTCTGTGACACAGTTCAGTGCTAAGTTAGTTAAGAAAGGCTCGCTTAGTATTTTATATATTTATAAATAGAATTAATCATTAGCTAAATTTAAAGTATTCTTGAGAATAACTTATATAATATAACTGTATATTAAAGAAAAATAATCTCCAGAATACAATACTATTATGAAATTATTTTTTTGATAGAAATATTGTAACGTTGTGTTGCATTGAAGAATGAAAACTTTACTCTTTTTTGCGAAAACTATACGGAGGGTATATAATACTTAATCCATTAAAAAATATATATCCCAAAAAATAGACATTCTACTATGTGTTTGTCATTATTTTTTTATTCAATAGAGTTAACTTTTATATTAAGTGGCATGTTGCTAGGTAACGCATATTAGACGCGTCGACGTCTAGTAGGTTTTATTTCAATTAAAAATTATACTCAAGTAAATATAATTGTGTAGCTTAGCTAATAGATATTTATATCAATATCCATTTAAACATTTGCAGGTTGCCCCTTAACTAATGCTATATTTTACATCGTAAATAAAATATATGGGTCTTTCTATTTTACGAGTTATAGCTAAGTGTTTTCTTAATTACTAAAACCATTTTCTTTCATGACTGAAGTAGTTCAAGTACTTGACTGAATGTAACATCTCCGTAATTTAGTACGTCTGGCACATTTTTTCTTTAACAACAGTGTATGAGCGTAGTTACTGTAATGATGTGGCTAGTAGGTTAATAAATCTCGAGCTTTCTCGAGCTTTTTTAAAATATGGATTTTTACCCATGATGCCGAATCTATATTCTATACATATAATCAAAATGTAACTAATCGCTGTCTGTACATGGAAGTTATATGCGATAAAAATGTGCGGCATCAATATAATAGACAATTACTTTTAATTATCTTTTCCGTTTGTCTGTCTGTTTATCTTTTGAATTTGATTTATCTGTTTGATTGTGCGTTTGTGTACAGAAGCGTACGCTTATCTCAGAAACAACTTTAGATGCAGTTTTGAGTATTGCATTGTGGTAACTTTCCTTAACATTATGTTATTATTTCATTTCAGTCTGTTCATAAATAAACAAATTTAAATTATAAATTTAAGTAAGTCTTGTGACTTAAATATGAACGCGGGCGGGCGAAGATATAGAAAAGCTTAGACGTGTAGTTTACGCTGGCGAAGCCGCGAGCAGGTCATAGTATGGAGGAGCATAGTAATATTGTTTATAAAATAAAAACCATCTTAGTGGGACAGGATCTGACTCTACGCCAGGCTCTACGACTCTACGAGCCTCTGACAAGACAAAGCGTGACGTTAGATTTTTGGCGCAGTGAGTTATAGATGGCGCTAAAACGCATTGATTGTCCCATAACGGATAAAATAAAAACAGAATTTCTTAAAACTAGATTTTTTCTGGCTACACTATACAAAAAAATACGTAAAAAGAATCTAGCAATAAGTAAGCACTTATCGAATGACGGTAAAATACGTCGCAATTCGTCAAATCATTTTGAGGAGATGATAATATTTTTATTATAAATTTCATATATTCCCCCGTGTGAGATTAGAACTCGCCATCATGCAATCATCGTGTGCAGTGAGGCACGCCTTAATTGCGCCACGAGGGCATCATTAATTCAATATAGTTAAATACTATGTAAATAAATATAGTATACAGTAAAATATATATTTTTATTTCAAACTAGTAGCCACCCAAAGTTAATGACCCTTTCCACTAAAATATCCATCAACTTTTGTTAAGCTGCCATTTGCTTATATTTTATAATGTAGTTGGTTTATTATGTTTGTACATCAAGTTTTCCATATCAGATCTTCTTCAACAGGTGGTTCACTCTTTCAAATGAATTACAATCCTGCCTAAGCTGCCTAAGCTACGGAGCTATACAAAAAAGTATAGTCCGAAGATGTTTTTCTTCGCATTAACCCCAGCCTTGCCAAGGTTTGCCGTCAAACTGCTCCACTTTGTGCAATCTTTGACATACTCAGTGGTTAGTCCATTGGCTCTTATATCCTACTTCACGACATCCAGCCAATGCTTCCTTGGGCGTCCGGGGGGTCTTCCGACATACTTCTCAGGTGAGCGCGCAACGTGGCCATACCTGGGTGGTATTCTGCGGTCGCAGACCAATCCTGTAACCCCACGCCATTTTTCCCAAGCAGCGCTTATTCGGGCTAGGACATCGTGATTGATGCCTCCAGACTGTTGCAGAAAAGATACAGAATACCTGAACTTTTCCGACTGAACGGCTGATTCAGGACCTATCTGGATATTTCCAGAGTCCTGGCTCCCGCAAACCATGTACTCGGTCTTCAACATATTAAGTTTAAGACCGCCGTTCTCAAGCGTACTCT
Organism: Podotricha telesiphe; assembly: GCA_038994665.1. Taxonomy (NCBI): domain Eukaryota; kingdom Metazoa; phylum Arthropoda; class Insecta; order Lepidoptera; family Nymphalidae; genus Podotricha; species Podotricha telesiphe. The sequence continues at coordinate 359,031 of JAOYRR010000250.1, forward strand.
TCCACAGGTTCACTCTCTGCTCCAGCGTCGACCGGCTCTCGTCAATGAACGCTATGTCATCGGCATACATCATGAGCCATGGAGACTGGTTCTGGATATATTATGCCAAGACAGTAACTAGCACTACATTTAACAATAACGGGCTAAGAGAATCTCCGAAGATCACGTGATCAGTGGAATTTGACCCTTGTTTTTAACGCTTTCTGACAAATTCATATTAACTGTGTCACAGTTCAGCTCAGTTTTTTATTGATATTAATGTTATTATAGACTTTTTATTGGACAGACTTAAAACTCACAACTAAATAAGTGAACTAAACTGAACGGGACTGAATTAAATTATCTCAATCTATTTAAAGTTACTTTGTTTTGGGTAATAATATTAAAAAAAAACTTCACACTGCAAAATTAGTTTCACACAATATGAATTTTTACAAAATAAAAACTGTAAAAACTGTCTGAAAACGGCCTAAACTTTTGGTATTTGAAATTGGACCAATGTAAACGTTTAAAATAAACATTCCAGGAATAGAATATTTTTTGACATATACTTTTTTACAATAAAAGTAGACGATGTGTCTCTTTCGCTTGTTATCGTACTACGACTTTGATAGATATACAAAATATAGAGAAAGTATTTCTCCATCAAAGTTTTTATTACGAGTTGTTTAGTTGGTGGATATATTATTCACAGTTTACTGCGTAGAAATTGTTATTGGTCCTTAATTTACCTATAATTTTGAGATACCTGAAAAATATTTAAATACAATTCTAGTTATCTTACATGTATATATAAAAATACATCCCATTCTCCACCTCCTGTTTGAATTCGAGACATTGTGTGTTGAGTGGCGGAACACAACGCCGCGCTTTGTCTTTTTTACCAGAGAGGAGAAATAAAAATAATTAAAATTATAATCACTTCTGCGAGTAGGAATTGAACCCACAACCAATCGTGTCATGCGTGGAGAACGGAGTGTCTCGATGCCAGGTTATTTCTGACCTGCTACGCTGGAAAAAGCGTAAAACTGTTTTGTTTTAGGTAATTAACACGCAGACAATGAATCAGTCTCCATCTGACTAAATACGAGTACTGACTAACTATCAAATTAGTTGAAATAAAATCGTACTAAACTGACAAACTCATATATGTGTATTGTATTTATTTCACATCTTCCTCGACTTATAATAAAATGCAAAATATATATTTAAGTGTTATTAAAAAAAGCGCGTTAAAGTTTGAACAGATCGGGCGTCGAACCCGCTATTAACCTTTTCTTCATTAAAATTTTATACGTTTCCAAAAAGTGTTTTTATTCCCAAAGTATATGAATAAAACTTTTTGTAATAATAACAATGTGTTACTATCAACTCTTAATTCTTAATTTTTTCTTAAAATTCTTATTATTTTAAAAATGTACTAATACTTGTTTCATATACATACACAAAACAAACAAAACAAAGATAAAGTCAAACCAAATAAGGCTAGGACAAAAATTTAAATTCATAGAGCCTAACAATTTAAGATGTAACATTGTGCATTGAGATAAACGGTGACTTTAAGACGGGAGATTATGCGAATGAGGGACTTATACTGTCATTATTATAGCTCGCGATATACGCGCTAATTCTGTACCGCAATTATATAATACAATGTCAATTTTCTCATGACAGCGTCTGACTGTGAATACGATTGGTTGTGGGTTCGATTCCAACTCGGGGGAATATTTTCATTTTACACTCTGGCACCTAAGACAAAGTGCGGCGTTGAGTTCCACCCCTTAACATGATCTATTTCAGGCGGAAAGTACATGAAGAATGAAGTGTCTTGACACTAGGTGCTCTCTGCCCTTCCTGCTATGCGGGAAAAGGCGTAAAGCAGTGTTGGCTATAAAAATATATGACTTATATATTAATAATTAAAACAAAGTAATTAGTTTGGCCCTGTCGATAAATTACATGTCAAATCAGGCTGAGTGTTTAATAATTATTCAAATTTTAGTAAGTGCTTATATCTTGCCCGATCGTCTTCTTTTGTCAAATATTTAAAGCATAGCTCTATAATTTATTTTGTGTTAGACATAAAATATTGTATTTAGTATTGTAATTTTTTGTGTCTACTTGTGGTCCCGTTGACGTATAAAATATTCATTGCCTTAGTAACATGTATGTTACTCCTATACAAACGTAATATTTATTTAATAACTTTAATGTAATAAAAAAAAATAGGCCTAGTAGTAGCATCGTAGCGAAGTGCGACAGTTGTGGGTTCGATTCCCACTCAGGGGATTGATTATATTTAAATTATTCTCTTTTTTTTAATATTTTTTGAAGTGTTATTCGCACACTAAGGAAATTGAAAAAGACATATTTAGAAAATGTATAAAAAAAAGTTCCGCTGCCTTTAAAATTTTTATACGTTTTCTAAATATATCTTTTTTCTCCGCTCTCGTGACATGCGCAACAAATTGCAGTATTGAGTTCGACCAGTCAACTGTAGAAAGTCTTTGACGTCTGTGACGTAGAGTGTCTTGCCACTACACTACTAAAAGCGTGAAACTGTGAAGCCTTTTCACTTTAAGAGAAGTACTATGAATAATTCAATATGTTATATTATGTTTATGTATAATACATATATTTCTAGCGCAAGTGCTGGTTCGTGTTAATTTGTTATTTAATATAATATACACAAATGTGATACCATTTTTGCTCGGTAGAAAAATGTTTGACTGGAGCCATGGGTTTTATGTCCAAATTAGTTAAAAATATATAGTACTCAAAATTTGTTCAAATTATAAGTGATATTATGTAATTAAAATGTGAAAAGTTGAATCATTTATCAATTCAGTTATTACAGAATATAAAACTATTCTTAATCGTAAATAAGAGTCAATAAAAAAAAATATATAAAACAAAAACCTCAGATAAATTGATTTTGTATAACATATGTTACCTATACTAGATTTTTCCGCTGACTTCGCTCGCATTGAGTGAGGGATTGTATTTGTTAAAACTTTTTATGGTGTATCTACTGAATGATAAGGCTCATTCAGTAGATACATATCTTAGATTAGTTCTTTAATTATGGCGCTTCGAGAGAGCACGATATCTTAAAATAAAAAAAAATGTTTATAAAATTTCATATAATATATTGTTTTCTACTGTCTTGAGTAATTGTCGTTGACGTGTGCAAATTTTGTGCAATAAGTTGCAGGCAATTAAAGGACTGAACTAAATAAATATATATATATATATATATATATATATATATATATATATATATATAGAACAGGTAAAGCTAATAAAAGCCTGCTAATCACCAAAGTAACTAAAAAACCTTTTTTTTTTACTCTTCTCACTCATTGCAACACAAACAAACACACAGAAATTTCCAAACCAAAATTATTCGTAGGACCGATGAATTAGCATTTGAAACGATGGCGTCTTATAATTGGTATACTGTTTATACTTCGAAATTCTCTTAGCGCTGCGCTAGTCCTGAATAATGGATCTTGTAACATTTCACAAATAGTCGACTCTATTTAAGATTGTGGCTTGTAAACTGAAGACTGCGGTCGTCGCGTGGAGTTGACTGCTGGGATGTGTGGCGGCGGATTAACTAGCTTGTATTAGCTTTAGTCACTTTTCTATGATACTTTGATATTAGAAATGTAAAATTAAAACAGTTTTAGCTAATAAAATATAAACAACAGTTATAGCTGTAAATTATTGTATTGAAAAAAATAAATAAATAGACGTCCTGCTGAGTTCCTTGCGCCGGTTCTTCGCATATCTGAGGCATTAACTTTAGTGAACCGTTGGTAAATTATTTGACGTTCATAAAATTAAACCAGTAACTTCTTATTTTGAATAAAAAATATTTGACTTTGACTTTGAGCGCACAGTATCGTCACGGACTTGACGGACGGAGGGCAGTCTAAGAGAAAACCGTTCTTAAAATACTCCGTACCCCATTTGAGACATAGCACGGCGTTGAGTTTCGCTACACAATAGAGGCAGACCTCAGCGCAGTGGTTTGCTTTTTTTTACGCTCCTTATGGCAAAAATAAAGGCTGAACTAATAATTTATAAGCTTTTCATATATCGTACGATTATTCCAAATCTGAGATATAGTTTTATCCTAATATCCACATTGGTGCCTAATCAAAAATAACCTAAAAATAAATCACCGCATGTTTCTTCCCTGACAAATTATTGGAATACATATTTTTCATTTTTATATCGTAACTTTGATATAATCAATTTCTTTTTATATTCAATTATGTTATGAACCCATATGTACGTTTTAAATACGTTATGAACCCATACACATTTTAAATAACTAATGTATGAACTGCTCTACCATGACGTCTTGTCAGCGATGTTGATATTATTAAAGAACTTATATATAAAAGGTCCTTTTTTCAAATGTAATTAGATTTACAACAGCCAAATGCCAAAGTAGGTAGGTGCATATAGCAAATTCTATATGAAGAACATTTTATTTTTTCTTTTACTTAAATTTTCAAATGTTGAAATGGAACGAGGGTATTGTAATAGGGATGTATAAATCGGTCCAATTATAAAAGGGTTTAATTAATCTGCAAAAAATAATTACTGATCCTTATCAATGTGACCTCCACGACCCCATAAGTGTTCGTTAGTTTATAACGTATAATTACATGAGCGTATTATATTAAACGGCAGCTTAATTGGGAACTACTTAGATTGTGTTTTTTTTTGTAAGAACAGTTAGACAGTTAATAAGTTATATATATTTATTATAATAAAATCTCAAATTTATGCTTATATCTTATTACTGGCATATGCTTATTCTATTTACATATGTTACATTATTTTAGGTATCCAGCTTAAACATATAACTTTAGATAACTTAAACTTAAAAATAACTTAAACAATAAAGGATGTTACTTGAACGAAGATTTAAAACTTCAAAACCTCTTGAAAAACCACGTGAACTAATATATTGACTCTCCGTAGTGGGAATTGAACCCATAACTATCTTGCTTACTTGAAACGCTGTTCCATTGTACCACGATACTTTCAGTGTATAAAATATTTGAAATACACATTTTTGCGAAGTGTAAATAAGATGTAAGAATAAAATTTATTATAATTAAAAAGTAAAGCAACTCACTTTTGAGTCAAACAGTACATATTAAACTCTATCCCAGGTGAAAGCTTTAAAGGCTTAGGATACGGAACACGAAACGCTGATTGTAAGACGACTCAATCTGGGAATGTAAATTTTAGGGATTTCGTGACTTTGGTAAACAAGTATTGTATAGATCGTATTGGAGCATGAATTTTGATTTTCTCATGAAATTTAACGAAACGACTGACTCTTCTCTAGAAATACCAGAAGCCTTTCAATGTAATAAGACACCGAAATTTAAATAGCTATTTTGGAATATTTTCTTGTAGGTATATATATATATATATATATGATTATATATTTTAATAAGATATTAATATCACAAGTTATTGCTAAACTAATAATTATACGTATGGGTTAATTTGGATCGATTCATCGATTTCTTCGGCTCAGGTTCTTTTGTAAAAAATTGCGACGCGTTCAAGTTACATAAAATACGAAAGTATGGAGATCCGCTATCGAAGTCGCCTCAAATACCTCAAAAAAATTATGGAAAATTAAGGATAGATAAAATATATCACTATAAAAGTTAGAACTACATATAAATAGTGATTTCATATTAAGCTTGTAACCAATAACAAGTATATTATACAGCATCTGACGGTGTATGACGCATACAACTGAAACCAACAACGATAATTCAATGCAATTACTCAAATTGTTAGTGCAAGCCGCAACTCCAAGGCAAGTTTGATCGCATTTGACATTCTACACCGTGGCTGGATTCTTGTCACTATTCGTAAACTTCCTCCAAAATTCCATAATAAATTTTGTCAGTTCAAACGACTGTGTTCAGTTTAAACTGTTTTGTATTTGGTTACCTTAGTATATACTCGTACATACATTATTGTCGATCGTATTGCCGTTCTTTTGATATGTTAAGCTTATTTTGTATGTTTTGAGAGAAACTAATGAAAGATGTGCTCCGTTCTCCCTGAGCAACGTTAGTAACGTTAGAGATATAGTGTAAAGCTAAAAAAAAATGAAAAATAGTTCCATTTTCCACTTTTATATGTAATATCCGTGGTGCAGTGTCTGACTGTACGCAACGCAAAATTTTTATAGGTTCAAATCACAGTCGCGGTAACGGTTATGGGTTCGAATCCCATCGAGGAAACGATTGTGGGTCCGATTTTCATATCTTAGATAAAGGATTCTATTCAAAATATTTTAATTTCTCCGCTCCGGTACCTACAACAAAGCGTAGCATTGAGTCCGCCCATCAACATGCAATGTCTCGATTTCACGCGGAAAGTAGATTACGGAGTGTAAGAGTAGGAGAGGAGAGTGCGGGAAAGAGCGTGAAGCTATAATCGTTTATTATTTTAACTTGAAAAATGTGTTTGCTTTTTTAAATTATGGTCGAAAAAGCGTTATGACGTTCATCCCTGTTATAAGGAACTGAAGATGAAATTAATTACTTGAATTAATAAAAAACTCTCTGCCTATTGGACAGGCAATTTGTGTTCATATCATATCTTAAATAATTTAAATATACCCAATTATTCCTCTGAGTGGCGATCGAACTCACAATCATCGCGTAAAAGCGTATCTAACAATATTTTTTATACAAATTAATCGCCTATAATTTTGTTATAAAATATATTTTATACGTACGTAATATTATATTTTAAACACTTTGCATCTCTTACAACTTAGTGGTATGACATTTGTTTTCTAACATTTTAAAATCACACACGCTTAGGAATTTTTCATACGTTTTCTAAATATTTTTTTCACTTGTTCTTTCTATTTTCAACTTACCTCATAGATAATTTAGTTTCTATACATGTCTTTTTTAATTTCATAAGTGTGCGAATAACACTTTAAAAATGTTATAAATATATCTTTAATAAATAGCATTCTCTTTTACCAAACAAGTGTTCGTAGAATAATATTTGGGTAGCAGAAAATTGTAAAAATCTCTCTACAGAGATGCTAACAACAAATATAAGTTGTAATAAGCGTATAAGAATTTCGACGTAGCTGGATGTATAACGCATGGCTTAGCGGTCAGAGCGCTTGAATGATTTTCACGAGGCGCGGGTTCAAATCCTGCTGCGTTCAAATTTTTATACGTTTTCTAAATATGTCTTTTTCAATTTCCTAAGTGTACGAATAACACTGTAAAAAATGTTAAAAAAGAAAACAAAAATAATTTAGTTTAGTTTTAAAACGCAACACTACGCAATCTTTCTCTTACAATAATAAAAAGTATATATTTTATAAAAAAATATAAAATTAAATTATACCTATGTAAACTAATACCAGTCTTTTAATAATGCTAAATTTCTGAAACAACTAAAGGCGATTTCACTGTGAAGCACAAAATTAATTCTTGATATCGCGCTCGAAGTAGGCAACGTGGACCTAAACAAGTTTGGCTATCATGTTGGGAAGTAACGAATCAGCTTTGGGCAGAATTTTGTTGCCGTAGTTTATAGCCTTATCGAATGTATCCTGCTTATATTAAATAAGTGTGAAAAGGTTAATGTTAAATATTTTTTTTTAGTATATTATTTCTTCAGAAGACAGAGGACTGTTCAAAGTCTGTCTTAGTTATATATATTCAATGTTACAATGTTACAAATTTTAACGTTGTGGGACTTGAACCCGCGCTATAGGTTCTATATCCTATACCTACGTCAAAATTTTTAACGATTGTCAGAACTTATTTTTGTTGTTCGCATCTGGTCTGATATTTCTAATAAACAATCATTTTGCGAGAGAGAATTCTGTATATTTAATAAATGAATATTACTACTTTTAAAGAAAAAGACATTTAGAAAACGTATAAAAATTTGAACGCAGCGGGATTTGAACCCGCGCCTCTTGAAAACCGTTCAAGAACGAGGCGCGGGTTCTAATCCGGCTGCGTTCAAATTTTTATACGTTTTCTAAATATGTCTTTTTCAATTTACTAAGTGTGCGATTAACACTTTAAAAAATATATATATTACTTCTTATTATAACTAGCTATGCGAGCGAGAACGTTGTATTGCCGTCACTTTCACTTTGGCGACATACTACATACTAGTGATCTAATGATAAGGGCTCAGAAGCCTAAAATAATCGATGGTTCTTATTTTGAATTGTCCTCGGGAAGAAAGAATAATATCTACATATACCTAAATATTTCATCGATTGAGTATAACAAAATAGAGCTTTAAGTTTAGTCACCAACAATGCAAAGTGAACTGAACTTATAACTTATAGGCCTAGCAATATTTGCTTCAGTTCAAATTAGCATTCATCATCATCACTTGTTCATATCTCAAATATATCATATATTCACATACAATTTGGTGTGATTTCGAAGGTAATGCATACATAATGTATAAACTACCAGATTTAAGCTGCTTATAGCTTTGATACTAGACCGTACTCGGCATTCTCCGCAACTGACAACATGTTTAACTGATATTCTCTTTGCATGTGAAAATTATAAAATCGATTATTAAGTAAAAGTCAGCTTGCCCCGAAAATTGGTTTTTTAATTTTTTCATAATCGATTCGTAATTTACGAGTATGTTGATGTTTTTATTATGGAGTACCTCATTAAATTATTATTGTACAAATTTATATGTATATGTATACATAGGAAATAAATAAAACAATCTAGTTTTTGTACTTCTCCAATAAATTTACAAAGAAAAATTCTGAGTAGAAAAAATATAAGAGACAGAAAAGACTAACTTAAGATTAGTAGAGGAATCGAATAGAGCTCCTCGTCTATCTAGAGATACAATTACTATACAGCTGTAAGCATTTTAAGTAATTTTATAATTGTTCCTGTGATTTTTTAACTCTATTCACGATTATTTATTATAAATTGTTAGTATGATATAGTAAAAATGATTTATTTATATTTTTTGTATGTAAACATTATTGGAATAAAGGTTGGTAACATTGTAAAACAAAAGATAGTGGGTAGAAAGGTATTGGGAATGGATGGACGATACGAGGAGCACATTTTGTTAAAAAAGTAATAATTTTGAATTCTGAGATGTGATATTGTGTTTAATTTACGATAACTAAATATTATTCTAATACAGCCATATGATAAGTGACCAATTTTAGAAAATTCAGTCCTTACACTACTAAGGACTGGATTTTATATCCAGTATAAATCTATATTTTTATAAACTTAGTCTGAATTCTTTATTCTCATGAATAGTAAGTGCCCATGAATTTCCCAAGAACCCATCAATCTTAGCTTTAATAAAATACTCAGGTGAAATTGTACCCATAATATATTTTTATATAGAAAAGTCACGCTCTTTACCGCTTAACAGGGAAAAAGAGCTGTGAGAGGAAAGAGACCTTCTTCGCTATCCGCCCAAATTCGAGACCAAATGTTGAGTGACGGAGCTCAACGCTGTAATATTTACATTTCTAGTAAAATGTTATAATTTCAATATACTCCATATACGTCAGCCTTGTAACAGGAAATATAAGAGAAACCAAAATCCAACGCAAATATGAAAGTGGCTCTGAATTAGCGAAAACGCGTAATTGGGCTTTAGAAACTATTGGACAAGATTTACAGAATAGATCATAGAAAGGTCTAGAACAAAAGTTGAGCTGAAAAAGGCTATATTCCATCACAGTATAATACGGAACCAGGAAAATGAAACCATACTTGTAACTAAACTGCGTTATACATAATATGAACCTATATAATATATAGAATATCCTCAAATTGATAAATTGGATCCTTAATAGAGGATGGTTGTACTAAATTTAATTGACGAATTGTTTTGAAGTTGCGGTTGAATTCTATGTTTACAGTGGCTTTGTCACAATATTATATTTGTGGTATCAATTACAATGCCAAAATACAAATTAATATTACGCGTAATTGATAACTATTAATAGAAATTGCATTTTATTTACAAAGCCAATAATATAATTAGCTAGATTAATATAATGAAAGTATGGAATTATTAAATAGTTATTTTAAGTATTTTAATTAACAAATAAATTTATATATAATTTACTCAGAGAGAACCTGTTTCAAAACACTTGCCGCCTGAAATCGAGACATTGCGTGTTGATTGACGGAACTCAACGCCGCGTTTTGTTTTACCAGTAAGTACAGATAAATGAAAATAATTGAAATATAATTATTTCTATGAGTGGGAATCGAACCTATACCTATAACCTTTACAGTCAGACGCTGTCCCGCAGACTGACTTTCTTTTTGTTACTTTTAATTACGTTATAACAAGACTTTGCCAACGGCGTTCACTATTAAAACATTGATTGTAGCTTGACGTGGATGACGGGCGGTTCGCCGAGGTCGTGGCGTGACGTGTAAATGGTCTATCACTTTGTAAATTACACTTCTACACAGTATTACCTAATTTAATAGATATAAGGTTCAAAATGCAACAGCAACGGGAATTGAAGTAAAATAATATCGTGCTGTGATATCTTGATTGTTATATTAAGTAGATACTGATGTGAATTATTGTTAAGAGCCTTTTTTATATTCTAGGCTAAAAATAATTAAATATTTTTTATATATATTAGCATTTACAATAAAATAATAAAACAGCTTTATTTGACCACAGCTATGTTTCAAAATACAAAAAATAACTTAATTATATTTAATATATATATATATATACATATATATTATGTATATATATATTTATTTTGTTTATCTGATATTAGATATTTGTATGATCTCCAATTACGTAAAAATCGCTGAACATATATGAAATGTAGCCTATATATGATCTGAAACCTGGTTTAAATATAACATGCTGTCCTATCCTTTATATTTTTAAAGATATCCTTTATATTCTATATTCTTCTATTGTGATATTATTATTTTTATATATTTTTGTTATCATTTTTTTAAAGAGGCTGAACCGTTCTTGAACGATTTTCAAGAGGCGCGGGTTCAAATCCCGCTGCGTTCAAATTTTTATACGTTTCCTAAATATGAATTTTTCAATTGTTATATATTATAATGATCTCATGACATTATGGGCATAACCTAATTTTAATTTTATGTAAATGCTAATGATAAAGAAATATTTTACAATATGGGCTCAAATTTTAATGCAATACATACATAAATTAAAATTAAAAAAAAATTAAAAGTGCATTTTTAGATATAATTAAATTACTTTTTGTATTTTCAAACTTAGCTGTGGTTTAGCTTGTGGGTTAGCTTATTTTATTGTTTATGCTAATAAATAACATTTTTACTGAACACAGAAATTCAACTGCTGTTTTAATTACTATTTTAGCTTCCACTTATACTTCGTTACGAGGATGAGGCGGAAGTGGCATAGGCAGAACGCAATGCTCTATTTCTCCATTTAATACACAGTCTGCGTATTTAAATCGTTCAAAAGTATCAAAATGAGTGATTAGTTTAGTAAAATTTTTTGTAAAGAAAAAAATATAAATCAATTAAAATTTACATGAAGTTTTCACTTTAACATATTAAAGATAAATTTCTATAGAATGGGAAAATACTAATACCGATATTTTTAGTGTTTAACCATCATAATACTTAAGAGTAAAAGTTCTTTTTATTTGAAGCAATTATGACAGATGTAATGTAACCTTATTGAACTTACGAATAATATATTACACAAGTGGTGTGGAATAAATACTACGGCAAACCAATCTTGTATTGGATTTTTAAACATATTGGTACATGTATATTCATTTATATTATTGCATAATTTCTAAGATAATATAAATACACAATTTAATTATAATTTAGGATTTATTATTATATCAATTACGAAGGCTGCAGTTGGAGGGTTGAATAAAATACGAATTCTTTCTTAGTAATTGCTTAAATTTAAAACTTACTTCTTAAAATAAAATTACAAAATAATCTAAACTAATTACTAATATATGACTTGTAAGAATTGTATTCAACGTAAGAAACAAAAGTCTATTTAGACAAATATATATATAGACAAATATATATATAAAGCAAAAATACCATTTCAAACATTTTTTTTAAAGTGTTATTCACACACTTAGGAAATTGAAAAATATATATTTAGAAAACGTATAAAAATTTGAAAGCAGCGGGACTTGAGCCCTTCAACTGTTTTCAAGAGGCGCGAGTTCAAATCCCGCTGCCTTCAAATTTTTATACGTTTTCTAAATATATACTTTTCAAAAATTCCATTCCCACATTTATATATGAATAGATTGAAACTATTTTTTCTCTACAAATAAGTAACCATGGTTTATTCTTTACAATTTGTTTTATTGCAAACATTTTAATATTTATTTAGAATTACAAACATTTTAATATATATTTAGAATATTTACAGTCTATCTGTCTCTAAACTGAATAAAGGTTATACTGTCCTGGATATGAAGTCTTCTGAAGAAGTCTTAACTCTTAATAATTTCACAAAATGTTGATTTATATTAGATAAAGTATTTGTTTCAATATTCTAAATACATAAGTATATATGTATTTAAAGTGGAAAGTGAAATATAGAGTAATAGCTCACATAACTCTCCTAATGCCAAAAAAATATTTTAAAAAGTAATAAAATATGTAAATCTTTTTTTAAACTATTAATCGCATACTTAGGAATGTTTTTTTTTATATGTAAATATTATATTTAATATTTTTTTTTATTACGGAATAGTCTACATTTTTAAACTTATAAAAGCTCATTAATATTTTATACCTATATAATTCATTATACAGGTATTTCCTTGTTTATTACCAATAAAACATACACGAACAATCAATACTCACCCATCTCACTTAACATGCATTCTGAAATTACAACGTCAAAGTAAGTCAAAAGTTTTCTTTTAATAGCTACATCAAGAAGCCGCATGTGCTCAATTACGTTGAATTTCTCAAGGGTAAATGGCATATGGTAGTAATACGCTTATAAGGTTAAAAAAAGTAATGAACTTGTACACTTTTCCCTTGATTTTACATCAAGAGAAAATCTAGTGTAAAGGCAGTTCGTTCTCTGCCTAAAATGAAAAAGAGACATTTGTTAAATGGCGGAACTCAATACTGCTCTTAGTGTTATCAGAGTGGATAAATAAAAATAATTTAAATCAAACCTACAACCAATATCGTTAAATTCAGATGCTGTCCAACTACACCACGTTGGCTAATTTAAGTAACACAATTAGTGATAGATAGATAGAAAAAAAAATTATTGCACACAAAGACAATACAAGGAACAAACAGTACACAAGATTTGATAAGTAGTACAGAGTGTGCAAAGGCGGTCTTATTGCTGGTAGCAATCTCTGCCAGACAACCTTTGGTAAGAGGAGCATGGTCTTAACTCATACGGGTTAGCGCAAGTAAAAAAATAATAATAATAATTAAAAGATGTTAAAAAAAAATACAAATTATTGACTTATTCTATGCTTACTGAACTAGTAAATAAATAAATAATACAGTAAATGTAACCTATGAATATTAGAATATATATACATATAAATACTTAACTATATACACATCAATATATAATTAAATAATAAATACACTTGTATTGTACATAAGAAGAATATAATATTATTACAACGAAAGGAAATATAATTAGTTACACTACTTTTAAATATATATTGAGATTTCGTATGACGAATATCTGATGGAGTCATATTCTATAGTTTTATAGCCTTCATAGTAAATGAATTACCATAAAAACGTGTGTGAGCAGTTGAGAATATTAGGCGATTATCAGTTCTTGACCTGAGATAGAATTGACAAGATGTTTCATCACCCATGAATTTAAAGCGAGTTTTTAAGTATTTAGGAGAGAAAGGATTGTATAGGATAAAATAAAGGAGTGAAAGGATGTGTAAATTCCAACGGTGTCTTATAGTAAGCTTGATCGATATTCTGAAACGTGGTCAAATTTTGCGTAAGCAAAAAATAAACTAAATACACATATTTTGTAGCCGATCCAGCTTATTAAGCTGGTCTTCTGTTAAGTCCGGATAGCAGCTGTCTACATAATCCAGTATAGGAAGTACGAGAGCATATGCTAAAGATGTTTTTGTTTTAATGGGTAACAGGTGTTCCCAGCGTTTCAACAAGCCAATTGTAACAAAAATCTTTCTGCTGACCTCAGAAATTTGCACGATCCTGGAAAAGAAATTGTCTAATAGAAGACTTAGATTCTTGATAGAATAGCTGAGGACAAGAGAAGAATTTACAAAACGGATGGGAGGTAATACGATACAATTAGCTAACCTCAATCACAATTAATTGTGAAGAGCTACCAACTAAAATAGCCTGAGATTTTGCAGGATTTACACGTAGTCCATTAACTGTGCACCATTTTCAGATTTTATGTAAATCAATATTTAGCTTCGCAATAGCACAATCAATATCATGAGGGTGGGCCGAAACGTAAAGTTGTAGATCGTCCACGTACAAATGAAAGGAGATGAGAGGGACTGGGAAATGGTATTTATAAAAATAGAGAACAATAAAGGTGAAAGGCCTTGCCATGGGACACGCCAGAGGAGATAGGATGGAAAGAGGAAAATTCTTATGGACATGGACACATTGCTGACGAACATAAAAATAACTATGAAACCAATCAACGATATTGGTGGAAATATTGATAGCACGTAAAACCCAACAGGAGGTCAAAATCAAGCGTATTAAATACATTGCTAAAGTCCAGTAAATCAAGGATGCTCAGTTGCTTGTCCGCCATATTTGAACGTATATCATCGCAAACTTTAGTGAGAGCTGTTACCGTACTGTGGCCGTTACGAAAGCCGGACTGAAACTCAGAAAGAATACTATTATTATGTAGGCAAGCGTTCAGTTGAGAATGGACGATACGCTCCAATACCTTGGACAAAATGGAAGGATTGAAATAGGGCCAAAATAACAAAAGGACACAGGATTTTTAGTTTTAGGAATTGGAATTATATGAGCTATGAAAGCTATTATCAGAAGATGAAGCTGCAATACTAGTGATATTGAAATTATAGAGGACACTCATACAGAAACTTAGTATTCGAGCTTTTAATGGGATTGGGAATCGAAATTTCTGTATGCTCAAAGGGTTTTAGTGCAGAAGTGTAAATAATACATAAAACTCACTTTTACTTGGAGAGTAAGATTAACATATTCAGCAACTCTAGTAGTCAGCAATTTTCCTGCTTACTTTTGATAATTACATTTTCGTAAATATAATAAACATATTTTTTTAATTAATTCAATATAAATGTAAATTATAATTCCATTTTGATTATATTATTTCTAAGAAATTTTTAACGTTCAACGTTAAAGTGAGCTTTTCAAAAAGCTCTACGTGCTATTAGCAGTTGTTCAGCGGCTATTTTTCTTCGTTTCATCAAAAAAACTTTCCTTTAGAAAAAGCTTATATACATACTTAATACAAATAAAATTCATCGCAATTTCAACGAGCACTACAAAGAGTGGGGAATAACATAAAAATAAAAGTATTGAAAGAACAAATACTCTAAAACGCAAGAAAACAGTGGCTAGAGTCTGCTCTAGCAATATCTATGCAAAGTTAAATGGCTAATTTACCCTTTGAACGGCATGTACTTGCGAACTCACGACGCAAAAGTGCAGCATGAGATACAAGTGCAGATGAAGCCGGCGAGAAAAGAAAACTACAAAAGAAACTACACATTGGAAGTATACTTAAGAACTGTTTGAAATCATGTTCTCAGTTATGTTTCTTTGAATAAATATATATATTTTTTTGTCCAAGTTTGCAAACATGTATATTAAATATCTAGTAAATTCATTGATATTTAGAAAACGTATAAAAAACTGAACGCAGTGGAACTTGAACCACGCCTCTTGAAAACTTCTAATCTTAGTGTGGGAATAATACTTTAAAAAATGTTAAAAAAATTAATTCATCCCGTCGTGGTGGGTTATTTTATTTTACATCTTTTAATTGCTTCGCTCTTGTACTTAAAACAAACCGCGGCGTCGAGTTCCGCAACTCAACACCCTGATGCGGGAAAAAGGTGAACGGGAATTAAACTATTTACTATTTGTATTCTATTTTAAATTATTCAGAAAGCGGTACACAATGCAAAAGTGATATCATAATGAAAACTATTACAGAAAACCTAATCACTTTCGACACACTGTTTCGTTTTTCATTTTAAAGTTTTCAAATTAGATTAACTCTTTAAATATACTTGCTTTAATCCATCTATTTCTTACCATAGTAATTCGAACTATCACCCACTTCTATATAATACATGAAATGTAATATTACACAAAAAGACCACAAACGTTTCAATTTGTATCAAGTCGCCGAAGTCCTTCAGGCATCTTGGCATAGAAGTACAATGCAATGTTTATACTGTACGTGTAACACTGGATTTATGCCTTGAAAATTGGTAAGCAAGCAACTTGTTTCCCATTCACTGAACAATACCTGCCGACCCAGTCAAATGCAATACAAGCGCTTGACTCGTGCTACCAACATTCTTGACTGAAAATGCTATAAGAATATTTAATTTTACTTTTCTTGCTTAGAATATTCCTCAAAGATTTTGAATAATGAAAATTTAAATTAGTTGTAAGTTGAAAAAGACATATTTAGGAAACGTATAAAAAATTGAACGCAGCGGGATTTGAACCCGCGCCTCTTGAAGACATTCGTTGCGTGCTTAGCGGTCAGAGCGCTTTGACGGTTTTCTAAATATGTCTTTTTCAATTTCCTTAGTGTGCGAATAACAAATAAGTTTTCAAATAATCTTGGCGTAATTCTAATGTTTCTGATTAATATATGAAATGATACATTTTAATACTAGAAGTGAACTACTTAATTACAATAATGACAAACATATTTAAATACTATCTTAATTCATATAACTATCAATTATGATATACCAAAAATAATATATTTGTTTTTATATAAACACGATGAAACAAAATATATTATTATGTAAAAGCGCGGCGTTTAGTTTCGCCATCCAATACCTCGGTAATCAACGAAATATGAGATCCGAAGTCAATTCTTCAGTAATTGTTTCACGATAAAAAAGAACCGTACAGAAAACCACAAAACAAATATTAGCGACCAGACTTTATATAAATCATTAGGAATAATTTTCACATTGCTTCGTTGGCTTAGATAACGAAAATAAGCTGTTTTTTCGACTCCTACAGGGCCTATTGGACCAGAGAGCAAATATTATTTCTTCGTACAAACGAGATTGATAAATAACGGAAAAGGTGAGTCTATAGGGCATTGCCATTCTTTTAATAACGCTGTTATTTGCTACGATTATATGGATTCCATTTACGAATGTATACAGTCTTTTTGTGTTGTTCTTATAGGTGTTTTTTTAAAGTATACATTACTTTAATAAATTTAATAATTTTGTATTATACATATAAAAATAGTTTGTACATTAAAAAGTGTGCCGACACATTTTTTGAAAACGTATAAATAATTTAACGCAGCAGAACTAGAACCTGCGCCTCTTGAAAACCGCCTAAACGCTTCTGACCTTTTATACGTTTTCTTAATTTTTTTAATATTGTAAGTGTATAAATAGCGCTTTCATTTCCAATAAGCGTATACGAATTTTTCCGTAACAGAAGAACGCATGGTTTGGCGATCAGAGTGCTTGGATAGTGTTCAAAATGCAGCGGAGTTCGAACTTACGGCCATTGTACTTTATTTAAATACTGCGCTATTGTGCCATGTTAATTCAATAAAAGCTTTATTTATATTTTATTGTTAATTTAAATATAGGTTAATGTGGAAAAATATTTAATTTAGTACACTTGGCAGAATAATTTTGTGATATAATTATAATTTTAATGGAATTATTTTGTAATAATAAGAAATATCTCTATTATTTATATAGTTTTTTGTTGAATTTTATATCTTAATAATGATATTTTACAAATATCAATTTAATCAACATTTCAACAAATTTTGTTTTTTATATTTCTAAATCAACAGGACATAAGGTAATATCATCGAGGCCATCATGGCGCAGTGTGACAGCGCCTGAGTGTATACGCGATGGTTATAGGTTCAATTCCTACTCAGGGGAACCATTATTTTCTATTTATTTTAATTTCTCCGCTTCGGTGACAACACAAAGCGCGGCGTTGAGTTTCGCCACGCTATTAAGTGTTTCTGATTTAGAAATATATTGGATTTCTGTATATTGCAGATATTTTTTATTTACGTTATTGGACGGAAGTTGTAAATGGAAATATTTAACTTAAATATCTGCCTTCGTCTCAAAATACACAAAATATTACAAGTAAATTCTTTAAGCGTAGCTTTCGACTACTCAGGCATAAAATAGCCATTTACCATATTGAAATAACCTTAAAAATAATTGAACAAAACAAATAGACTTCTAATTTCACAGGAGGACGATCTTAAATTGTCGTCGCACATTCGACTTATCCCAATTCTCGAAAGCAATTTCAGTATATTCGATGAAAATTATACGGCTTGCGGTGACACCGATCAACATTAAGACTACTAAAGCAGTTCAGTAAAACTATGAGAAATATGTTGGAAAAAGCTCACTAGGGGAAGTGATTATATTTTAAAATATTTTCATTTCTCAGCTTTGGTAACTAAGCAAAGGGCGTTGAGTTCCCCATCTCAACATGAAATATCTCAATTTCACCCGAAAGTGGAGAAAGGTGTCTTTAGACACTGGGTTCTCTCTGACTTGGTTAGGGTATTAGGGAAAAAAGCTGAAAAAAATTATGATTTCATTAAAAGAGCGACGAAAACTTTTGATATTGATATAAGTTCAGATTGTAAATTTAAAAGAATAGTATAGAAGTTACTACTACTTTATAAATATTTTTATTTCTTGAGCAAACCTAAAGTTTTGAGTATGTATGTAATTATGATTTTTAATATTTTTTTTTAAGTTTTATTTGCACACTTAGGAAATTGAGAAAGATATATTTAAAAAACGTATAAAAACGGTTGAACGGTTTTTAAGAAGCGCGGGTTCAAATCACGCTGCGATCAATTTTTTATACATTTTCTAAGCATGTAATAATAATTTAAAAATTACTATTTTAGGATGGAGGTGGATGGATAGATAATGTATGTAATTAAAAAGGCATCATTGACTCTAAATTTGTCTTCTGTTGAGGACAGGATGTGATGGTACTAGGTTCTTTTTGACAAATTATACCATAAGT
Source organism: Podotricha telesiphe (assembly GCA_038994665.1). Taxonomy (NCBI): domain Eukaryota; kingdom Metazoa; phylum Arthropoda; class Insecta; order Lepidoptera; family Nymphalidae; genus Podotricha; species Podotricha telesiphe. The sequence goes on from JAOYRR010000250.1 coordinate 378,383, forward strand.
GAAGAAAAAGTTTATCTCGGTTTTGGTTACGGACATAAAAATTTTGAGGAATGTAAAAAATTTCGTTCACTAATTTATCAATTTCTGTTTGTTTCATATTATTATTATTATTATTGACTTGTGTAACAGTAGCTCGGTTAACATATATGTAATAGATAAAACGATCACAGCTATCAAACCATTTGTCCATAATGATTTAACAAGTACTTGAGCCGTTAAAGTCGATGAATCTCCGCTTGGTAAATTTTGGGAACGATTAATTTGGAACATTTTCAAGGGTTAACTGTCAATAAGTGGTTATAATTGAAATTTAATTTATTATTCAATTATTTCTCATCGATTTCTCTTAAATATATATTGAAGTATCTTTGAAACGCTTGAAAATTGGATAAATTAAGTGAGGGAGAGAAACCTGTGACTGTGCACTTGGAGTCTTATGTCCAGATATTTTGGTCACACTTTGCTTGCTTTAGCAACGAATACAAATTTCGTATAAGAATTTTGACGTAGCTGAATGTAGAACACCTGTATTAAGGTCAGAGCGCTTGAACGGTTTTCAAGATAAATCAAAGTTCGCTGCGTTCAAATTTTTTATACTTTTTCTAAATATGTCTTTTTCAATAATGGACTATGACTCTATGGTCTAAAAGATTTTACTTCAAAATGAACTTACTGTTATAATGTATATATTATTTTAATCTATGTTATAACGACATTCACCTGCTGCGTTCAAATTTTTATACGTTTTCTAAATATGTCTTCTTTTCAATTTCCTATGCGAATAATTTTAAAAATTGTTAGTTATATATATAGATATATATATATATATATATATATATATATATATATATATATATATATATATATATATATGTTATAACGTCGAAACAAAGTTATATTGAGTAAATATTTATATATTTGTTTCATTCGCTCAATTAAACGGTACTAAGAATGAATTATAGCAAAAAGTAGGTCAAAATCTTTACGATATAAAATATTTAGTCGCGTGAAGTGAACCTGTAAAATTGTTTCTTATAAAAACTCTTTGTAGTCCATTTGAATAATAGTACCTTGTGTATTGGCTGCTATGAAAATAAAAAGGCTTTACAGGTAGCCTGTAGAGTGTTACAGCAGTTGTCGACAGTACAGGCGTTTATAGCTGCGGTTAAGCAAAATAGCGTACGTTAGTTATAATACCCCAATATCGAATGCACTAAGCACTTCGTTTATGTATCATAAAAAAGTATGAAGGACGTTTCCTCGCCAAATGTTTGCAATAAAATTTATTACACGCTATGGATATAACTTTTTCTCTGTATTTATATTCAACGAAAACCACACGCCTGCCGCCACTTTACAAATAAATTTAATGCGGAGGTATTTTACATATGCATATTTTGTAATGTAGTCTTTAAAATTATGAGAAATTCAATAGAAGTATTTGTAACATCCACAACTTTAACAGGAAAACTGTCCAGCCATTTATAAACCATTAAAACAATGTCAAGGACGTTCCCTCCAAACAGTAGCTTCTAATAAAACTTATTTTATATATATATATATATATATATATATATATATATATATATATATATATATATATAAATATATACGGCAAAAATCACGCACCATTTTCCGTCGTACAAAGTAGCTTTTTCTCATGCAAAATACATATATACAGCACGCAACCCCTCGCTCAGATTTATTTTCAAAAGGAACAATGTGAAACAATAAAAAAGCGGCGTACGTGCGAACACGACTCGTATAACGCGACCTTCAGGATAATAAGTGAAGGCTAGGACGGTATTGAATTTATGGTTGTATTGCGTCTATCCCTTTTTCACTCGATCACGGTAAAATAACACGCGTATATAAGTCTTTAGCCTGTACACTATGTTGGTTATAGAAAAGGTCGGTTATTTTTTCTTGTGTGTACTCCTCCATTGTGGTTAATTTTGAGCGTTCAATTATAATTCTTTCAAGAATGTATAATTATAATAGAAAATATAGGAACATTCTTACTTATTTAGAAAAAAAAACGTCATTAAAAAATACATATTTAGAAATCGTATAAAAATTTGAACGCAGTGGGATTTGAACCCGCGTCTCTTGAAAACCGTTCAAACGGTTCAAGCTTGAACGGTTTTCAAGAGGCGCGGGTCCAGATCCCGCTGGCGTTCAAATTTTTATACGTTTTCTAAATATATATTTTTCAATTTCCTTAATGTGCAAATAACATTTTAAAAATGTTAAAAAAAACGTCATTAAATTTACTTTACGCAGACAGTATACCAGATAAATTCTATAGAGGTTCCCTATATATATGTAAGCTGAGCAATCCACTGTACATCAGTCTTGAATATTTTAGTAATTGGGAGATTTATCGATTAATTTTCATTGGAGAAGCTCAATATGTGCGATTTATTTTTGGAAAGCAATGTTTATGATAATTGAACTTTGAACTTTTCTTTCATACATGAAAGTAATGTGTGCAATGTGTGTATCATTGTTGTTGTCATTAAAAACATGACGCAGTATAATTTTTGAAAAAAAAATATTTAGTATGAATTTAAGAGTATGAGATAATCTCGTCAAAAATATTTTCTCGTAAAATAACAATAAAACGAGTATATATTGCCTGCATTAAAACATATATCAAATCCTAACTCTATAAAGACTACTATAAGTCAACTTTCACCATAGCGGCAATATTTAGTTTCTATACGAATCATCTTTTCTCTACAAAACCTATAAGCCGAATCAAGCCTGGTACACTAAAATAAATCAGTTATCACCCTCATTTATTAGAATAGGCATAGATTTTAAGTTTCACTCTCTTTAGACACTGGTTTAGTGACGGAACTTAACTCAATGTTTGGTCAAACTGGATACATAGTTCTATTTGCGCGGCGCAGGTTCAAATCCCGCTGCGTTCAAATTTTTATATGATTTCCAAATATGTATTTTTCAATGTCCTAAGTGTGCGAATAACACTTTAAAAAAATGGTTAAAATATTTCTTTATGTATAACTGACTGCGCCCACGAATTCTTATCAATCTATGTATTAGTGCCAAATATCCCGTCAAAATCGGTCTAGCCGTTCCAAGGATTAGCCGGAACAAACACACAGACAGGTAAAAATTGTAGAAAATGTTATTTTGGTATATGTATTTGTATATATACATATGCACTTACTAAATAGTGGTTAATTTAATATTACATACAGACAGTACAATTTTATTTATTTGTATAAAAAGGCTTATGGTTGAGCACAGAAAGCCTGATGTTAAGGACTTATGTGGTCTAAGAAAACGCACTCTTGCCGAAATGGTACCTGTAGACTCTCGATTTGAAGAACCTATATATTTACAATCTAAATAATTCAATTAAGAATAAAAACTTTGTATAATTAAGAGTGGCATAGCGACAACAAATGTTTAATTTAATAAAGACAAAACAAAAAATCTATACCTAGCAGCTTCATGCTTTTTCCCGCATAGTAGTGTAGTCAGAGAGAATCTAGTGTCAAGACACTCCGTTCTCCACTTTCCGCCCAAATTCGAGATATTGCATGTTGAGTAGCGGAACTCGACACCACATTTTGTATTAGATACCAGATTGGAGAAATAAAAATGTTTTAAACACAATTATTCCCTGAGTGGGAATCGAATCCACAACCAATCACGTGAACAGTCCGGCGCTAACACAATGCGCCACCGCGGCCTCAAAAAAAAAATACAAATTTTGAATGAATAACATCTAAGAACCCGTTCCAACATTTGAGCTTCTATAGCCAGAAGCTTTTAGTTTGGCTTAAATATTCAGTTTTAGCGGGCCATTCTAGCAAACGCAAAGTCGAAGTTTTAATGGCAACCCCAACATTAACACTTGAAACTCAACCACACAACTGTCGACACCAATTCCTTTGAGTTAGTCATACCTTTATATATACATACACTTTATACTAGTGGATGCCCGCGACTTCGTCAACGTATTAAAGACCTCGGCCAAATTTCAAATTTATAGTAAGAAATGAAGATGTTTCTGATGTCATACAAACTTACGAGAGCCCTAAGACCTCCTTAATCTAAAAACTAGCAAAAACGCTAATGTATTGGAAACTTCATTCATAGCTTTACTTCTTTGAAACAAATACCTAGCAGATTGATATGCAGATGAAAGATTTTTTTAAGAATGATTTTTTACTGATTTCTGTATATTAATCCATAATAGACGAGAATTTTATTTTTTATTTGCGTTATTATTTTTGGTTTACAGTTTAATAGAATTTTACAATATATTTCATTTGTACAGGTTTAAAAAAAATCCACATAAGACATTACCTTATATACCAACTGGTTGTCGACCACAATTTCATTCCCAATCACTCACGCCTTTTATACAATGAATGTAAAATCAACATAAACAAAGATTGCTTGTCCAAATAGAACTACGTGGGTACCAGTTGGAATGGCAGTTCCGCTGTAAAGAGCCGGCTGTAAAATTTAAAAGATGCTCTTTAACAATATATTATTACAAATTGAGGTGAGGTGTATTATCACTTGGCGTATTTAAAAGTAGCTCCAACGTTTTGAATATATTTTTAGAGATATTTTGAATAATCTGCATTGTAACACGATATAACACAAGGCAATTTGCCTTGTGTTATATCATGTGTATGAAATTCAACATTGAACAACGGCGTTACTACAAAAAAAAATTGAAAAGTTCTTAATATACCATTGGTAATGTAACAACTAGGGGTCTTATTCTGTAATACATCTAAAAAAATTACTGTTACCTTATAACCAAACCGACTTCACAAATAAAGAGTATTTAGGGGACCTGAAAAGTCCATTTTATACACCTCGAGGAATTCCCAAAGACCTGTATAGTCAAAAAACAGACCCGACAGTTGATAAAAACATTTTCGATATAAAAAGCGTAACTCCTTGTATAATATCAAAGCTTGCATACCGCTACCGTTCTCAAAGGCCCACATTCTCCGCAATCTGAGGCGGCATTCCAACCGGGATTTAACTACGCTATAATTTCACGCTGCACTGAAGACGACGACGTTCCCTCTTATTCACTTCTGATTATATTAATCGTGACACAGTCGTCGAGGGCTTCATTTGAAATGTGAGAGCCTTATATAAATGCAACTGTATATAAAAAAATATATATTGTAAATGAATATATTTGTTACCTATATATATATACCTCAAATACAACGTATAATCTCAAAATCCATACTAATATTATAATTGCGAAGGTAACTCTGTCTGTATGTCTGCCATTGACGTCATCACGCCCAAACCGCTTAATCGATTGTGTTGAAATTGTATATAGGGACACTTGAGGGTCTATGAATGAACATAAGCTAGCAACTCCGATTTTTTATTGTTTTGATACGAAACAGCTATATAGTTCACGCGAGTAAAGTCGCAAGCGGGTTGCTAGTAATCATAAAGTTTCAATTTACTAATCATATCTTCCAAACATCTATCAATACTGTGTATCAATATTTTCAAATAAATCAAAGCGCTATGCTAATATTTATTATAAAAAATAATTATTCCATCAAATGAAAGTTTTACTCATATTTTCTGACACCAGGTAATTGATAATTTTATATTAACTTTAAATGTTTTCGATAGTTCTTTTTTTTATAAAAAGCACAGGCAAATTATTACACTTAGTATATTTATTATGAACGTGTCTGACTTTAACAAAGCTTAGGTTTAATACCGCTTGTAAAAATCTTAAGCAAAATGTTCAAAGTACTTTTTCATTTCCCTTATCTAGTTACACAAAGGCATTGGATTCTGAACACTACTGTACTGTACTATACTGTACTGTACGCACGAACACGCAGTGTTTCAACCTTGATGAAAGTTGCAGATCAGCGTCATATTTCGCTTGGTTCTTTCAAAATATTATTATTTCAAATAATAAAAAAAAAACAATTGTTTCTTATATTTTGTTAACATTTTTTAAAGTGTTATTCCCACACTTAGGAAATTGAAAAAGACATATTTAGAAAACGTATAAAACGGTCTTGAACGGTTTTCAAGAGGCGCGGGTTCAAATCCCGCTGCGTTCAAATTTTTATACGTTTTCTAAATATGTCTTTTTCAATTGTTTCTTAATTTAGATGATACAAAAGAAAAGCAATTATATAATCAGTCTTCAACCTTTAAACAAGTTGTACAAAAATATTCGTAGTATGTCCTTTTAAAGAAGGCAATAATACCTTTAGTACGGTCGAGAAGCTTCCACGATACTTTCTTTCGCCCCCAGTAGCAGTTAACATAATTGTGAAGGCATTGAGCTTATTAATTTAGATGATGTTCGCATCGCGTTTTATTTACGGTTTTGCTTTTATCTGATTAAACAGCTTCCATTCGTTAGATTACATTTTCGAATAAGATCAAATTGATTGTGAATTGGATGAAAATATATTTATTGTACATTACTACAATGTAGACTAAATAAATATAAATAAATTAAATGAAACTATTTTTAACTGGATTCATTGAGTATAATATTGATATTTAAAATTCGTTTCGAACACTTTACAGTAGCAGGTGGCATTCGTCTGTCATTTAATACAATTATTATATCAAACTACCGCCAACGATTTTTTAGTTGCCTCACGTACTGCCCTGGATTCTTGCCGAATGGATACAGTCAGCTCATGTACGTTATCTGTCAGTTTAAGACCCTAATACAGAAACGGCTCAATTCAATAGGGCTCAAATCCTAAATATGAACATTCCAAAATATTTTTAATTAATTCTTTCTTATACCTTACAACATAATTCAGTAAGCCCCTAAACACATAACAAATCAGTAAAAACCAGCAATAAAGTTTCCTGTTCTGAAATATTATATCAAAACTAATCTACGGCTGTACAGTGGCCGATTTTATAAAATATAGAGACGCCATAATAAAGTTACTTGAAAATTTGTTATTTGAAACTAACTAGAGCTGGGTATATTAGGTTTTTGGTTTTACGACGCAAGACCTTAACATGGACCATAAACGTGGGTAAAGTAATAAGATTCTCCTCTTTTACTTTCTTCGACGTTATATGTTTCAAAGTTTAAGTTTAGCTTGCAGATTAGCTTAGTAGAGTAGAAAGTATGATTAACTTACGTAAGTATGAGTAAGTTAGTTAAGTATACTGTATGGCATAGTATAAATCTGACTGACTGTTTTTTTTATATTTCAATTATTTCTGTTTATATGGTCTGATTGATAAATTGTGTCATTAAGGGTTAAAAGTTCACAAAGTATTATTTCGCCTTCATTTTTTAAAGTTATATATTGATATTCTTTTACTAAGTTATATATAGATATGCAGTTTTAATACATTTGGCTTTGTACCTAGAAAATATATTATGTAAGAATTTCGACGAAGCTGGATAGAACGTATGACTTAGCTGTCAGAGCGCCTGGTGTATTTATTAAGCGCGGTATCGAAACTCGCTACGTTTAATTTAAAAAAATTATACGTTTTCTAGAAATGTTTTTTTTCATATCTTAACTATGTGAATGATAAAATAAATTATGTAATAATTTTATTTTTTAATTCTGCTAAGCGAATAATTGAGAGCATGATTGTCATACAAGAAGCCTGCTAATTTAAGGTTTTCGAGCTTAGAATTTGTCCTTTTTTTCTTAAAAAACAAATTGTTATATTTGATTGAAAATAAAAAATCTGAATATTTGCTGAAAGACTGTATTTACATAGGGGTTAAATGTATCCATTGAATTGGTATTGATGTCCCCCATACGGGGACTGCCGATATATACCACACACAGATTGAGTTACAGCCTATATTTTAGGTCTTGTTACATGGTTACTCACATATTGACACTGGAGTGCAATAATCGTATGGTATAGTACACCATTTTTGAGAAATATATATGAATATTATTGAAAGCGTCACAAGGACTAAGACTTTTATTATTTAATTAACACAAATAAAAACAGACATTGCAAAAGAAACATACATATAAAAAAGTAATTTCAATTATGTAGCCACAGTTCAACATCAACATAATGAACATTAGCATTCCGTATCTATTGAATATTCAAGTGCAATATGACGCCTAATAAAATCAGGCAGCTTCGCGTTATAAGTAAATACATTTTGGCATTTTATGTTTTTCTTTATATATACATAAAGTAAATTATATATACAAAAATATATAGGTTAGGTAGAGTATAAGCTTGGATACTGGAGGCGAGCGTAAATGCATTTGAAAGGGGGCCCCTTAAGCCTACCTCCTCCTCCCAGGCACTGCTTCGAGAATTTGTGATTTCAAGATTCTGTGTGTCAAACGGTGGAACTCAACGCCGCACACTATCTTCCCGCGTGCAAGTAATTTCGCTGAGTGTGAATTAAACCCACAACTATCACGCTCAAAGTGTATTCTGTAACTACATTGCAATAGCCTCATTTATCACATATAAAACGCTACATTTTTGCCAGCTTTCGAAGAAATCGTCTATATTCCACAGCTATTTCGTGAAGGTAAATTTATAGCTCAGGTTGTATGTCATGCTGTAAATATCTGGAACATTTCACTAAGTATAAAATATTTTAGTAACTTGCATAATTCCATTTCATCTAAAAGTTCATATACTTGCAATGGGCACCTGCACTGTAAATCCATGGAATATATGTACCATATGCATTTAGTAATAAGCGATTATTTTATTATTACAAACAGACTGACTGATTTTATTATATAGATTGTTTCAGTACATTATAACAAATCTTATACGCGGTAGAGAATAAAGTATAAAGAAGAAATAACAAACAATTTTACTATTTCTTCTTAAGCACTGTTGAATATTTACAAGACGCTACCGTGGCTTATTTTCATTAGTGGGATCGTAGTACCCTATTTTTGTGAGCACTGATTGCTAATGCCTTTGACGAACTTAGACCTCCTTTTATGTTTCTTGTCGATTCAATCATTGATATATTTTATTATGCATTTCCTTAAATATCCTTGTCCTAGGAATTACATTTAATATATATATATATTGGTATGATGCAATAAAGGTGTAGGTTCAAATCCCGCTGCGTTAAAATTTTTACACGTTTTCTAAAAATGTTTCTCAATTTCCTAAGTGTTTAAATAACACTTTAAAAATGTTAAAAAACAACCTCAAGCAGTGGATATATGTATATATAAGTAATTAGACTATGTATATTTATAATGTACATTGTACAATTGTACATCTACTCGTATATTGTATATTATATAAGTATAATATATTTATATGCATATATTACAGCTTCACGCCTTTTCCCGCATAGTAAATGCTATATGCTATTTATTATTTATTCCCACGAGTTGGAATCGAACCCAGAACCAATTGCGTTTACAGTCATACGTTCAACCACTTATCACGATAATCTCATATAAATATTTTGTATCATATGCATATAATTAAAAATATGTAGACATTTGACTAAATCAGCGAACAGATACCTAACGGGCATAAAAAACAACCTTCTCCACTTCGTAATTCCAAAATAATAAGGAAGCTGACAGAACATCTGTACAAGTAAGATATATTACAGATTCGTAATCTCCAATTTAATTGTACGCAACATTCTCATTTCTTATTCATATTTGACTTAAACATAGCAAAGGAGTTCAAATAATATAAACACACGGCATTAAGGACTTATGGATTTTTTTAGACGCTTTTCCCTGCAAATATCTTATTAAGCAAACAGGACCATGTATCAACCATTCCGTTCTACATTTTCCGTCCGTATTTGAACCATTGTATCTGTTGAGTGATGGAACTCAACGCAGCTAATTACAAAGTGAGACTTTGTAAGTAATTTTATAAATATTCATTCATCGCGTGAGAATCGAACTCACAACAGTGAAGCCCAGTCAAACTGCGCCAGGATGGTCTCTTGAAAATGAAACATCTCATTTAATTACATGAACAAAGTAGGCCACCCATTTTACTTCGCGTCGACACACAGCTTTACTATAAGCCTTTATGAATGTTGGTACACGTTACAGCGCGAGGAGATATAAAATATTTTTTTTGTTTTACGCGAACATTTATTAAAGTGACATTGTATTTATTTTTATAGGTACAGTATGGTACGTGATAATGATTTTGATGAGTCAAAATGTGTTTTTAGATGATTGCGAAATAAAAAATACTATTTATGTATATTCGTATGTGTGTATTGTGTGTAATTTTGCTAAATTTTAATATTTTTCACACCAAAAAATATGTTTTTATATTATCATTTATTTTTATATTAATATGTGAAAAATAAAAGTTGTTGCGGACGAAGCAGTGTGCAAGTTAGCTTACATAAAGTTTATATGGAAAAATTGCAGAAACCTTATACGGTTTATTATAATAGAGCTTGAGTAAAACGTTAAATTACTGAAATATATATAACAATCCATTACCATTTGTTGGATAGAGACTTTTGTATAAAACAATATAGGCGTTGCTAAGGCCTAGGGTATTTTAGGCAACAATTGAGATCAGTTGACGGCCAAAAATTTATAAGTATGTTAATAGTAAGTTTATATTTATTTCCTTGAAGGTGTATATTTTATACGTTTTCTACGAGTATGTTTATCACATATTGGTAGAAAACGTATAAAAAATGAACGCAGCGGGATTTGAACCGTCCCAATTTTGACGGTTTCCAAGAGGCGCGGGTTCAAATACCGCTGCGTTCAACTTTTTATGTTTTCGTAAAATATATTTTTTTAATTTCTTAAGTGTTTGAATTGCACTTTAAAATACTAATAATATATAATAGATGTTTTATTTACTTTCAGCTACACGTTTTGTCCCATATAGCAGAGTAATCGGACAAAACCAAGTGTCAAGATATTCCGTTCTCCACTTTCCGTCTGAAATCAAGATATTACGTGTAGTGCCGCAGAATGCCGCACTCTCCGTTACCAGAGCAAATAAATGAAAATATTTTGAATAAAAACTTTTCCCCGAGTGTAAATCAAATCCACAACCAATCACGTTTACAGTCAGACGCTCTCCCACTGCTCCACGATGGGTTCAGATAGATATTTCTTATTTATAAATAATTAAATAAATTTACCAAAAATCTTGCAAGAATTACGCTACAAGTTTTGACCATAATAAATATTATTACCTAAATATAAGTATATTATATAATAATTTACAATACAGAATTGAAAAATATGTACATTTTATTATTAGTTGCCAGCTTGGTAAAGTTAACTTAACTGTTTAATAGAAATTAAATTTCTCTTTTACTTCATTTGATTTCAATGCATAACTAAAAATAATATTACGGAGTAAAATCATTTTCGTGCTTTATTTTACTTAGCTTAGCTTACTTACTTAGTCCTAGAGCCTAGTGTCAAGACACTTCGTTCTCGGCTTTCCGCCGGAATTCTAAACATTGCCTGTTGAGTGGCGGAATTATGAGTGGCGGAATAATTTAAATATAATCTTTGCCTCGGGGGTACCCACAATCATCTTGATTACAGTAGGATGCTTTCCCACTATGCCATGATTTAATTATTTAATTAAAATGTTTCCTTCATTTTTATTTTTTGTAATTTGGAAAAATATCCCCGTCGATTTATTGCGGACGTTCGTATTACAACCTATTATTATGTACTTTAATTTATTATTTCAATTTGTTTTCAATTAATATATATATGAATAATAAGTTTTCTAACAAAGCGCGGCGTTGAGTTACACCAACGCTCAATTTCAAGCCGAAAATGGAGAACAGAGTATCTTTGCCATGCGAAAGAAACGTGTACCTGCTATGACTTTTCAAATTAAATATACTGATATTAAAATCAATAAATTTCTATTTATTATGCGTACAATTTAATTGTATATCGAGATTCTATTTACAGAAATAGTAGTCGTGGGCATTAAAGCTATATTTTATATAAAAACAATAATTACATCTTATAAAATGTATTCTATAGAAAAATATATAAAACAAAATGTTTATATATAAGAACAAAATGTTTATATATAGAATAAAAGATAAACTTTGGACACCTTTTTAGGTAAACTATTCGAAGAAAAATATGAAATTTGGCTAATGAGAATAAATAGAGATAATGTTATTCAAATTTTTTTTTGCAATAATACTAATAGAAATACATTCTATTAACCAAATATAATATTTTATGTACGCTAATCTATTCAATTTTGTTTACACTTTGCTAAGGCAACGCATATTATACGCTTCAATACGCCTCTAGTATTTTTATTATTGTGATATATGATATTATTGGTATTTTCATATTTTTTAATCAACAACAACGAGCAACGACACGGCATATCTTATAACAATTCGTTAAGGTTTCAATTCATCAAAGCTACTCATCAAAGTTCATTACTTCAATACAATGCAATAAAATACTAATTAAAAAAAAACTCCAAGAAGGCAATAATTAAGCAAATATTTTTCTTTTAGTATATTTCTAAATAAACATATTAATCGCATTCATTATCTTACCTTTTCTTAATTAGGAATTATGCAAAATAAATATCAAAATAACACAAATAAAGTAAAACCGCTGCAAAACTCTAAAATATATCGTATACATAATCAAAATATGAAAATCGATTTCACAATGAATATTCTATATAATCATAGAGCAAAAAGGATTATTACCTCGGTATCTACGGAATAAACTATAATTCATATTAAAGTTTAATAAACTGACCTGCTATATTGAAGCTGCCGATGAGCAAGGTCCACAGGGAGAGCGCTTGCGTCGAGCTTCGTATGGAACATTCCATTTTATACCCCTTAATTATTATTGATGATTCTCAATCACATTGTCACTTGCATTTTCTTTATACCTGAAACTGAATAGAAAATAAATTATAATTGCGCCCTACAAATTATTAAAAGCCGCCTTCAAAAGGTGAATAAATCGATTATGTCACATATTGTATACGAATGTATAAAAAAAATCCACAAATACTATCAGACTTATATAAATATATATTTTTAACATTTTTTAAAGTGTTATTCGCACAGTAAGGAAATTGAAAAAGACATATTAAGAAAACGTATAAAAATTTGAACGCAGCGGGATTTGAACCCGGGCCTCTTGAAAACTGTTCAAGGCTTGCTTACTTGCAGACTTGCCACTTGAGCAATTTAAAATTAAGATTAAAAATATTTTATTTAGGAATGTGTATCATTCGGTCCAGGATTACTATTCTGATGTTAATGTGTGGAATTTAATCTTGTTGATGCTCAATCCTCTAAGATTTATTTATTTAAGATTCACAGATAAATACACTTAATGCACAAATTTACAGCGTACTATATAAATGTTTGCACTGAACGGAGTGAGGTATAATTCATCTAAATAAGACGCTAGAGAGTTTAGTTGCTAAATAAAACATACTTAAAAATTAAAGAAATGGGGTGTTAAGTGGAAAATGGACCTTTTAGCGAATTGAGAAGAACAGTTGTGGACATGTCGGGACACCCCGTTTTCCACTTTCGCCCTGAGTGGCGGAACTCAGGGAATCGGATCCACAACCATTGCATATACAGTGAGGCTCGTTCACACTGCGCCATGATGGCCTTAATGGATTTATATACATACATACGGATTTATCTAATGTGAGACAAAATGTGTTATAATGACACAGTCAAGGGCCCCCGAACACAAGTTGTGGAATCGATGCCTTCTTCGACATAAGCCTGTTTTGTAAACTTTGCGGGAATTGAATGAAAATTAAGTCAATATAACTCTTCACATGTAAATAATCTAAATAATTATACAGAAAAAAAACAAATTACTAAAAATAAACTAAAATATTTTGAATGTAAATCAACCAATTTGTTTTTCATGAAAAAAATTCAAAACCGCCAAGAATCGACGCGAATAACGATCAAAGGGCAAAATTTTAATGTCGTAATTGCGGATTTCCCAGAAACATTATGATAATATTATCACCCATTTAATTGCTGGGTTTCAAACACAGCTGCTTATAATTTATCATCTGCTTAATTTCAAGATTTTGTAAGACCATTAACTTGACTTAATAGATAAGCTACGACTGACGAGACTGACGGCTATCAATCTTAATATTTTCGAAGGAGAAACTGACATTCAACATTTGTCTAAGAATTACTAACGATCAGGTTTCCTGAAATACGCTGTGTTGAAATAAATCTTTAAACTAATATCCTTTTACATTGATGAGCTCTTTCGTGAATATTTTGATGATAGAGTGTTGTGGTTTGAATTAATATGTATTCACATTTTAGAGATATATATATATATATAATTTTATTTGTTTATTGAGAAACCAACCCATACATATATAACAAAATTACCTATGTTAACGTTATATACTGTTATATATAACATTAAATTATATAAATATAAACTTGCTTAAAATAATATTTAATTATTAATGTCTTGTATTAAATGGGATAACTATTTTTAATACTATGTTAAAGTGTTATTCGAACACTTAATGTAAAATTATGCTCAAGTTAAAATATATATACGTAAGTTTAAAATGTTTAAATATACCGTCGGACGCTATCGCGGCTCAGTGGGACAGCAAATGACTGTTAAAGCGATTGGTTGTGTTCGATTCCCACTCGGAGTAACGATTATATTTAAATTATTTTCATTTCTCCGCTCTGATTTATTAGGTACAATTGTTTTTTTAATCTTCACACTTTTTCTTGTTTTTTTTAGTTAGAGAGAAACTATGGTTAAAGAAACGGTTTTCCACTTTCTGACATTGAGACATTACATTGCGAAAGTCAACGCAGCGCTTTTCTTAGCCGAGGGATATAATGATTTCAATAAATTAAAAATAATATTTTCCCGGAGTAGGACTCGAACCCACAACCATGTCACTTACAATCAGATGCCTCTGCACATAATGTATTTGTCTTTGAATCTACTTTTTACGAGCTATAGTCAAGATCGACAAAGCCGGCCTGTAGAAGCATCTCCTAAAAAATCTCAAAAGCCTAACATTAACATCACTGTTCAGATAAAAATAATCCAGAAAAGCGTCGAAACGAAAGGAATAGAAAAAAATACAATTTATTTATAAAAAAAACTCATACAAAACCTACAACTTTATTTTAGTTCAGCGTGTTTTGTGCCGTCGACGCACTTCGTTACACTTACGACTCCCTGAATAATCGTGTAATGTGTTATTTAAAAGCTGTTTGCCCTAAAATCTTCTTCAATTTCACACAAAAAAAAGAACAAAAGAAAAACTCAAGTCTCCAAGTAATTATAAGGGGCGTATTAAATGAGGAAATATGAATGTTACTGTCAATTAGCGGAAACGTTCTATGAATCAAAATAATTAATTATATAAAACCTCCCCATTTCGCTGAGTGGCTGATTTATACTTTGATTGTTGTTAATTTCCAGTAAGTGTATAAAATTTTGGCTTTTCACGGTTACAGTTTTAGATATTAAAACTCGTATACGTAAATTGTATAGATATAAATTTTCTAAAACGGGTTTAATAAAGATTTAGTGGTAATAATGTAGAAATGATTAATATTTACAAAATCCATACTAATATTATAAATGCGAAAGTAAATCTGTCTGTATGTGTGTGGCATCATTACGTACAAACCGCTCAACTGATTGTGATGAAATTTAATATACTTGATTGTCTTGGAATGAAAATAGGGTACTGTTTTCTGCTTCTTTTTTATTTTTCCAGGAATTTAATTGTTTTACGACAAGGTCACCGTAACGGGTCGCTAGTATTCTATAAATATAACAAGATATATGATTTCTCGCTTCATTATAGTATAAGTTAAATAAATCAGTAAAGTATAAGTGTATAACTATTAATACAAAATATTTGACAGTAAATTACTTCATATCAATTTTAAGACATCTAAATAAATATAAAATCTACATTGTAATTCCGCTACTTAACACATAATATTTCGATTTTGGGTGGAAAATGGAGAAATGAGTCTCTTGACACTTAGGTATCTTTGACTGCGGATCTGACTGATTGACTGACCAAGCGGGAAAAGCGTGAAACTGAAAGAAAATATGCAACAAAATAGGTTTATACCTAAAACATCTAACGTTTTTGATGAGATTGTGATGGGCTTGTGTTTTTTTTTAATGAATCCAGTTAAGGAAAGATAAACAGTTCGTTTCAGATAAATAAAATAATACATTGATTCTTAACTAATTCACTTCCAATATTAAAACAGTAATAACAAAAAAAATGCATAAGTAGTTTAATCGAAAATCAAAAATTCCGGTCTATTATAACTCCCCATAACCGCAACATTGACAGTATTTTGAGTCTTAATATGTCATATATTTTATTAAAAAGCCATTTTTAAAGCTAATTAATATATGTACATATTAAGTACATATATAATTTATGTATATAATTCAACAGAGGCATCGTTGCACGATGCGACTGACTGCTAACCCAATTGGTTGTATTCGCCGTCGATGATGAAATGTCACGGGAAATGATTATATTAAATTTATTTGGATTTCCCAGCTCTCCGCACTCAACACATAGTGTCTTTATTTAAAGAAAGTCAAATAAACCATCAGAGCTCTATAAATACCTAAAAGTCACCAAAAGACGTATTCTGGGAAAATCATATGATTATTTTTTTAAATCATCTCAAACAGACAGAAATATCTCAGAGCTGGAGTCAATACTTCAATTTCATAAACAATTTGTGACAGGAGCACAGTCGAATAGAGTAAAGTTAGGATCTAATAAGAAAGTTTAAATAGCCTCTCTGCGACAGAAACTAAAAAAAATTGTATAGTTAAATAGTAATTATTTAATGGTTTAGTTAAATAAATACCTTATTATTTGTCATTATTATACCACAGGTGATATATACATAACTTAAAGCGCAAACTGTGTGTTCATCTAAAAAAATGCAATCCTTAGTGCAATGTGAACAAGGTGTAAAAATGCACGCAATGGGCTTAGAAATGCAAGAAGAAAGAATGCACCCTTTAAGAAGGCTCGTCTACAAATCACACAAAAACTTTACTCAATTTTCGCATCAGCTCCTCATTGGCATCTCATGATGGAGACATATAAGAAACGGTTCAAAAACCCTGAGGATGTTGGTGTCTTGTCATTCAGACTGGATATTTTCCTTTACTCTAGAAGCGCAAAGCGTGTATTATTAGTAAAGCTTACAGTACCGTTGGAAACGAATACTCCCAAAAGATCATCACTATAAAGTACACAAATACTTTGAACTTACTAACGAACTGACCAGGAATAGGCTTAGAGTTCATTTGTATGCGGTAGAGTAAGTGCGAGAGCGGTAGAAATGGAACAGCGAATTTTCATTATAATCTACTAAAATATTTAGGCCTGTCTATCTATCATCAGTTAATTTCTTAAAAACAGAATTACTAGGTAGGATCTTTTTGAACTTGATGAAGTAGAGAGAGGAGCTCGGTTAGTGGAGGCGAAGCGTGGATTCTGTACTTAGGTCACTAGTCCCAGGCACTGCCTGGGAGCCTTTCTTTAATGCTATTGGCCCGGCACTTGCATGGTGATTTCATGGAGTGCTGAAGACTTTCTTTTCTTTGACTCGGCATAAAGAAGATTAGGCAGAGAGATCTAAGTGTTTTACAACACTCCGTTCTCCACATTGAGCACAATTTCCAGGAAGCTTATGAAAAGTTACGGAACTCAACGCCACACTTTGTCTTCTCCAGGCAGGAAAATGAAATAATTGAAATCTAAATATATTCTTGGGTGAGGATTGAACCGACAACTGTCAAAGTGCCACAATGGCCTCTCTGGAAGTAATTTTGTTTACTCTAACAAAAAACATATTGCTATCTCACTACTAATAGCACCCCTTTTTAGGCCTAATGACATGCTTTGACAAGCGAGTTAACATTATTTATGGAAATAGAATGCGTAGTCATTAAATTTAATGATATAATAATATATAAAAATATTATAACTTCATATAGTTTATGTCCAATTAGTGTCAGGCTAATTATTATGTTTCTACAATATTGAGAGAAAATTCTTAACGAAGAAAAGAAACGAAGAACGCAATGAGCAAACATATACACGTGCCTTGATAACTTTGTCCTCGAGATGTTTTCCCGCATACTAAAGTAGGTAAAGAAAGTGTTGTGTCAAAACACTCCGTTCTCCATTTGATGGTTTTTTCATTGTCTCGAATTCGGGAGGAAAGCGGAGAAAACAACGTAGGTTTTCTTATTGCTTGATTACCGTGCTATACGGAAAAGGATAACGAAAAGGACAATCAATTAATTTAAAAAAATCTACTCTTTAATGTAAAAAAAACACTAAGAAACAAATATAAAAGAAAAAGGTTATTTACCACGGTTTCAACTTATGATAGCATTAAAGGAATTTTAAAAATTCAAGAAAAAGCAGTACTCCCCAACTGCGGCCACTCGGGTACACTTAGCTGGGATAAGGGTGTGATAGTAATACTTAATAAGTTTAGGAAGCTGTGGCTGGCCGGGTGTACATCACGTGATGAATGTAAATTAGAAATGCTTTTTTAATATACTAGTTTAAAAAAAAGGTTACAGAAAATAGTGTATTTTACTGGTTTTTTATATAAGCAATCGTAAAAAATATATGACTATATAATAAAAATATTTAAAATCGATATAAAATTATTTTTTTGTATGATAACAATAAATGAAAATAATAAATGAAAAGTAACGCAAAGCTGACAGAGAAAAATTATTTTCGAGCCAGGATTGAATCCACTACCATCGCGTTTCTAGTCAGATAATTCAAATTCTTTGCATTTTACATTATTATGTTCATTAAAAACACCTACTTAGTGAGTTTGTACTCAAAAAAGTATTCATAAGATCTTTGGTGTTCTCGATTTTTATACCTTCAAATATTTTTACTAAAGTAATCGTGTATATTTTAGTTTTCCAAACTAGACTGAGTACTGAGAGACATGCGACTACGGACCACTGTAAAATGTTCGAAACGTCGGATTTTCTATAATGTATTTTCCAATACCAAATTATTAAAACTAAATAGTTCTAAATAGTTTCATTTTAAAAAGTATACCTTTATATTTAAGGAACAGATGAAGACGATGTTATATGCTAACAATTATTAAATCCAATTTCAACTCCAAAATCAGATCAATCATTTACGAACGTCATAACAGTAAGATAAGGCCAAAAGTTCTAGAAAATTATTGTCAGTTAAAGCAAAAATTAAAATGGAGAGGAAATTAAACGAGTCGTTGTTGAGCACAAAGCAAACTTATCAGAGTTCTAAGATATTATCCGCTCAATTATACGGTTGAAACTGCAAAGAAATCAAAGTTTTGTGGACTCAGCTTCATCAGGTTGCGAAGTAAAGTGCAAAGTGAAGTCTGACGTATATCATTTTATTTGAACGTCTAAAAGACAAATAATTGTATGTCATATATAAAGATGGTCTCTAAGTTTATTTTAAATTGTACAATTTGTTCGTGTTATGCTTAATGTTTAATTAATAAAAATATTTACCTATAAAGTGTAGGTTCAATTATCGTACAAATATTGTTTCGTTAGTATTTCTAAGTGTTTTTCCTTTATACTCGTTAACTTTTTAATCTTCAACCAGTAAATGAAGTTCAACTTCAACTTCAGTTTATCTCGCATAGTAGGGTTGACAGGGACGACTTAGTGTCATGACACTACGTTCTCCGCTTTCTGCCCAAATTTGAAAAATCCTTTAAGTGGAAGAAACCAATGCCACAACTTCTCTTACTAGGGTTATAGAACTAAAAATAATTCAAATAAAATAATTTCCCCGAATGTCCAATACTTACAGCCACCATGGCTACAATCAGACTGCGCCAAGACGGTAATTTCATAATAATGCATTTATTATAATTCAGCAATTGATGTCTTTAACCTACATGATCTTTTTATATTCTTTTTTCTCAGTTATTATGATGTTAGAAGTATGTTATACATATATGTAGTTGGTACAGGATTCAAATCCAACTCAGTGACTGACAGATAACGCACTGCTGAAACTACTGGGCTTAAAAAGCTGGAATGGCAAATACCTTTAAGACTATAGGGAATTTGTTAAGAAAGATCGAAAGGAGAGCTCGAAATTCTTAATATAACAAAAAAACGGGTCATTATATTTTATAGTACACACAAACGAAGTTGCAAGCAACAACTAGTGAAATTAAATGATTAATGGTAAAATATACATGACAAATTGTAGGCTAAAGAAGCAGTCAATCGTAAGTCTCATAAAATATTACAACTGATTGAATAAACAAAACTGAAACACTGTTTACACGTTTTAATGAATGCTTAAAGCGATTGTACGTTTAATTTTATTATTGTTTGATTCAAATAACATTACATATGTAAATTTTTTATTGAACTAAAATATTTAACGAGAGCGTTTATATATTATTTTATCATTTAGAATTTTAGGAGAACAACCAAATTAAAATCTAAATTAGCTTTCAATTAGGCTATTATTACAAATATTTAAAAATCGTCAATTAGTACAAAAATGTCAGTATAGTCAGTCCTATAGACAGCTACCATATAGAGACAGTTCTGCTGAAAAGAGCCGGTGACAAATTAAATAGTTTCACTTTTTGCAAGTTCATAACTAAGTATGATTAGTATCCTGATTAGTATCAATTAATTTCATACACCTAATGCTCCATTTTCCGTATATTTTTAGAGATATTATATTATGTTGTATTGCGTACATTAAGTCAAAAGTACCAAGGCAAAGTCAAAAGCGTAATAAATTTTTTTTTCAGCTTTACACTTTTACCGCTTAGCAAGGTAGCCAAAGAGAACTTAGTGCCATGACTCCGTTCACCACATGTGCGCATTAAGTAGTGGGATTAATAGTCACACTATGTGAACCAGACCGAAGAAATGAAAATAAATGAAATATAATTGTTCCTTTTCCAGACGAAGTCCCACTGCACCACGATGTCCTCTAAATGAGTGATGAGGCCAAATACATTTTGTTTCGAAATTAGAATTCTAATTGTTTATAATTATAGCAATGAGCTTTAAACTGTAACAAAAAAAATATCCTAACTACTGATTTAATAATTAACAAAATTTCAAAGGCTTTGTGACGTAACGTTTTAACAATCTATGGCATCGCACACTGGACTTTGCTTAACAAGAAATAAATACAGAAATGCTTTTTTTAAATGTACATATTTACAATATCCCTTAGCCCAACATAAAACGAGAGATAACTGAAAATTAAAGTAAGCTAAAAAAATTTAAAATTGCCAAAAATAACAAAAATAACGCAAACAGTTTTAAATTATTCAAGAAATTAAAATTAAGGTTCCTGCAAAAAAAAACCTTTTAGAATAAAAAACATTGAACCGTTCTTTCTCTTAGGGTAATCTCGATTCAATCTCTTTATGGGTGACGACTATCTATGCATTTAATCCACTCTCTGTCTTTATCTTAAGGAAAAAGGGCAAAAAGGTTGGCGTCTTTGTCCGCGACCCTTGATATCGGGGTGACCTCTCATCTCCACGTTTATTAAACGAAAATACACCTGTGCAAGTCGTCAAACGCCGTCGCGCGGATTTCATTAAACCGAATGGAGGTATAGTAATTGGTCCAGTGAGTTATTTTGCTAATGCTTTTTATTATCTTTCACAGTTCTTTTTGTCGGTATTATTTCAGTTAGTATACCTACTGAAATAAAGCTTCGATATAAATAAATAAGTTTATCATCTCGTGGCGCATTGGAACAGCGTTTGACTGTAAACGCGATTGGTTGTGGATTCGATCCTCACTTGGAGGCTCGGATGAAAATGATTACTTAAATCATTTTCATTTCTTCGTTCTGGTACAAAATAAAGTGATAAGTTCCGCCACTTAACACGTAATGCCACGAATTCGAGAGGAAAATGGAGAGTCCTGTGTTACAACAAAAAAAGCTTTATACAGCAGGTATGCTATAATTTCAGACCTGCCATGTCATTTAACGTAAAGTCAATATATTTATGTCAATATAGGTCATGTTATTAATTCAAGTATAATAATTTGTTCTGGAATACTATACTAATGTTAATGTGTGGAATTAAATGCAGTTGATGTTCACTCGGGAGGCTAATCATGTTTGTAAAGTTATATCTGAGTTTCTGGCCGGTTCTTCTCAGCAGATCTGACTTTTGAGGCGGTGGCAGCTTCCGGTAGGCATGACAATAGTGTTACTTTTATGTTAATTGGCTTGTCAAAAGATTGATTGATTTTGATATTTCTCATTCACAATCTACAATATCAGATAGTATTAAAAAAAATACATTATATTTCAGTCAATTTGAAGTTATGCAGTGTTGCGTAACCTAGCACTGGAAATTTCTCGAGTATAATTTTTGGCCCACAGCGATCGCACTTAAAAATATTCGAACTATACAGGGTAGTTAAATAACTGTAGCAGTCGATGGCTGAAATCGATGGACGAATGAATTGAAATTTATTTGCCTGCTACACGCCCAGTCTTTGGCCAGCTGTTTCATACAACTGGGCTTTTAGGCATATCAAGATGAAATATATACTAATTTTAGTTTTATATAATGTATTATTGAGACACGAGTATATAATATTGTATAGAGCTAGAACTGTCGGAATTCAATAAAACATTATCTATATATGAATAAGTTAAGCAAAAAACAGTAACACTTTTTACGTAAATTATGCGGTAAAATTAGTAGCAAATTTGTCATAGTTGTAATTTATATAGAGTGGAACTGCAGAAACCTAATATTTTCCACAATAATGCACTGGAAATACATCAAATCAATAAAATAAGTAAAAAAAAATAAAATATACGTTGCTAAGAGACAATATTTGTCTTACAAATAAAAATCAATACTTAAAAATGCGATATATGAGGCTTAAATTGCCTCAAATTAAATAAATTAAAGGCAATTTTAATAAAAAAATAAGAACTAACAATTATATAAATTATACAATAAATATAAGCTAATTATTATTTTATATACAATTCATGGTACGTTATATGTCTCAGGATAGGAACTCAGGATAGCTTTCAGTGGCTCACTGAGTTTCTGACAAACAGACAACGCAAAACAAAAAGTACTCAAACAAAATTTTATGCGACAGCTAGAAAAAAATTACGCACTATTAAAAAGTCAGTATAGAAATTGTAAAAAATTTAATTGTATCCATAACTAAAACAAAATTTAAGCACTTTGTGTTTAATATGAATCAATATAATACCTTTAAAATATGATGGTAAAGTGGAGTTCACTTTATTCCAGACAATGGATTATTGTATATAATATAATTATTGTAGGTAAGCGGATCAATTTAATACAGTTTCATAAAAGTGCCCTTCATATGCACTTCGTATATTAAAATAAACGATACAATAATAAATTATATCACTTTAATTTTACCAATTGTTTGTGCAAATAAAAGGTTTTCTCGACGTTTCTTCAATAATTTATCCATGTACGGTATTTGCACTTTATCTAACGAGTTCTTAGATAGAATAAGTAAATGTTTGAAATAAAAACTGTCCCTCGATTGGGCATTGATTCGACCACAGATGCCATAATCCATCAAAAATATTAATATACTAGCGGCCCACTCGCGGCTTCGCCCGTGTGAACTATAGCTGTATTTTCGGCGGCCGTTTTATAAAACAATGAAATTGCTAGAAAAACTAAAAGAATGGGAGAAACAAGAAGCTTATCCCAAGACACTCAAGTATCTCTGTATAAAATTTCATCACAATCGGTTCAGCCGTTTGGCCGTGATAACGTCACAGATAGACAGGCAGACAGATAGAGTACTTTCGAATTTATATTATTAGTATAGATAACGTACCAACTTCACACTCTGTTCGATTGGGAGTCTATGTCGTTCACAGATGAGTCTTCTTTTCTTTGTGGTTACTATGTATTATTTATATATTAGTTTACATTATAATTTTGTAACTTACGAGAAGCAATTTTATTGTCTGGAGAAGCGCGATAGATACTAGTTCAAATTCAATTTATGGAATATAATTATTATTATCCCATACCCGGGTTTTAAAAGAAAGCCCCAAAATATAGTTTACTATACAAAAATCGTATCAAACACCTAAGCTTCCCATAACATACAATTCAAAATATTTTAAATATAATCATTGCCGCCGTGTACGAATCGAACCCACAACCAGTCGTACTTCACAGCCAGATGCTGTTCACCGCCACATCACCACACCAGCATTAAGGTACGTGCATCAATAAGGTACTATTATCAAAATTTCATATTTTCCATTATACCTAACTCTAACATAAACTTAGTTCTCTCAAGTTAAATGTAGACATTTCACGGTGAAACAAATTATTAAGGCAAGTCGCTCGAAATTATTCCGTCGTATTAAGCCCGTTTAGAATATCAGCAACGTATAAGGTTTTGAGGGACGAGTGAGATGGTGTGTTGTTATTGAAACAATAATTAATTACCGGCAAACATTGTGCGTGATCTAGTATACATATAACGGTAATGTAATTATTTTGAATCATTATATTGTATGGATATGAATATATATAGTATTACAAAATAATTTAATGAAGATTTGCTTAAGTCGAAGTTTTAATACGTTAATAATTGTTGGTCTATCGATTATATTAATCTCAATATATAATGTAAAGTACTATATAAATTTCTCAATAAACTCTTTAACACATAAACTACTATATGAATTACGATTAAAACTTGGCAACAATATATCTTATATATCAGAATAAAATATAAGATATATTATATAATTTGGTCTTAACACAATAAATATCTAGAATTGTATTCACTTTCACTACCTGGCTCGATATAATGTGTTTAGCTAAAAAAATCTAAGAATCATATTAATTAGATTTTAATTATTTCAAGCAATCCATCTAATTAATAACCTAATGTTCTTTCTCAGTCTAGATCAAAACAAATTCTAAATTCTATTCATCCAGCATACTGATTTACTTACTATACACCAGCGAGGAATGTAAGACTGTCAATTAAGGGAAAGCTAAAACGCAAATATAAGTTATCGTACAGACGCGCGACACCGCACCTGCGGTTGACAGCCCAATTAGTCGAATAGAGCATTCCCTGCATCCTATTGGCATTCACCCTTTCACAGTCTAGTTTAAAAGATACATGAAAAGACGCTTAAGTAAACAAAATCGTTCAAAAAATAAGCAACGTTAATTTGACTGATTACAAGGTGTTTGTGGGTTCGATTCCTTGGCTGACAATGGGGTTTTTTTGTATGTAATGCCAGTATCGAATTCCAGTGGAAAATGTAAAACGAAGTATTTTGACACTATGCTCTGGTGCCCGGTCTATCCTTGTAAATAGGAAAAAGCTTGAAGCTGTTAAATAATAATTTTCATGTACATTATTATAAGGTCATCGTGGCACAGTGAAACAGCATCTGGCTGCAATCGAGATTAGTTGTGGGTTCGATTCCGGCTCACAGGAATGATTATATCTATCTGGAATACAAGATAAAGTACGGCGTGTGGTCCGCCACTCAACGATTAGAGTGATATCTTGAACTCGGACGGCAATTAATCGTTTGGCCTTATATGCCACAAGACAAGGTTGGTTGGTAGAGAATGCTTCTTAGCGTTAAGTCCGCCTTTTGTACATTTTTTATTTTGTTATAAACTGTGTGCAATAAAGAATATATAAATAAATAAATAATGAGTGAAGAACATAGTGCCTTGACATTCTCTGACTACCCTGCTACGGGAAAAAGCTTTAAACTGGAAAAAAAGTATATTATTACATTTAAAATTATGAACGTTGTACCATAGCAAAATCTGTGTAGCAAAAACTGTGTGGCAAAAACTGTGTAGCAAACACTGTGTAGCAAAAACTGCGTAGCAAAAACTGCGTAGCAACCACTGTGTAGCAAAAACTGTACAGTAAAGATTTTTTGTTCTATATCTATATTATAAAAAAGGCGACGGAAACACCTGAGAGGATAAACTCGACTGACGTATCCAATATGTACAACGATCTTCAATTTCCGTTGGTTTTACCATATCTGAGCTGGAATGTTGCTACGTCGCACCTCACTCACATTACGTGTTTTTGGTATATAATATACAAATATATATAAAAATAATAAGTAGTTTGTCGATTGAATTCACGTTTTTTCCGGATAAAAGTATAAGCAAAATCAGGGTTATATGTTTTTTTCCTTACAGTACTATATAAATTAATAAGCATTAGAACGTATTATTCTATGTATATCATATGTAGACTTTTCTAGACTTAAATTTATTATATAAAGTCATATCGATTCAATTTTCTCTAGCATAGAGCTTAAACTATTTAGTATAAGCTCTCTATATTAATGGAAACTAAGCACTTTTCTTCATAAATAATAATAAAAAATCATTTTGCTTTTTTTTTAAACTTAATTTTTAAACTCAACTTAAGCTAAGTATATAAAACAGTCCGGAGTCCCACATAACCACGTCCGAGTCTCCAATCGGGCTGGCATTAGTAAAGGATTACCTCATGTAAAAAAAAGAAAGTATATAAAACATTTCCTTAAAAAACGTTCGAAAAGCCTTTTTTTACAACTTAGCGGGTAATTAATGTTTATTCTGTCATTATATTGAGAATATTTTGACAGAATTATGCTTATAATTATACTATTTATAAGAATGTATAAGAATTTCAACGTAGCTGGATGTAGAACGCATGGCTTAGCGGTCAGAGCGCTTGAACGGTTTTCAAGAGGCGCGGGTTCAAATCCCGCTGCAATCAATTTTTTATACGTTTTCTAAATATGTCTTTTTCGGTCAAATTTGGTTCACAAAAAGCTTCTAAAAATTGGAAATGCCTAGAAATGAACCTGGAACTTACTTCTCAATGAATAAATTTAGAGCAACTAAATCAACAAGTATATATTGTAATATGGCAACAATATTATTTCTGTAATCTTAACATTGGCACAAATGCAAGTTATGAAAGTGGCAGACCGAATCTGCGGTTGACAACACTGATATTGCTTGAAGCACGCACTTCTTGTAATACAATAGAAATTTATCGTTAAACAGTTATTGGTATTATTTAAGCTATTTGGCATCGTTAAATAACGGCATATTAAATTATTTTAAATACTTTTTACAAACTTTTATAAAAAAATAACTTTACAAGACTCGAACCCACGCCTCTTTGAAACCGTCCAAGCGCTCCGACCGCTTAGCCATATGTTCTACATACGGCTACGCTGAAGTTGTTGTACTGTTATCACAATTTTATTTTTGTTTTTTACATTTCTGTGGATTTATACAAACTTCTGCTACCCAAAGATTGTTTCTACAAACAAGGGGTTTGAGTTTCCTAGAGGCGCGGGATCAAATCCTGCATCTTTAAATTTTCAAATAATTGCACATAATATACAAACGTTTGTTGGGCTGGCCCACTCATCATGTTATCGCATTCAACCCGTACCTAACACTGTACTGTAACTTACACTTAGTTTATCAAGTAAATTGAAAATATTTGATAAATATAAATCACTGTATTCATTCATTAATCATTATATATTTTGAGCTTGAAATTTTAAATAAAATATTAAACTATACACATATATGATACTACAGAATTACAGAATAATTATAGCTTAATGATATGCTACATTCCTACGTCACTTCATAAATTATCTCGATTGTTATACCATGGCACGTCCACACGACTGTTCAGATTTGACATCAGATCAACTAAACTCTGAATTGCGCAAATATTGTCTTAAATAATTTAAATTTTGCTGCGTAAACGGGTTTTGTTATTTTTATTATACTTTAAATTATTTTTCTATATGCTATTTGTACAAGTAAGTTTATTATAATAATAAAATATAGTACCACAGTGTGTTCTGCCTAAATTTCAGCCTGGATTTCTGCCTGGATTCGAGACATTATTGAACATAAAACTTTGTATTTAATAATAACTTTAATAGATCTTTGATTTTCGCGATTACTACAGATTTATGGAACTATTTTTATGGTATATGGTATAAAGTCCGTGGTCACAGGTAGACTCTCTAGGAGTCTACCGGTGACCACAGACGACTGCAAAGTGTTCGAAACTTCGGGTTTATAAAATGTATTTTCGAAAACCAAAAATATACGCTCTGGTTAAAAATAGTTTCACTTCAAAACTTAAATATAATCATCCCCCAAGAGGAATCAGACCCCACAGTCATTGCGTATACATTCATACGCTGTCACAGTAAGTCACGATGGCCTCATAATAACATTATATGAATTTAAATTATTTTTTTCAATCTGAAGAAAGTCTTTAGATCATAATTAATATAAAATAGGAAAAATAAGCTAGGAAGTTGCCGCAATTCAATTTTCTGTGATAAGGAAACGAGGAACCAGTACCTATGTTTACGTATTTATATGTAACTACTACCATATATTTTCAACCTTCCTTTCATGTAAGTCTTTACCTCTTTTTCAAGAAAAGAAGCTTACAAGGCTTCAGTGCATGAAATGATTTCTGTTTTGAGCTGATATTTCTATCATAAATATGACAGATAAAAATTTTCATCTTCCAATATGCAATGTACATTTATTTTTACAGAATCACACCTTTTTCCGCATAGCAGGGTGGTCAAAATTAACCTAGTGCCAAGGCACTCTGTTCTCCACTTTAGGTTATTAAATAATAATATAATATTTTATTAATTCCAAACTGTTGAACATAATTATAACATCTTGTAACGATAATAGCTACATTAGTATAAAACTGTGTCGCAGTTATTAAATCCTACCTTACAAGCGTCGTTTTTTGTAGTAACAGTATAACATATATTAATGGTACTACAGAATATTTAAGCTATCTAAGCTATACAAAAAAATATAATAATAATCAGTATTAAATATTATAATAAATAATATAATAATAATTAAAACATATACATAATTTTCCCTAGTAAGAATGAAACCCACAACCTTTGGCGTTTACAGCCTGACGCTGACCCACTGCGCCACGATCTCAGATAAATTGTAAAAAATTTAAAATTTATTCCAAGCAGCCGCGCAGCAGATAGCACGTATCTGTAAATGTGATGGTTGCAAATTCAATTTTCACTCTGAAGATTGATTATGTTTGAAAAAAAAATTCTTGCATCGATAATACAAAGAGCAACCTCGTATGCGGCCACTCATCGTGCAATGTGTCAAATTTGATCTGAAATTGGTCAGGAGACTGGAATGTTTTGACACTAGGCTTTGTATACCTACTTTGCTATGTCGGATGAAGCGTGAAGCCCCTTTTTTATTCCGTTTTTACCAATTTGGCACAAATTTGGATGGAAAATGGTGAATTGAGTCATATATTTTTTAAACTCCTATGTAAAGCATTATATTGAATTTTGAAATATTTTTAAGTGAAATAAGATAGCAGAAACATTACATATATTTCATTTCTTAGAAGAGTTTCCTTTTAAATCAAAATATAGAAAGTAGAAATAAAGGCCTGGTTAAATATATATATATATATAAACCGTAAATTATATTACGGTATATTTCATCGAATCTTAAACTTTCTTTATAAATAGGATCAGATACCGAAGACAAATCAAAGCAAAAGGCAGTCGTGATTTACATTTAGAGCGACATCATTAAAAAAATCTACGTAGAATTTTTGCTATCCAAGGAAAGTCCCCAAATATCTCGTTATTACAAATGTCAGGGAAAGGAAACCTTTTTACCGATTCCTGAATTACGTCGTGGCAGATTTTCTCAGAGTTCCACAGGTGAATGGAAGGCACGAATCAGGTCGAGAGAAATCGATTTAGATTTTAAAATTTTAACGTTATTCCGCTTGTGACCATGCGCTTAATGGAATTGTACACTCTCGTGACTTTTACGGTATATATAAGATTTCGTATGTGGTTCTAAATACATTTAAACACTTTTAATTTACTGTTTCACTTATTGATAATACAATATTTATGAATAGATTAGAATTAAATAAGATCAACGGATAGTCTCTATCATACTTGCTATGCGGGAAAAGTGATATAGCAAATAACTTGTAAGGTTTTTAAGAAACTTTCTGTTTTAAACAAGACGAGGCAAAAATAAAATTAATATTTCAGTAAGTAAGTTTAATTTCAGTGAATTGCTACCAAAATATATAAATACCGCGATGGACATAAGTTATAGACGAAGGCTAAAATTTCATAGAAACGTCTATTTATATCGACTTGATGCGGTTAAATCTTATTGAATAAAGCTCGACCCGAGGTAAAATGACCCGGCGAGAGTGTAGCCTTTCTAAATGGAGAGAGCAGACCTGTCATTTTTCAAATATGAACGAAATGTTTCCAGCTATTTTAGTCGTTTGTTGGAAGAATACATTATGAATTTTCAATATGTGTTTACGACGTGAAAATAGTGATTCAAGAAGGTTTAGGAATAGATGAAGTTTTCTTACTTAGTAGTAAGTTAGTAGTTTTCTTACTAAGTTCTTTGATTTTTACGATTATTATACATTTTGAAAGAAAACTTTTTTTAACCGGATTAATCACGTATATTATTGGTATTCGAAAACACGTTTCAGAACCGTTTCGAACTATTTACTACAGTAACAACAAGACTACAGTCCGTGGTCACAGGTTTCTTATTTAACTCATACTTTAACTTAAAGGTGTGACGAAATTAGAAAGACGATGAACGATAGAAGATGTTAATATGTTTTATATTATATTAATTGTTATGAAAATTTAAAAATATATCATGTACCTAGTTGAATGGATCGATATGTCTTAGTTAGCGTGACTTTTTTTTTTACCTATCTATCAAAGTGCGAGAAATGAGTAAAGATATAATATAAAGGTGTATATTTTAAATAATAGGTAAACTTATGAAAACCAGATAAATTACCAAATTTATTTCTTCTTGCTGAATATTTTAATTAAAATAAAACTATGGACGTATACATATAGAATCAATAGTGTAGAACCGAAATAAAGTTTCATGACAGGGATAGTTGCCTCAGTTTTTAATACAATTTGTCAGCTACGTTAGTGGCGCTAGACCTTTCGCTTTGCAATTATGAAGCCAACAAAAGGAGCTTGGAGTCGTTTAAGTCGTCAGCAAAGACATTCACTTTGAATGGGATGGGATCGAAAACAGTCCGCGGGATTCTTGACAGACGTTGCTCAAGAATTTAAGATTTTTTATGAATATTTTAGTTTTTATTGCATATTGAGAATAGTAGGAGATTGTAGTTTCAGTCCATGTTTTTCCTCGTATTATTCGTATTAAGAAAAAAGCATATTTAAGTACGAAAGAAGCAACAGTTGCTTGGACCACTATGGTTAAGGCTTTCACGAAAAAAAATCCCGAAATTGTTTTGAGACAAGCTGAGGGTTTATCAATTGAAAAAGGAGTGAAGGAGTCTGACTATCATTATGGTAATTATTTAAGAAATGTTGTATTAAATAATAAATACTGATTAGTTAAATTGATATAAGTTTGTTATTATTTAAAAAAAATATTGTGGTCTGTCTATTCGCACACCAGACAAATATCTTACGAAGCATTTTTAACGATAGGCCTCTATCTTTTAGAGGTGAAATAAAACAGGATTTATGCAATACTATTATTAGTAACGTTCACAAAAATAGGCTAATATAATAGATCAGAGATCTGTATTCTTATTAAGTACATACTTTTTTTTATAATAACTTAATTTTAATAGAATTAATACAAATGACAGGTACTAGGTAGGTATTTGACTTTTGTCACTCAACACGCAATGTCTCGTATTCGGCCACGGATAACAGTGTTGATAGAAGCATACAGCCTTAGAAAAAATAATAATAAATATTTATTTAACCCTTAAAAAAATATTAAATATTTAATTTATCGCAAATTCTGACAAAGTTATCCATATTATAACATTTTAGTAATAATTAAGCGTAGCATGTATCGTGTATATATGAGATAACAGTTTAGTACCGTACTTTCTTGCTTTACTTACTTTAATCAACGTCAGTGTAGTGACGGCATAAATTAATTTAACTGTTAAGACGAAATATAACTAACATGACAAGTTATATTAAAATTATTACTTGTTATACATTTTATCAATCATCAGTATAAAATTAACTTTTCTTTTACTTACTGAGTGACTTACAGACAATACATAACCGAAGCTATTGGACATAGAGAGAGGAGCACTCAGAAAAAAATTAAAAAAATTTGTATGGGAACCGAAAAACTAAGATTTACACATTTTACAGCCGTCTATAAAGAATATATATATATATATATATATATATATACTTGCTTAAAAAACTTGACAATGAACGAGCAGGTTTTCGGCACGGTCATTAGGCACAGATAAAAAAACCCTAAGCTATTTAGTCATCTAAGTATTTAATATTTAATTAAGTTAAAAGAAATGTGAAAACAGGACAATTTATAGACGGCAGAGGCTTATCTACAATACTATTGGCCAAAAACAACTAATTTCAAAGTAATGTTTCTTTATCGAACAACTATCAAGTCGAATAACTTCAGAAAATATGGTTTTCTAAAGAACACTCGGCACAAAATTTTCGAATTGCTAAGCGAAGGAATCAAGGATCTATTTAAAATCGTTCCAATAGTATTAGAAGTCTAGACTAATACAAATAGACTATTGACATCAAATAGATAGTAAATATGATTTAGAGTTTTGCTAGTTTGTCTTGGATTTCAGTTAGAAATATTATTGAATTATTTCTGAATATAGCGTAATGAAACAACAAGTTAAATTACTCTGGTCTTTCTATTTCTATCTTTGATTTTTTTTGGTAATAGATTAACATTTAAATTATTTCTTTGAATCCAGTACTATTATGACAATATATATTTTAGGGTTTGTTTTACAATTATAATGAGGTATGTATATTTTATATAAACCTATGAAAATACTGAAATTCTATTGAATAATCATAAAAATTTTGTTATTCAAGCGTTTAAGTTCAACATTCTAATACATCAAACTAAATTTCAATCAATATCAATATAACATAGTAGTTGCTACCCACGAGTAAATTTGAACTGGCTTCATAACTTTAGTAATAATGTAAAATATATTTTCTTATTCTTGTAGGAATTTCAGGAAACCGTCGCCCCCTTAACTTCCCTAAACTTCCCAAGGGACCTACATGCCAAATGCCAAAATTACAGCTTTCAACGCCCTGTTCTTTCATCTGGGCATTGTATGTCAGTCATATATTAATAAACTAGCTGTGCCTACCCGTGCCTTCGTCGCAATCTTATCTTTGTGGAATCTAAAATAAAAGTAGCCTAAATTACTTCTTATTACATAAGCAATCTGCCAGTGAAAGTCTCGTCAAAATCAGTACAGCCGTTCTAGAGATATGCCGGAACAAACAGTCAGACAAAAATTGTACAAAAATGTAATTTTGGTATATGTACCGTGTCATACATATGCATTTAGTAAAAAGCGGTTATATTAATATTACAAACATACACTTCAATTTTATTTATTTACATAGATGATACATCTATTTCATAAATATAAAAATAAGTTAAACCTAATAAACAACGAATATATTAAATTTTGCCGTCGCATAACAAGTTTATAAGGTAAAAATTGAGGGCGTCGTCTTGAAAGAAAGCCAAGAACCAATACACCCGAGAAATGCTCGGTCATTTTCTTACCGACATCTTATTACGAACTCGAAACATTAGCTTAACTGTACACATAATTTATGCGAGGTGTATTTTTACGCTACAATTTGCCGTATTTTCGTACTAATATTCTACATTTTTAACGAAAATTACTATTAGCTGGGTATATATTTGTTTATTAAAAATGTTTGTACGGTTCTTAGGGGAGAAAATTTTGTATTTTGAACGAGAGTGGCCTACAAATTAAAATATATGCAAGGAATTATATAAAACTTACGTGTTGTTTTAGCAGTTACTTAATTATAGAATTATTGAAATTTATGAGACTATTATGGCGCAGTGTGACAGCGTCTGACTTTATACGCAATGGTCGTAGACTTGGTTCCCGCTCAGGCAAGTAATTAATAAATTATTTATTATATTTTGATGAGTTCCGCTACTCAACGCGCATCGCGGAACAGTGTATCTTGATACTAGGTTATCTCTATATACTGTACTTAGAAGGAAAAAGCATGAAGCTGTAAAAATAACGATTTTTTTTTTCTATGGGATATGATTAAATTTATATAATATCTTAGTTAGATACAAGCTTAATTTAGTGAACCTACATTCTCTTTTTCGTTATTGACATACAAAAAGAAAAAAAATAGTATAATTATTTATTTTTATAGCGGTTTGGGTGTGGCATGTCTAGCTGAGCGATTACTATAGGCAGTGAATAGGTTAATTATAATTAAGGACGAGTTACCAGTTAATTTGTTTGCGAGAACTTTATAAGCGTCTCATAGTTTCTAGCGTTCTCATAAGAACCAATCTAAATCGATCGAATCGAATCGATCATAATTTCACTGTTATTCCCCCAGCTTATATCAACTGACAGACAGACAGTCAGTCAGTAACGCAATTTTTTTATTTAAATGTATACATTACATACAATGTTCAGGATTCTGAGTAAAATCAACTTTCAAAAATATATTCTTATTTATGTACTATAAAAGAAATTTTAAAACCGATATATTTTCTATTTTACATAATAAAAATTTTATACTTCTAACATCAAAACACCACCTGACGAAGGTAACGACGGGTAAAGCGCAGTTTAATAAAACAGTAAAGCATTTAATTGACTCGCCTGTAGAATTACGTAAATCCTGGCCTTTCAAGCTGCGCTTAGTTTACTCGGTAAATGCACCTTGTTTGCAAAATAGAAAAGAAACCCTGCTCGGCATGATTTCTTTCAGGTCACAGGGTTTGTACGGCGTAGACAATTTAGAACGCGAAATAGTCATATCAAAGAGGGAATACTTGATGCTATGCTTTAGAAGCGATCGATGTTTTCGCTTTATACGAGTGTAATAAACATAGATAGATATTATCTATCATAGTTTTTGAATCTGCAGGAGTTTCTTGTAATCTTTTTTAGTTTTCTTTAAAATTATAAACAGTAAATTCGTAATATATCAAATAATAATAATCAATAATTCAAAAACATTACTATAATATTCTACTCTACTATAAAAATTGTTCTAATACTACATCATTGAAATTTATTTCACTTCGAAAATAATTCAGACAACCCTATTCTTAATACAGCAAAATTTCTTTCCACTTAATACTTTGTAAACGATTTAAGTCGCGTGTGTTTTGAGAGATTATGAACACGTACACGATATATTGCTTTTTGTTTCAAATGTAAATATTAGAAGCACAAACAAATATGGCACTTAGTCATTTGGTAATAAGATCAAATTTTAATTGATGCCATCTGACTGTAATCGCGATTGGTGGCTTCTATTCCCACTCGATGTAAAGAACATAATTTAGTTCTTTTCATTGAATAAGACAAAGCGGGGGGTTGAGTTCCGCCACTCAACATACAAGGTTTTGAATTCGGGCGGAAGGTGGATGACGGAGTGACTGGACACTAGGTTCTCTCTGAATAACCTGCTATGCGTGAAAAAGCGTGAATCTTAAGCGTGAATCTGAAAAACAATTATATATAATTAATAATAGAATATGAGAAGTTCTTTGATTTTCACGATTATTACATTTTTGGAATGAAACTATTTTTAACTGGATTAATCGCGTATAATGTTGGTATTCGAAAATACATTTTAGAACCTCACGTTTCGAACACTTTACAGTAGTCTGTGGTCTCAGGTCGACTCAGGTGTCTACCTGGTAGACTACTGGTACTAACCGTGAAATATCAAAGAACTTGTTATTATAGTGAACTAGTACGGACTGGAAAATGCAAATAAAATACGTCAATTAGAGTGTCTAAAAAAGAAACGTGCAAGATATTTAACATCTATAAATTTCCTAAAAAGATGTCGCGATAATAACCTCTCTTGTACCTGCTTGTGTGCCAGAAATGGCGCCGAAAAAGACTTCAAATATTCCAAAGTACTTCAAATATTACAAGATACAGTCTACATGTGATCACGGACTACTGTAAAGTGTTCGAAACGTCGGGTTCTAAAATTGTTTTTTCGAATACCAACATTATACGCGATTAATCCAGCTAAAATAGTTTCATTTCAAAATGAATAAGAAGTATTTGTTAATCTTTAACATATATAATATAATAACCTTTTCATTTTTAACCACTGTGGATTGTTACCATGAATTGAGGCTATAATTACTTACTCTCAATACCCCGATGTATTGACGATGGGAATCATTCGCTATTATTTTGTATAGAACACATATTGTCTATATTTTTTTTAATATTGCCAACAAACAGCACTACTATCAACAGTTGAAACAGCCGTACAGACTGTACTTTATTTACTGTACTGTATTTTGTTTATCTTTTTTACTGTTTGTATTTGATTTCTTATCTATATCTAGACATATAACCTTTTTTCTTAATTCTCATGTGAAAGTATACGCATTGTTTTTTTTTTCATTCATTGATACTGTCTTAATTTAGTGTGTATGTATAAAATTAAATAATTTTCGCACATCAATATTGGGCATAAACTATTATTTATTTATTGTTAAAAACACAAAAACACAAACACACAAAAAAACCCCCCGTTGGATGTGAATTGGAAACGTTTTTTTTCTTTTTAGTAAGACAATATAATTGTTGTTACAACTATGCTATGAAACAACTAGTATTACTTATTTGGCTAGAAATTAGAGAAAAAAAATTTATTGAGCCGGACGGAATCCAACACGCTTGTTCTTAAATTTCCTTGTCTTAGTATGTTTTGGGAGATTACAGGATGAGTGTCAGTATCTTGAAACTGACATAAATAAAATCACGACCCGTGATAGTATACATATAATTTAAACTTGTAATTCAATAATATATTTAATGAAAAATAAACAAGAAAGGTACCCAAATAAATTAAATACTTAACAATAACTCAATCAATATCGTCATCTCTCGAAATTAATAGCGATCGGTCACCAAAGCGGACAGAAAAGCCAGACATTTCACAAAGAATACTCCAAAATACAAGCGCATTGCCAATTAAAAATTGCCATAATGGAAAAAATTACCAATTTATCATACACATACAGTCAACACAATTGAGGTATGTTTTATTTTCTTTTCATTATAACTTATGGGAAGATTTATGGATTGTATCGATATTTCGTTAGTTTACAATTATTGATTTTATGTGAACCGGACTCGTATTCATTATGTATATCAGAAACATACAGAAAGAATCTAAATTAAATGGAAATATTTTTTATTAGTTTCCTTTAAACATAATTTATCTATGTATATAGTAAAATTGAAAGGCTACCATGGAGCAGTGGGGCCGTATCAGACTGCAATTGCAATTGGATTAGTTGTGGGTTCGATTCTCAATCGGGGAATGATTATACTACAATTATTTAAAGGAAAAGCGTAGCATAAAATTCCAATGATCACGCAAATGGCTCAAATTTGGGCGGAAAGGGAAAAATGGAGTGTCTAAAGAGAGAGCGAGACAGAGAGACAGAGAGAATATTTATCAAAAGTCAACAGAAATGGGTGAAAACATTTCCAATATTTATAATGCACGTAAAATTTCGACGCAGCTGGATGTAGAATGCATGGCTTAGCAGTCAGAGTGCTTGAACGGTTTTCAAGAGGCGCGGGTTCAAATCCCGCTGCGTTCAAATTTTTATACGTTTTCTAAATATGTCTTTTACTGTATAACTGCTGTAAGTGTATCCAAATCTATTACGACAGTCTAATTGTATGTAAATAGAAACCTATAAGAAATATTTTCTTGATTACAATTAAAAATAAATTAAATAGCACATAATTTCTTTATCTAATATGGTAATATCAAGTGCAATATACAAAATATTTCATTAACTTTAAAGTACAACGTTACTCTACTACAAATAACTCGTAATCCCCAAACGATTTTGGCGCAAATGAGCTACAAAAGCCAGTCAGTGTGATACATTCCTGAGTCTAATATACCGGTGCTGACTCCACGGTAGCTGTTTACTCATTACGGTTAGCGCACACGCCTGAAATTTAACCAGGTCGGGCCAATCATGTTAATGAAAACAACGTATGAGATACTTCCTTTAGCCTCTTGAATATTCAACTAAAGGTATATTCTTACTAACTGTAATCTAAAACCGTATACACGCCATCGCCCTTCGATTACCATTAAAATTGATGGCGACCGCCCGATTTAGTCGCTATTGAAATTTTAAGATAAGGACAATCTTGGATATTCTCGGTTGTAGAGGTAGTAAAAATTTTACAGTTTGGGATTAGCAGCACTTGATGCTTGAAATGAGGAAGTTTGCTCTGGAGATGTTCTTTTTTTTTTAATTTGCATTTTTTTTTTGGCTTCAAGCTTTTTTACGTACACCAGGGTGGGCACTGAGAACCTAGTGTCAAGGCACTCTGTTATCTTACTTCTGCAAAAAATCTAGACATTGCGTGTTGTGTGAAATGAAAATAATTAGGAATATAAATCTTTCCCACGGGTGGGAATCAAACCCATTCTCAACCGCGTGTATTTAACGCGAGTTTCTGCTAATGATAATTTAACATTTTGCATTATTTTAAAACTAAATATATATTTTCTGTATAACTCAGTATTATTATACTGATCTAACTCACTAAGAGATGTAACTAACTAACTTGAACCTAAGAGTATCATAAAAAAACCAAGTGTAAAATTATTTACACAAGTGTTTAAATAATATATTCTAACGATATCTTACGTTTAAATATAAATTTATATTCTTACGAGACGCAAATAATATTCATAAAAATGATAGGTGGCGCAATATCAGTAACAGGCAAATAGATTGACAGGTGTGAGGGCGAACGTTCTATATACATATATAGACATCGTTTGTTTTAGCTACTTTTTGAGGTTTGTTATTTTTATATTTATTACGAAATAAATTCTACAACATATATGTATTGCAATATAAACTATTATTTACAGAAACAAATCTAAAGCAGTGAAGCCATTGTAGCGCATCGGACAGTGTTAGACTGCATATGCAACGGCTATCGGTTTAGTGTCCCGGTCGACGAGAAGATTATATTCAAATTATTTTTGATAATCCGTTCTAATATGATGATGATGAAGATGATAATGGTTATGATGGTGATGATGGCGTTGAGTTTCGTTTTACGCAAAGTCTTGAACACATGTAAACAGCAGAGAGTTAATAAACTAGGTTCTCGCTACCTACATTGAAATGGACAAAGTGTTAAGCTAAGAATATTTATCTCACAAAGTATGTAAAGAGAGTCTAGTCATTATTTTGATATATAGCGTGCTGGGAGGCAAAACCTTACATCGTTCTAGAATTTCCCCTAACACAAATTTAAATTCATAACCATCGCGTTTAGGCACTTACGTTCAACTGCTCCATAATGACCTTTGATTAATAAAAAAAATATACAATCTCCAGATTTGATTTCAAATTTCAAGAAAGGCCTACAAAAATAGAACTTGAAATTTATAAGAAAGGCACAGCCAATTAAAAGGTTTTTTTTTTATTACAACAAGTAATTTCCTACGTAATCTTCTTTAAGGGCTGTCTGTTTGGCTTTCTGTTCTCTTTTGTTGAGCTAAGTTCGTAAGTTGAGTATAAAACCAACTTTGGGTAGTCAGAATTTTAAAGTTTTACGAGATCTTCAATATTTATTGAATCGATTGTAACGATAATTAGAACAAAATTAAATTGTAATTATCTAGAGTTTTCTGGCTATCGTTGATTTTCTATAAAATGACTTGTAATTTTCATGTCTCGTAAATAACATGGAATGTATAAGAACTTAGTGACATAATATACCTCGCAAAAAGCTCAACGCCAAGGGAGCTTAAACATGCTCAAAAGTTTTTTTTATATAAAAGTTCCTCTAAATGGGAATTGATCTCACACCCAACCAAAGGCTGCCCCTCTATTTTTAAATAGAGGGGCAGCCTTTATTTAAAATTATTAGATTTATTTAATTTTTAGACTTAGATTTATCTATGCCCCGTATGCTTTTTTGTCTATACTACTCTTGAAAGAAACAATTTGAACCGAAAATCATGGTGTACATTCAACATTCTAATTTTATGTTTTCCAATATAAAAATGGTTTAAAATACAAAATGTATTAAACAAGCAATCTTGTTATATTTTCTTTGTAGGCAGTAGGCAATATTTCTGTATCCTCGCAGGTAACATAAAGGAACACCATGGGGCGTCAAGACGTAACGCGGCGTTCATCAATTTTCCTTACCTTTTATTATTCCCGCGCGACTTGACGGCATTCTTATTCTTTTATTAATAAAAGGTACGCCCGACTGAGTAGTATGGTTTTGGGTTCAAATTGAGTGTGATTTTTTGAGCTTAACGGTTATTCTCGCATAGCATGGTAGATGGAACTTAGTGTCAAGACACTACTTTCTCCAGTTTGCGCCTGAAGTCGAGTCATCGTCATTGCGTGTTGAGTAAAAAAATATTATAATAAAGATGTTATTTTGGTCTCATTAGGCAAAGTATGGCATATCCAGCAACGAAAATACGCTATATCCAAATTGGCGTAATATTCATGACGAAGTGACTAGTCACTTAATACTATTAGTATTTGAGTGACTAGTCACTTCATCTACACTCTAAAATGGGACAAAAATATGAAGATAGAATTACTCAACCTCTGCTTGTGTCGGCTCGCAATCCTCTCTTGGTTTATTTGGCAGATCGAATTTTAATTTGAAATTGCACCACGCGAATGGTCGGTCAACTCGAAGTTTTTGAATAAAATGGACGTTTAAAATCAGAAGAATTGCTCCCGAACGTATTTTATGTGAATTTTCAGTAATACGATGCGGCAATTTTAGGAATTCGGCTTTAACTAGTTGACGCCTCATTTCGTGGAAAGCCTTTTGTTTACTTTTGTTTTTATGAATGGTAGCGAACTGATCATTCTTTTTCTTTGAAATTTTAACAATTTGCATAATACCATTGTGATTTCTTCGTGGACATTTAAAAAACCCTACTGACAGTACATGTGAATTCGATTTCGAATAAAAAAATGAAACCAAATAAAAACAACAAATTTTTAGAAAGACCCTCCAAGAAGAAGCGCGGGTTCGATGCCCGCTGCGTTCAATTTTTTATACGCTTTCGAAAAATGTTATTTCCTACTTCCTAAGTGTGTGATTAACTCTTTAAAAAAATGTTAAAAAAACTCATAGTCGTAAGATAGAGCGTGCAATTGAAACTATTTACTTATAAATACATTGTTTTTATAACAGATAGAAAGTGCAAAATATTGAGAAGTAAAATCTAACTTAATATACACGATATAGATTTGTGGGTTAGTTTGTTATCTATATTTGGATTTCATTGGATATCTGTATTTGCTATAATAAAACAATAAAAACGCAACGTGTCTGTACGCGCACATCTTCGGAACTACTGTCCAGTACTTTTATCGTACCACTATAATTATAAAGCTTTTAAGCTTAGGTTATTAGGCTTTTAAGCATATCACTATAATTGATTTAAAAAATTCAAACATCTGATATAGAGCTAAAATGCACCTTAACAAAAGTTGTTCTACGTAACGGATATTTTAGTAGGGAATGTAATTAAGTCCACGAAAACGAAGTTGCAGCAGCTACTATTCAAGAAAGAAATACCAAGTGATTCATTAAAAAGTGTCTTGAAGTATATTCTAAGCTAATGAAACATAAAACAATAAATGAAAATTTAATTGATTACTAATTTTGTAATAAGCATAAAAAATATATATTTAATCGATAAAAATAACGAGGCAATATCTAGCTGTATAGCTACACAAATAATCTAAAGGAAACCGAAACAAAAAACAAATTTATGAAAAAGCCCTAGCCCAGTTAGCTAGACAGTATGTGTGCTTCAGATAACTCTGTAAGCCTAAAAATAATCAAATAACCCTGAGCTATATAGTGCATAGAAGTGTTTCATGCGGTCGAGCACCGCTCTAGATCTCGTTAGAGCTGCAATTGTTAGCAAAGTTAATTACTTTGATGTAGAATAGCAGGTAAATATTTCAAATTCGAAATAATTTAAAATTATCGTATCGTATATATTATGTAAGTATAATAATACGTGGTAGGTTCTATTTTGCCGTTAAGAATTAAAAGTTTAAATTTGTAGGGTTCATCTACAAAATATCTAAAAAAGGGAAACCAGAAGACTTTTTATACAAAAAAATCTTTTTTAATAATGGAATATAGCAAAGTA
Source organism: Podotricha telesiphe (assembly GCA_038994665.1). Taxonomy (NCBI): domain Eukaryota; kingdom Metazoa; phylum Arthropoda; class Insecta; order Lepidoptera; family Nymphalidae; genus Podotricha; species Podotricha telesiphe. The sequence continues at coordinate 420,875 of JAOYRR010000250.1, forward strand.
CTCTGAGTAAACCTAGTGTCCTAGCCTAACTTAGATCTTGCGCCCGGTTGCGGACGCTCGCGCCCGAAATAGAGACATTGCATGTTAAGTGGCGAAACTAGACGCCACGCTTAGTCTTATGTAGCAGAGTGAAGAAACTAAAATAATTTAAGTGTAGTCATTTACCCGAGTGGGAATCGAACCCACAACCATCGTTTTTGTAGTCAGACGCTGTTCCACTGCGCCACGATGGCCTATAAATAATAGTTATTAAGCTTAACTAAAAATTAGATATACGTTGTGCTGGTTGGTTGGTTGTGCCTTCAAGTATATATTTTAGAAAAATATTTGTTTATAATTTTTATATTAGGTACAGATATAATTTAGTGTTTTTTCGAATCAATTCTTATTTCGATCTCGATTCAGTGATATAACATTTATAGAGAACAATACAATGCAAAAAAAAACAAAATAATAATAGTCCACTAAAAAAACGGTTATCGAAATGAATTTATTTTATATACCTATTTATGACTGCATTTAACGCTGCATTATGACTGCATTTAACGCTGAGGCCAGGTACCAATAGCAGCACGCATTCTACCTATGTTAAAATTCACTGCCAATCTAATGGACTGTTTTAGAGACTCCAAATTATCATGGAGTTTGAACAAACCTATTCTCTAAAACTGACCATAAATCATAATCTAGTGGATGAACATCAGGACTAGATGACGGCTAGTCTTCAGCTCTGATGAAGATGAATATTCGTTTCTAACTAAGATTGGGTGGGTCGATCTTGATGACCCAGCGCCCAGTCTTGCTGAAAAGACGGTTCTTGGTTATTGAAGATGGTGATGTTAAAGGGTTAACTACCATCTCAAGAATCTCGAACACTTCTGTCGATGTTTTAATACCTTTTTCACAAAAATATAGCTCAGTCATTCATGCTTCATAGCTAACTAACACCTCAGAAACCATCACTGACGTCGCATAATGCCCGCGTTGTACTCTGTTGAATAATTAAGAAGTTTGTTAATAGCTTTCAGCATAAATCATTAGTCAGTTCAGCATAAATGATTTTCTTTATTTAAATATTGCAAAAAATTAAATTGTTAAATTGTAAAAAAATTCTCATCCGTAAACAAATTTTTTTCGTGTACATCCATTGCGTACCGCTTCAATAGTTGTTTTGATTAAAATCCAAATAAACTACCATAATATTTTTTAAATTATCATTAATAAAATGACAAATGCGTGTCTTATAGGCTGCAAGTCCTAAGTTATCTTTTACAATACGCAACATGGTTCTAGGTGCTATTTACATCTCCCGAGATAAAATATTTTGCCTTCGGACAGGATTTCTTCGAATTGTTTCCCTTTTCTTTGATCGCCATTTTCGTACGAACACTGCGCAGACAGCCAGGTAATTTTCTATCACAAACAGAAGAGGTTGCATTGTATTTATCAATAGTCCAGCACACAAACACGCGTATGGAGGATTTTAACAATTGTATTTGCCACCATACCTACTTTATGTAATGCAATCATAGTGATTCTCTTTATCACTACACTCCTATTTTATTTCACAAAATAATTTGTCTATTGCCGCGAAAATTAGAAAATACAATATATGTAATTATAACAGTGTTTATGGCCAGACTGAGTATTTTTTTTTACTGCATGACGCTTTTTTCATCATATCAGGGCAGCCGTTCTCTACTTACACAGTTATAGAATACTACTAGTTAGTAAAATTCCCTACACACAAACAATTTTAAATATTAAAAACAGCAACAGTTATATGTGGAAAGAAAATTAGAAAATCTATATTATATTACTGCGGAAGCTTTCGCAATAAAAGTCTGCATGTGACAGTTTCCCCTTTATACCGCATAGGTGTCTTATATTTGGCTACAATATCATTGTTATTGTCTTGCCTTGAATAAAATTTGCGCTTTGTTAAAACGAGTCGGGCTAAAATCAGCGAGCGAGAGGCTGCGACCTAAATTTTACTGCCGCCGTATCTATTTACAGTTGAAAAATGTAATTTTTATAATGTGTGGTATCATTTTAATGAATTTTTACTTTATTAATCATGATGTAGTTATAATTCGTATGTTTTAAATGAATATTTAGAGGGCACTTCAATGGTTTGAGCGACATTTTGTAAGTTCTAAAGCGTATATTTTGTCTATGTATTTAAAGTTTGTGTTTTGTAGAGATTTATAATATGAAAAAATAAGTTATATTTAATTAGTTTTCATTTTGGAAATAGCTATATCTGTATGTAACAAAAATTACGGCGTTAGGTTACGTTTCCTGTAAAAAAAACGAAGAACGTGTACTGCAAAATGGTAGAGGTATATGCAATTAGTATCAATATCTTTATCTGATAAATAGTTTCATTTTTGGAATTATTCTTAGATAGAGTCATTTACTTATCGTTATCGAAAACCCATACCTAAGTAAAAACATACTATCACACCTAGTTGACATATTTGGAAACCCTTACATACTCAGGTAAAAATCACCTATTACATTTTAAAAGTTGAAAGCACCTATAAAAACGGTTTTTTAGAGAGCAGCTATAAATTGATATTGAGTAACGAAGTCGCAATCCCACAGGTATACTGTTGTTTCGGAGTCCTTATATACAGTAGACTTTATAGAGCGTGAGAAATAGATAGCGCGGGGAGCTCGCAAATAAGATGCTAAAATACCTTTCGAAAGTAGCCATTAAAGTATTACAAATCCTTGGGTTTTATTTTTGCGCTACATTATTATTATTATATTATATATTTTGTAAAAAGTTTGATTTTGTTTAAGTGTAGTGTTAAAAGAAAATTTATGTAGTTCCTTTTTCCATATAGTAGAGTAGCCAAAGTCGATTTTTTTTATTATATAAAAATTACCAGATCTACTAAATCTTACAAAGAGAAGCAATACGAAATATTTTGAATCAGGGTGTAGAGTAGACTAAAATTTTTAATTTGGGTCCACTTACAAAGCTACATTGTACAAATTGAACATATTACTCAAAAGCCTGTAAAGAACATTAATACATATTAAACATCCAAGAGGACGTATATTATGGGTGGTACGATATCGCTAATTAGCTTACATCTCGAATACACATGTAGGCTATTTCATTATTAGGAGAAAACCCTTTATTTAATAAAAACAGGAAAATAGTCGAGAGAAACAGCAATATTTGATAAAACTACAACTAAATACATGTGCCATATGGTTATTTTGACTTGCTGTATTCGAAATTTTATAGCGGATTACATTTTTTTGCAGCTTTACGCATTTTCTCACATAGATAAAAAACCAAGAGATAAAACACTGCCTTCTCAGCTTTTCGAAAAAATAAAATAATGTATTGTACTCATATATATACTCGAAGTTTAAAATAAATTTGAGTCATTTATATTTTATAAAATAATAACAAAAACGTTATTTCATTTCTACTTCCATATTAATTACAAAAAATCATAATTATTGTTGAGTTGAGTTGAGTTCTTTAATTACAACAACAATATAGTAAAATAATAATTCTGTGTATTGTTGTCATGACATCAATGGTGATGGTTTAAAATAATAATTGTTAGAACTGACAGACGAATGCCACGCCAGTCTACTTGTAGTCACGGACCAATGAAGACTGTCTGTAACGTCGAGTTTTCTAAAATGTATTTTCGAATATAAACTATTTTCCAAAATTTAATAGGTACCTTCTACGATAGTGTGTGTCATCATAGACTGTATCACTTAAAATCAGGCTTGGTTTGGTCAAAGCGGTGAGTCTATACATAAAAAAAATTGGGTAAAAATCGCAAAAGCCAAAAATATTATTTAAAAATTTTATTAATATTATATTTCTAATAAAAATCAGTTTTTGTTTTAGAAATGAAGCAAACATTGCCAATTTTACCTCAAACATAAAGCCACGTATGAAATCTCCTTAAATCCTACGATGAAGCTGATTTAGAGGAAAAATCTTTTCATTCGTCCTGTTACCGGTCTTTACTAGCTTTAATATAAACTTTCATTACATATTTTCTTAAAAGCAAAATAATTACTTCAAATGAAATATAGAAATGTTATAAAAGATATTATATTAGCAAATTCAATCTAGCATATTAGATAAAGAAAAAAATATTGTGAGAAAAGATTGAAATTAGAAATTCATTTTACCTACACGCTATTCTATCTCGTTTTCCGTACACTAGGTTAGGACTTGGTGATATCATGAATATACATAAATAGGTTTTGTGTCCGTCCGAAGTTTGAAGAGAGCAGTTAAAAACCTGTGTGCAATTTTAAAAGTGATTTTATCTTGACATTATTTATTTATTTAAGTAAAACATTGCTATAAACAATTGATTGAAGAAGCAATGAGAGAGATTGAGAGAAACAATGCAAATTCGAGCTGCTACCATAAGCTCATTCGAGTTTTACCGTGTTTTTGGATTTTGGATGTGTAATGCATTTTTGTTATACGAGGTGAGTATAAAAAATAATACAAATCTAGTCATGTATGCACATCATATATTTTTGTCAAAGTATAAATTTAAATAAAAAAACACACTTTCCGCTTTTCCTTACTTAACTTAGTATCGTATATTTGTCTGGTACAAGAACAAAGTAACTTACATATCATCATTCCTCCAAGTGCGGATCGAATAAACAACCAATCACGCTTGCTGGCTACTAATGCAGCATTTACTTATTTCTTATATCTGAGTTATTCTATCCTGTTTCTTCATTAGATTTTACTAATGTACGTCAATGGACAATGTACGTCAATGGACAATGCTTATCATGTTATAGGGTTTTTGTTAAAAGAGCATTTACACATTTCTTATAGTTTAGCTATATTATGAGTATTTATCAGTTGGTCCGGTTTTTAAATATATAAACGGAAATGTGTAACACGCTGAAAAAAATTGTAAAGGCGGATGTGCCTTATTTCTTATAGCTTAGCTGGTCTTTTATGATTCTACATCAGGTGTCACTCTTCTCGACACTATCTCAGTCACTCTTCCTATTCTGCGTTTACACAAATTATAAAATATTTCGCTCCAAATGACGTGAAGGCTGTCTCAATAGCTCGTCATTACTTGCATCGGTAATTGCCACTTTATTGAATAATTTGTTAAAATTTTACTTTGAATATTTGTATATTACTATTTAGAGTTATTGGCGTTTAAAATTTTGATATTTTTTCCAGTCAGGCAAAAATGATCCAATCCTAATTATGTCCTAAAAATGCATTAATATAAAACTATTAAAAATATAAAAGGTTATTCCAAGCTTATTCAAAGAGGTCTCCATTGGCTGTAATAGGGTTTGTTTTAGGCACTCAAAGTTATCGTGGTGTTTAGAGCAAACCTTACTCTCTAATACTGACCATAAATTATATTCTAGTGTGAATTTAGATCAGGACTAGACGACGGCCAGTCTTCAGCTCTGATGAAGTCTATAACGTTCGTTTCCAACCAAGATTGGATGGATTGAGCTTTATGACCTGGCACCGAGTCTTACTGAAAGGACCATTCTTGGTTTTTGACATGATGTTCTTAAGGGGCTAAACCACAATCTCTAGAATGGTATCTTGATACACTTCTGCCGATGTTTTGATACCTTCTTTACAAAAATATTGATCAGTCTGTCCTTCGTACCTAACACCCCACCAAACCATCACTGCAGTCGCATAATTTCCACGTTGTACTCTGTTGACTGATTGTGAAGCTTAGACCTTTCAGCATAAACACGGCCATTTTGTTAGTTAAAATATTGCCCAATTGTAAAAAAATCTCGTCCATTTTCCATCTCCATTATACTGCGACCCCCCTTTGCGTACCGCTTAAGTATTATTTACCTTATTCTTTATTAATTATCAGTTACAAAATTACCAGTGTGTCTCTTGAAAGCTGCAAGTCCTTAGTCAAATTTAAGAATACGTGACATGGTTCTAGGTGCCATAAAACCTTGTCTAGGTTTTATTGTACATATTAATAGCCCCCGTACACAAACATTTGACTAATACCAAGCGTATGGAGACGAATTTAAAAATGTATTTGGCACCATTTGGCTCTATGTAACATCTTTTGGCTATGATTGCCACAGCCATTCAGTTCTCTTTATCACCCACTCCATTTTCATAAGGTAATATTTTTAAATTTTACAACCGTTACTATTGTTTCTACAATTAACTGTATTATCTTTTGGAGGTATATGTCCAATGGACCAATGTTTATATTTAAATAATTTGTATCTATGTTTTCATTTCAGGCGGATATTGTAGAACGGAGTATTTTGACAATAGTTTGCCTTTGATTTCCCTGCTATCTACTCTATCTGCTGCTAAAAATATATATTTCAAAGACATTAATATTTATTATTTATATATTGTACCTATAATATTCAATAGTTCTAGGTTGGTAAAAAAATTTACATAATAGTACACCGCAACCGTTGAACGGGCTTTACAAAACTATATTTGCAATTAATTGGCTCGACTAACTGAACTTCTAAAATACAATAACCACTGACCGTAGCCGAGTTTGTTCGTTTTTTTCGAAGTTTACTCAACCGAAAATTTATAAGCACTTTTTCAAAACATCAGCACAACGTCGAGTTTGGGAACTTTATTAGGTATAAACCGTAACAATTCTCGCCCAAAGTGCGAGTCCATTATTAAAATTCCCACAGCCAACGTGGAACCATAACAATATTTTCAGACCAGTAAGCCGGAAAGAAAAACTGCGCTTAAATGGATTTGGCGTATTTTATGATAATTTTAAGACAGTACAAACGATCTTGCAAAATACCGGTGCCTTAAGCAACCAACATTACGCACTGTGTATAAGAAATAATAATAACTGATATAAATAGAAAGGAATTATGAATTATTGTATTATACATTTTCAAGCTTTTTAATGGATAACTGGGTAGTCAGATAAAACCTAGCGTCAACGCCGCTCCTTGTCTTAGGTGTGAGAGAGCAGGAAATTAAAATATTTTAAATATAATAATTCCCCTGAGTAGGAATCGAACCCACAACCAATCACGTTTTCAATCAGACGTTTTCCCACTGCTTATTGTAATTAAATTTAAAATCCTTGTTTAGCTTACTTAGTTATATACAGTACCGTGCCTGACGAAACACAAATCTCCTAATGGAAAGTAGGTTAAAATTCAATTTGATAAAAAAACAATGAGCTTATTATAAATATGTTTTCTCAATCTATAAAGAAAAGTAATCTCGGTATGTAATATCTGATCATTGGTAAAATTAGGGATTAACGTTATTTTTCTAGATTCTCAGCCTACGCCGCTATGCCTATATGTTTATATGCAATTTTTTTATTATCTTATACGACTGATGTTTTGAGTTAACAAAACATTAAACACAGAAAAAAAAACCCTCACTCATCCATCGTGGCGCAGTGGGGACACCATTTGACTGTACACGCGATTGGTTGTGGGTTCCATTCTCAATCCGGGAAATGATTATATTAAAAAATATTTTCATTTCTCCGCTCTGGATTTCGAAAGTGGAGAACGGTGAATTTAACACTAGGTTGTCTCTGACTACCCTGCTATGCGGGAAAAAGCAGAAAAAATATCCTAATATACTTTTGCGTGAACTTTGGCTGTCATAGTCATTTATTGTCACACGTAAGGAAAATTTTCACAATTTCTACAGCAACTGGGCGTTAAATTTCCCATGAAAAATCAAAATTGATTTGATAAAGTGACTTTCAATGCCAATTTTTAGTTTCAAATTTTGTTCAGTTACGTACAATAAAAATATCGGACACGCATTTTTTAATCCCTCACATAAAAATCAGTTGCTATATTTTCCTGCCTGCGTATGTTGTAAACTGCATTCATTCTACGATAACGCACTTCACTTGTACACAATATATCACTCGCTTGTGATTAAAATATATAAAAAAGAAATTAAATATAAAATGATGTTAGTTCTTAAAATTAAACTATTTTTAACCCGATCAATCACGTATATTAATGAGCTGCCAGAGGAATGCCACTTCAGTCTACCTGTGACCACGGACTACTGTATAGTGTTCGAAACGTAGGGTTTCTAAAATGTTTTTTCGAATACTAGTATTACTCCCAAATTGTGTAAAAATATTTAATTTTAAAATGTATAAAAATATCCAAAGATCTTATTATCATGATCTAAGGTCTGATCTGAGGCCATCGTGGCGCAGAGAAACAGCGCTTGACTGTAAATTCAATTGGTTATTGGTTCCATTTCCACTTGAAGGAATGATTATATTTATATATATTTCAAACCTCCGTTCTGGTAAAACAAAGTGCAGCGTCAAGTGCCGTCACTCAAATGCATTGTTTTGAAACAGGAACTTGGACAGAAAGTAGAGAACGAAGACTAATACTAGGTTATCTCTGTCTATCCTGCTATGAGAGGGAAAAGCGTAAAGCTGCTTGTTTTTATAAGCCTATGTAACTTGAAATAAATGTAATACAACAAAAGGTTGTGCCCTCATTTTCATTACATTAAATTATAATTTTTTATGCTTCGAAAGTATTGGAGTCGTCAAATTCGGGCACGTGTCAAAATTTTCGAGCATATCGTGCAACAAAAAGAGGACCTATTAGCGTTGCAAGAAATTCAAACATCGATGTATATATAAATAGATACAGGTAAAGCTAATAAAAGCGCGATTAAAAATATAAACATCAAAAATATACATTCTGCCTATTTTTTAGACATTACATGATGAGTGGCAAGACTCAACACCGCACTTTCCCCGACCAGGCCAATTAAAATACATATGAAAATTTCCTTCGAATAACTATTAAACTCATAGCCATAGCGAAAACAGTTAGATGCCTTCCAACTGCATCACATTGGGATCAAGGTAAAAGTTTATGAAACAAAACTCTAAGAGATAGTGCAACCGAGTCTTGGAACTACTTAAGACTTTCATTATAGAAACTTAGTCTTGTTCAGCGAATCACTAAACGATTATTTTATAAAGTACTTCTATTTTGTGTCCTTTTTTTTCTTTTTAGCCTGTCGCTTTATCCCGCATTGTTGCGAAGTCAGAGAGCACCTAGTGCGAAGACCCTCCATTTTCGAATTCCCGCTCAATTTTCAATTGCAATTGATACGCTTGGTCTTACCAGAGCAGAAAAATGAAAATAATTTAAACAAATAATTCCGCCGAGTGGAAATCGAACCCACAATCTATCTATATACGCTGTGCCACTGCGTCATGTTGGATGCGTGACGTCTTTGTTTCCTTTTATGAAAAAATTCTTATCATCTGACTTGCCTTAATGTAGTATCACTAAACCACTAGTACTATACTCTTTGCCAATATAGACAAGGATAAAACTTCGACACGTTAAATGGCTCAATAAGTAATTAGTGAAATAAAAAATCACAAATAGCATCAATCATTCAATTCAATATATATATATAAAATTCTTCTGTTAGTAAGTGACTGACAGATGAGAAAAGAAAAGATGAGAAAATTTTGCATGTAAGTTATTCGAAATTCTTAGGAGAACTTAAAAAATATGAATTTCGGTTGGAAATGCAGTTACGGTGGACAACTCGTAATATAATATAGTCAAGTCAAAGCCATCGTGACGCAGTGGGACAACGACTGACTGTAAACGCGATTGGTTGTAGATTTGATTCCCACTCGGAGGAATAATTATATATAAATTATTTTAATTTCTCCATTTTGGTACTCAAGACGAAGCGCGTTGACCTCCCCAACTCAACACGCAATGTTTCGATTTCGAGCGGAAAGTGGCGAATGGACTGTCTTAATACAGAGTTCTCTGTGACTACCCTGCAATGCGGGAAAAAGCGTGAAGCTGACAAGAAAAGAAGCCAAAGTTTTTCTATTAAAGTAAATCTAATTTTAAATTCTGTTCATTATTCATTTAATATTTTATATTCATATATACGTCGAACTATAGATTACAATTTAAATATTATACTAATTTCATTGACTTGAAAATATGATAGAACCGTGGTGCGGTGGGACAGTGGCTGACTGTAATCGTGATTGGTAGTTGGTTCGATTCCGACTCAGGGAAATGGTCATAATTTAAATATTTCATTTTTCCGTTCTGACGAACAAATAAAGAGCGGCTTTGAGGTCCGCCATGCAACACGCTATCTCGAATTCGGGTGGAATGCAGAGAGTGTCTTGACACTAGGTTCTAGGTCCTCTTCACTTACTATGCTTTGCTGAAAATATCGTAAAGCTGAAGGAAAAAAAAGAATTTTTATTATTTAAATAATCATATTATTTTGTTGCATAATTTTTAAAACCTACAATAATTACATAGTTTTGTTTTTGTAATGAAAATAAACTATTAATATCAAAAAGCTTAATATGATTATTTTTATAAATACTAAGATATATATATATATAAAGAAAGTTACAGGCAGTGACTGGGTTAAAAGAAAAAGAAGAGCCTTCTATACATCAACAAAGACTGTTAATTTGACTATAAATTGGATATTCAATATTTTTTGGTTCGTCCCAAAAATATAAATATGCCCACGGGAAATAGGCTGAAATACTGCTTAAGGGTTCTTTTATTATTGAAAGCAGACATAAAATTAACGTAGTATCTACGTAAATTTATAATCTATTCTGCTCTAGTATTACAAAACGCGGCGTTGAGATCTGCCACTCAAAATGCAATATCTCGACGCGTCAACAACCCGTTACCTTAGCAATGCACAAATGTCTATACAAATGTCACTTTATACAGATGTGTAATTTGTTATATTAATTTAATTTTATTACACATTATCTAAAAAAAAATACACATACTATGGACTACATTGTAGAGATAAATACACATTTTTTTAAATTTGATTTTACTTGTACAGCATTTATTTTCTAATAACTATTTTTAATTAACCTTTTTACTATATAATGTCTTCATGTCAGGCCTTAGTTCGATCTATCTCTATTGGATAGATCTAAAGTTGGTAGAACGGTAAATCGCCGGATTTTACATAATGTTCTTACATAAATATATATTTATAACTAGAAATGTGTAAATCAAAAACAATAGTATACAAAATTTACATTATGATTGAGGTTCTCAATGTTTGATTGTATGCGTGACTTATTGTGGGTTCGATTCTCATTCGATGAAATGATAATAATAATTAATAATTTAGTTATTTTTATCTGCTCTAGTAAAAAAAATAAGGTGTGGCACTCCACCATTAAACGCGCAATTTTCTATTTTGGCTGGAAAGTGGAGAACGGACTGTCAATATTCTCTCTGTCGAGTGTCGATCCTGCTTTGATTTCTCATACAGTAAATATCTTAAAATCCATATATATTAATGATTATATTTAAATTATTTTCATTGCCCCGCTACAGTAGGACAATGAACGGCGTTTAACTTCGCACAACAAGCAAAGTCTCGAATTCGGGCGTAAAGAAAACACTATATTCGCTCTGTCTATATCTGACAGTCTGTCGACCCTACTTTGCGGAATAAAGCGTTAAGTTAAAAAAATAAATAAAAAAAAACATTTATTAGCGGTATTTAGTTATATTATAAGCAACAAACTTCTCTCTGGTCATCCCACAATTATTATGACAAATGAATTTAGTAAAAAATATTCGAAACTTTCTATACAAAAAACGCAACACACAAAATTTACCAAGCACCAAATCCCACAAAAACTACATAGGAACCAAACAAAAACCAAAGAATTAGTTTTTGCCTATCCCTTCTCAGATTAAATTTCTTTAACACGTTTTGTACGTACTGAAGAGGTAGACGAGTAGCTCTCGAACCTCTCGGAGGCAAGTACTTAACGCCAAACGTCATTACTTCACGTCACTTTCAAGACATCTTTCCTACCGAAATAAGCCGCTCGTTTTCGTTTTACCCGTGATATGTTATGAACTTATTAGACGGAATTGTCGTGTTTGATAAGTAAATTATTATAAGGCAGGTAATTTCTTATTTTTCATACATATATATGTGTTTTAGATTTGTTTTTGTTATTTATGCTATAATGGAAATCAAAAATTGAAAAATATTGATAAACGGCATTTTAGCGTAAATATGATTTTGATTACAAATAAACTTAATTTTTTTGTATTAAAAGTTAAAAATTTTAGACCAATTATAAATATAGGGAAACTTACCAACGGTCATAGATGAGTTGGCTCACAGAAGAACATTAACGTCAAAATTGGCCGCACGTACAAAACTTGGGTTAGGTAAAAAGATATATTTAGAAAACGTATAAAAATTTTAAAGCAGCGTGATTTGTACCCGCGCCTCTTGAAAACCGAACGAACGAAACTCTTGAACGGTTATCAAATTTTCAAATTTTTATACTTTTTCTGAATATATCTTTTTCAATTTCCTAAGTGTGCGAATAACACTAAAAAATGTTAAAAAATATTGGGTTAGGTATTTTAGATATTTTCTGCCGCACTTGGACTATGTTACCTAAAAGGAATTAGGCGAACCATGGTAGAATCCTAAACGCTTTTTTACATTCCAACAGCTCGTTTTCTATTTTTTAACGTATTTATTTATGATTTTACCGGTTTTATATTCTTTAAAATACTATATACTAGCGACTCGGTCGCGGCTTTGCCTAAGTAAACTGCACGATTACCACTGCATACTACAGTAATAAACTATTTACTTTTATCACCTGCGTTCGCAATTAAATTACAAATTTTACTTTAATTAATATTTTAAGTTGGTGTACCTTTTTTATTTATAAACTGATTCAAATGAAATAAACACTAATTGTTAACGAAAGCTTACCATAATAAAACAGACAAAACTGCATTTAAATCGGCTTATCCATTTCTAAGATTAGGTTTTTTTTTTTTTATGCACGAACGTACAGACAAACAGACACAAAGACAAACAAAATAAAATTAAAAACCATTATTTTGGGTTCTGTTACATTCCTAAATGGCCCCAATAATAAAATTTTTCTTACCTATATTCCATTTAGAGACAGCAATCAGTTACATTTTTAATTATATGCATAGATATAGAGGATCATGTACCTTTTTTCTTTTTTATGATGTACATCAGTTCCGTTCTTTAGTTATAGCGTTTTGAACTAATAAGCTAAGTTCCAATTGCCAATGTCACTTTGTATTTAGAACAGTGCGATGAACATATTAGGAAAAAATCTTGTTATAAAATATAAATTTGTAGGTAATAAATTCAAATGAATCAAGACGCTGGCGTCCCACTTTCCGTCTGAATACCAGTTTCTACGTATTGTATGGTGGAACTCAACGCCGCACTTATTCTTAACAAAGCGTGGAAATGGAAATATTTCGAATAGAAATCGAATCCATTATCATCACATTTACAGGATTTATAGTCAGATGTAGACCCACTGCGCTACGCGCGCCTCAGAAGAAATGAAAGTATGTAGAAAATATAAAAAAATTACCTAATTAAAATTTGAATTCACACCGATTCAGCCAGTTTAATTTAATAAATTATATTTGAGCCGTAACGGTGTTGTATTTTGCTATAATTTACGAATATCTTTAGATTTTTAATATGCTTTTACCTATCTATTTATGAATGTAAAACAATCTTGCAACACAATTTTGACCCACATCATAATATCCACTTGCTTAAAAATTTGCACACGTGTCCGAAACCGATAAAAATAAAACCTGATATACTAGCAAGAACACCAAGATGATGAGGAAATAATTTAATTTATTAGTTTCTTTAAACTAATTTGATATTTTAAATATTTAAGCCAGACTAAACGCAAGTGGGTACTCCAAAATGTTCTCTTAAAGTTACTTTAATTACCACAAGCACTTCCTACGAGCATTTAATTTGAAATGGAAAAATGAAGTTATGCAAATCATGCGGGTGTCAGCACTTTCGTCTTGGCAGGCGTGCCGTCGCTTTCCATCTAATATATTATAATTATTATAGTATTCTTACAAGGCGGCAAATTGCTGAGTGTTTTATATTTTAACTCAGTTTCCCGCATGGATACCCCTCAAGAGAACCTTGTGTCAAGACAATCGTTTCTCCACTGTCTGCCCGGAACACCGTACTTTGTTTTGTCTAACCGAAGAAATGACAATAATTTAAATATAAACATTCCTCGGTTAAGTATTGAACCTACAACCATCGATACGCTGACAGACGCTGTCCCACTGCGCAATTATAACTCCGAATCTATTTTTATTAGTTTTAAGTGTTAAAATGTCAATAAATAATTTTCCTATAAGAGAAAGCCCCTTAATAAATTATTTACTTCTGTCCTTTTTCTTACCCATCACTATGGCTGATATGGAGAGTTAACGACTCTCCATATTATTTTTTTTAAAGACATATTTAGAAACCGTATAAAAATATAAACAATTCTAGAGAGATGCTTACAACAAAAATAAGTTATAATAAGTATATAAGAATTTTACGTATTCTGATGTAGAACGCATGGCTTAACGCTCAGAGCGCTTGGAGAGCTTCTAGGAGGCGCTGCTTCGAGTTTCGCTTTGTTAAAATGTTTATAAGTTTCTAAAAATGATTTTTATTATACTAATTTCGATTCGAAACAACGAAAAAAAACATATTTATTGAAGGACACACTAATTAAATACATTTAAAATTTACTAAATAATAGAAAAAACAAAAACAATTGAATTAGCTAGAATATAATGGAAAGTTAATTTGAACGATTAACAAACTACTGTATATTTATAAAATAATATATTTGAGCAATTATACTTGATTATTGTCAGACAAATTACTTAAAATTAAAATACATATGCAACTAATTACTCTAACGGTCTACATTTATGTATTTAGTACAAGGATCAATTTTTTAATATTACGAATTTTGTTAAGTAGTTTCAATATCATCATAAAAAAACGTATAAAAAATCAAACATAGCGGAATTCGAACCCGCACCTCTTGGAAACCGTCCAAGCGCTCTGACCGCTAAGCCCTACGTTCTACACCCAGCTGCGTATAAATCCTTTACAACTTTTTTTTACATTTTTAAAAATGTTAATCGCACACTTAGCGGCCACAGCGGTACGCTTGAACGGTTTCCAAGAGGCGCAGGTTCAAATCCCGCTGCGTTAAAAATTTTATACGTTTTCTAAATGTCTTTTTCGTTACAACTTGTTTTTGTTGTTAGCATCTCTGTAGAAAGATTGTTATTAATTTCTGTTACCCATAATATTTTTTACGTACAATCGTTTGGCAAGAGAGAAACCTGCTGAAATATATTTTTCATATCCTAATCGTGTGAATAACTAAAATCAATATTCTAAAGCAAGTTAATTTAGTAACTAAAATGTATATATTTTTTACAGCTTCATTTTTTGTACTGTAAACAAAGAGATAAGGTGGGCAAAGAAAATCAAGTGTCAAAACACATTATTCTCCGTCAGAAATCGAAATGTTGCTATTTTAGTAAAAGTTCTTAACGCCGCCGTCTGTTTCACCAGATCAGGATCTCCCAGAGTGGAAATGAACTCCAACCTGTCACATTTACAGTCAGACATCCCACTGCACCATTACAGCCTCAAAGAATAATTAGTCAATAAATCAATAAATTAAATTCAGTGCCAATACATGGAACCATATTGATTTTGAGTAAGGCCACTTCTCTAGTTAGTATAATACGTACTGAATAGCATTTAAAGCAAAACAGATGGTCAGTATTCGTCAAAACTGAATCTATTCATCATTAGAGGTACCTGCTTAGTGGTTGTTTTGTAGGATTAAATAGTCGGCACTATAAGCTAGTGCGAGTGCAAATTACACTGTTTCCTAAATTACGGTGGGTATATTTGCAATGGCGTGCAAAACGTGGCGCTGTACGAATTTGTTTCATTTTGATTTGAAAAAAAAAAGAAATAGAAGTCCTCTCGGGTTTGATGCACCGGTTCTTCTCAGGTCTCAAGCATTAACTTTAGTGAACCGGTGGTAAACGTTCAAAAAAAGAAGCTTTAACATTGACCTTTTGATTTGATTGCAGGTTTGATTGCCCCCCTAAGAAATAAAAAATATATTTTCGGTTTAAAAAACTTTATTCCCATTTCGACAAAGTAATTTATATGAGAATTAATTTAGGTACATTTAACAATATTAGCAGGCATTGAACTAAGACCAAAGAAATATCAAATGAATGCAAATCCGAGTCCCACACATTTCCAACGTAGATTTTTTAATTTTTTTAGAATTGAATAAAAATTTTTAGATATGAATAAGCGAATCCTAGGTTTAAAACCATTAAGATATTTGCAGATTGACTGCGACAAAGTACTGTAAAGAATCGCTCCTTGAGAGCTGCAGGACCAGGTCTTTTGCACGTCTCGTAGTATATTTGTGCTGTTTGCCTTTTGGCGATTTAACCTATATTAACAAATAATACCGGTCTTGTTACATATATCACATAAATTCTGCCATTAAACACGCAATATTTATGCATATTGTTTTGTTTTCTTTTGTTTGTTTTTTTTGAGTCCACTATTTGTTGTAATTTTTAGTGAAAACTTTATTGGCGTTGGTTTACACTGTTTAATTTATGTGTTTTTTTAATATAAAAAGCTGTACGTTTTCCAAACTAAATAAATGAATACTAGGGCTGCCTACAGCGTTAAATGCGGTTAGAGGAAGCATCAAACAGTTGCAGTTATCTAAAAATCAAATAATAGACATTCAACTTGGTGGTATATGTTTATATTGCATTTTTTAACTAAAATATTAAATTCTATATACATAAAGTAGATTATAGTATTAAATATATATGACTATAAAATAAGACAGCTAGAAAAAAAATCCACCCTATATTCTACATTTATAAGGCAATTATGTTGCTGGATAAAAATAACAAAAAAGTGGAGAATGGAGAAACTTGACACTAGGTTCTCTCTGGGTAGATAGAGAAAAAGAGTCTATGCGGGAAAAAGCATAAAGCGTGAAGTCGATAAAATATATTACATAATATACTAAATTAAGATGGCTAAAATTAATTCACTTGTTGTCAGCTATTGCATCTATGTTAACTGGATTCTCGCTTAATTGCTTCACTGACCGCCAGATCTGAAGGCTAGTTTAATTATAGTATCACAGTGGCCTATTCTAGTATACATTTTTAATTCCTTTCATACAGTTTTTGAGGTCAGTGAGCCAGACATCTGACTATAAAGGCTATTGGTCGTGGGTTCGATTACCAGTCGGAGTATTTAAATTATTTTTATGTCTCCAAACTGGTAAGAAAATTCGCGGAATTCCGCCAGTCAGCAAGCAATGTAGCTAAAATTAATTTTAAGCTTGATAATTGTGACACACATAGGATTATTTAAATATAACCGTCATAAAAAATACCCATAAATGTGAATTATACAACAACTAATGCGAAAAACATTTCTTAGAAGATTTTTAATAATTATTAACACAGATACAGTTAAACACATTTAGAAAACGTATACAAATTGAATTGAATGCAGCGGGATTGGAACCCGCGTCTCTTGAAAACCGTTCAAGCGCTCTGACCGCTAAGCCATGCGTTCTACATCCAGCTACGTTGAAATTCTTATACGCTTATTACAACTTATATTTGTTGTTAGCAGCTCTGTAGAGAGATTTTTACAAATTTCTGCTACCCAAAGATTATTCTACGAACACGTTATACTTTTCTATGGTATGTAAAGACAATGGTATTTAATAAATATATATTCAAATTTGTATACATTTTCTAAATATTTTTTTTTCTATTTCCTTAGTGTGCGAATAACACTTTAAAAAAATGTTAAAAAAAATACAGGTACTGTTTTTATTTAGATACATGTCGGCAATATAATATGACGTGTTAAAGCTTAATTTTCAAAAGAATATCCTCATCTATTGCCAGATAAACTAATTAGTCAAACAATATTTATATTACACATTTGTCGAAATTTATGACGTCAAGGATATATTTGTAACAAAAAATACAGTGGTCTATATATAAAAACACAAGAAACAAGCACAAATTTGAAACCAATATCACAAAGGCAACATGTTATAGTTCAAAGTTACTTAATGACAGTGTCATTTTCAGATGCCAGACATCAGAAATCACTTCGTAGCGGATGTGATCGAGAAAATTAGGAGAGTTCGACACGAGCGCCTCGTAACTTCAACTAAGCTTTAAAGTTTCGCCGGATGTTTAGTAGCTGTTCCTTTGAGTCTTGGTGTTTTAAAATTGGTCGAGTTGGGCTTTATTTTATGTAAAAGACATATTTAGAAAACGTATAAAAATTTGAACGCAGCAGGATTTGAACCTTTGAAAACCTTTAACTTTATTTTATGTATCAAAGAGAATATTTATTTTTTCAGAATGAGCCTTATTTTGTTCGCGATTATGTTCCAGAACGATCTTAAATCTGGGAAACTCGGAACCTGGTGTAATTAAATATTAGGATTTTCTTTATAATTTCATTGAGTACATGAAATTATAATAGCAACTGACTATTCTGTTTCATATTTAACTTTTTATGAACCTCTATCAGAATGTTTCGTAATTAATTAATTTTATTTGCCTACGTATATTTTAAAAGGTATATTAATAACAAAATATGAATAATTATTTTTTATAGATTCAAATAGTATTTGGATAAAACTATGATGTATTTAATTACTAGTTAACGCTCGCAACTCCGTCTCCGTTTCCATTTACAACCTGTTGACATTGACATTGACACTTGGAACTAGGATTTTTACCTTCACGTTTTTTTTTCTCAAGTGTATAACCGGAGAGTAAAAGGGAAAACGATTTAAATGTACCAATTCCGTCGAATGGAAATCGTACCTGTAACCATCGTTTTTCAATCAGTCGATCAATTGCTTCAAAGTTCAAAGATTTTTATTTGTCAACGAAAACTGCCCACCACACCGATCTACTTTTACTAAAAATATTTTTAACTGTTTTAAAGAGTTAATCACATACTTAGGAAATTGCAAAAATATTTTGCCATTGCCGCGGTTGAACGGTTGAACGCTTGAACAGTTCTCAAGAGGCGCTGGTTCAAATCCCGCTGCGTTCAAATTTTTATACGTTTTCTAAATATGTAATTTTCAATTTCAATATCAAGAAAATATGAAATTGACAAATTTTTACGTGCTTTATTTAAGACATTTACAGAGGCAACCAAAAATATTTTGTCGGAACAAGTTTTGTGGCTGTTTCTTAGTTCGCTCTTTGTAGCAACTTAAAAGCTTTAGTAAGCTTATTACGTCACGCCACTGAACTATTTGGTATGAGGGTCGTTCTTCTGGAAATTATTAATTAATTTTATAAAGCGTCTTATTTGTTCATTAAATAATGACTGTTGAAAGACGACGTCTTGACATAATTTTATGTATGATATAATATTATAGATTTTAATTTCAATAATGACTTCATTGATCTCTAGATTAATCATTTTCTGTATTTTTAATATAATTAATTACTGAAATAGTACTTATTTTTATTATTATATTACAACTTATATTAAATATGGTTTCTGGAAATAATATATAGTGTAATGCAGTATAACGTAGACAACGTTTCGAAGGTAATTGAGCGTTGGGTTTACAGTCGGAGACAAATTATCATATCTTTCCATACTAACTTTATCAAGACTATTTTATTACTCCTTGACACCGTTAAGCGAGGTGGAGTTTCTCCTTTCAACACGTTATCTTTTTTTTTTTACCTTTACCCTTTTTTCTAAATAGCCGGATATACAGAGAGTCTGCTAGTGTCAAGACACTCCGCTCTACATTATTCGACAAATTTTCAATAGCATCTTTTTGGGAATTTTTTTTTGGGCCAACGCTTTCCTTACTTAGTAGGATAGAGGGGGAATTTAGTGTCAAAACACTCCATTCTCCATTTCATGGCTAATATACAACAGTGGCGAAAGCCAAAGATGGTTTTTAAACTGGTTCTTATTATATAATACTCTACGTATTTGACTATAATTTGTCTTTCCCGTAAATCAAACTTAAAACCTTGTATCCCATAATCCCATATCCCGTGAAGATATTTACAGCAACTATTATATTAATAAAAGGATCAGCAAATTACATAGAAAACAACAAAATTTACGCCCAGCGTATACACATCTTATCAAATTAATAATGAAAAATAATAGGGTATTTGTAAACGGTGGCTATTTCAAGGCAAATTCGTTCCTATTGCATCAAGATAACGACGCTTATTGTGTGTATATTAAAAGTAACTATATCATTTTCAGTAGAGGCCATAGTTTCGAGTACAAAGCAGTTAAGATTGTGCGATAACTGTTTTAATACGAGCCGGAAGTACCAAGGTTGGTTCGAACAGGGCAGTAAAGAAAATAGCAGTCGATTATGGATATGATGCCATACTAAATTGTTCATGGATACAGTATGAATTGATTCAGATGTGTTTCATTTGACCAGTTCGTTATTGATTTACACATAATGCTATGGTCGAAAATGATTTCACAGTTTTTGCACACATAGCGCAGCATTAATTTCCGTCACCCGACTCGCAGTACACTTTTAAATGCGAAAATGGAAAAAACATTTACCCTTTCTATTTTAAAAGTACGAGTACGAGTGTTAAGATAAAAAAATATATTATCGTGTATATATGTAGGTATATTTCTTTTAAGTTTCACACTTTTTCCGGACTAGCACTGTAGTCAGACAGAACCTTGTGTTAAGACTCCGTTGTCCCCTTTCCGCCCGAAATCAATACATTTTCTACTGAATAGCGTAACTGAGTACTGAGCTTAGTCTTAGTTAGGAGAGCAGAGAAATTAAGATTATTTAAATATATTAATTCTACCGGGGTATCGAACCTACCACCAATCGCATTTAAAGTCAGTAGCTGTCCCACTGCGCCACTAAGGCCTCTTACATATATTGCATTAAAGTTCATTTTGTTTAAGTTACGCATACTTTTGAAGCTATTAAATAAGTCAAAAACTATTTTAGTATAATAAACTTAGTTTACGCAACATAAATAAGACGACAGTGTATTACTCGGTTGAGGTACGAACGTAATTTGGGCATGAAAAACGACTTTCTGGGAACGGCTATGAATATTTCACACAATTTAATGTATGGAATAACTCATATATGTTTTGAAGTTCAATTAGATGGACCGTTTTATTGTATATTGTAAATGTAGTGATTTATTAAACACTAGTTGTGACTGGCAACTTTGTTTGGGTTGACTATAAAATTTAAAATCACTGTATTATCCGTTCCCGTTAAAATTTCAAGAAATTCTCTCTTAGTAAACCTTTACTGACAAGGTTGTAATTTGATTTTTGATTGGCATCCACATGCCAATATGCAAAATTTTCCTACGACCAGTCGTTTTGTCACATTCTCTATTTGTCACTAAGTAACGAAAGGATGTTATATAAATAAAAGGTAGGTATAGTGTACGAGTATGTTTATGTAACGAGTAATTTAGAAATGGCTCTAAATTAAACAATGAGGTATAAACAATTAAATTTGTAAATAAGATAATAATTTTAACTATTCTAAATGGACGACAAAAATATTGATAAACATAAAATAAATTTAATTTCACCTGCTTGCTATTTTTTTTGTATTTAAATAAGATTTAACTGTATTTTATAATCTAATTTCCTCTAAAACTCCTTTCCTCTTTTTCTTTCTTCTGTTACTCATTTCTTGGTCTATTGCATTATGTGTATTATAAATGAATTATAACTACACCTTAAATTTACATCAATTACATTTACACATGCCTACTTATCACACTCTAGACAAATATACTAAACATGTAGTTTCATTTTATTAAAAAAAAAAATTCCTAATGCGTATAAAAAAGCTGAGTAAAATTTTCTTCACGCTTTTTTTTAGCATAGTGGGGTCAATTAAAGAGAAATTGGGTCAATACATTCCATTCTCCACTTACCGCCCGAAACAAAATATCCTTGCATATACGCTTTACCAGAGCGCAGAAATAAGAAATATAATCGTTCTCCCTGAGTGGGAATCGAACCCACCGCCAATCGCGCTTATTGTCCGACTCTGTCCCACGTGCCATGATCACCTCCACAACACGACGGCCTCAACAATATAAATTCGAAAACTCCATATCCTGTTCACAATTAATTTAATATAACATCCCATAGAATATTTATATATTCCATTTGGTGTCAACTAAGCCACATCCTAATAAAGCCAGGCTTATCTACTTCGAACATTAACTCACAGCTATTCAATATGACTAAATCTTACAGCTTACATAACCACAGGATTAACTTTAACTGGACCGTCAGTAATTTTGGGTTTGTTTGTCTGTTTGTTATTAAATTAATTTAAAGTCAACGTTTGTTTCGAATAAATATATTATTGCTTTGTTTATTTTATAATATTATTTAAAGATTTATTTTTATTGTGATTAATCGACATGTACATAGAAAACTTTAATCGTTAATAACTTATGATCAACATTACTAGGTCTAGAAACTTGAAAATCATCAACAAACAGGAGAACTAGAGGAAAAGACTCCAATTTTATTATTTCAGTTTAAGCCACAAAAAAATTCTGAAGTTTTGAATATATGACTGTAGGACAATATTCAATATAGATTATATTACAAGAAATCATATATCTACTTGAAAAGTATAAATTACTGCATATAAAACCTAATTTATATTTATTGAAATGTTACAATTCTTTTATTCATTTTTTTTGTTCTATTCTTACCATCATAAAACGTACGTACCGATAAGCAAGAAAAGAAAAAATATTTGAATTGAATCTATACAAAATGAAAATAATTGAAATACAAACCTCGAGTTAAATTTGAATCCAAAACTATTTATCGAACGTTCGAAGACAATACATGTACATGACAACTGTGCTAGGATAGCGTCGTATACATTACATACATTACCTACAAGCATTCAGAAGTACGCACTTGACCTACAATAATCATAATCAATGTAATTTTGGAATTCCTGTTGCACACATTTCAATAATTAATTGTTACAAATATCATATCCTGTTTTAAGCCCTTTTTATCTTTTATCTGTATTTGTCTTTTTAGCTGCAAAAGCTTTTAGCTTTTTAGCATTCAAACGGTTGTGGGTTCAATTCCCACTCTAAGGAATGTTTATATTCAAACTATATGTAGTCCTCAGCCCTGTAAGCAATACAGCGCGACGTTGAGGTCCGACACTCAACAAAAGAAGGCTAAAAAAAAACGTATATGTGTCATTTTTCTTTAACAAAGATTCAATAATATTAAATGTTTAATAATATTAAACGAATCTTAAGCCACTGTTTATTTGTATTGACATTTTTTTAGGATTTTTTAACTAATATGTAGTAATTGAGTTTATATTTGTTATCTGAATAGCTAATAGTTACAGTATCCGGCCAGACAGAATAGTTATGGGCACCGGTAAATATTTTTTGTTTGTAAAACAAAAGCCTTATCACTTTCTAGTTACAAAAATGTACTTGACATTTTCTGTTCTCATTTAATCTAGATCTTCATATTAAATGAGGCTAAACAACTACTAGGTACTCTTTGTCTACTCCGCAAAATATAGGAGACGTTTGGAAATGAAAAATATATAAAACGTACAAAGTTTCAGCTGAACGAACGTTCAGAAATAAGCTTTGATTTAAATCAATGAGTCAGCTTTTCTTTGATTATTTAAAAGATATTCAACATTTTTCTTATTACACTCACCCTTGTTTAGAAATTTCTACTGAATTGTTTAGACTCAAGAACTCTGAACAATTATTTGCAAAAGCCAACTTTGACTTTATTGTGTTGTAACTTTAGTTGTGAAAATGGCATTAAACTTATTGTTCACAATTAATAGCCTTACTGTTTTTTAATTGATTTTTTACTTGTTAAATGGTGAGGGTATGTGCATAGCAGCTTTCCGAACAAATACAGGGTATTGCGTGTTGATTAGTGGAACTCAACGCCGAACTTTGTCTTATCAGATGTGGGGCAAATGAAAATAATTTAAATATAATCATTCATTCAAGGTAAAATATTAATAGGAATCGAATCTTTAACCTATGCATCTTCAGTCAGCAGCTGTCCCACTGCACCACTTGGCTTTGCCTTATAAAAATACATTGAATATTAAATATATACCTACCTGCCTATCTACCTACACGCTAATTTAATAAAATACTTTTTATTAACAACAAAAGGCTTATACTTCTCTCTATTACGTTTTTTGTTTAACTTCTCAATGTTATTTATTCGAAACAAAAATTTTACACAGCACATAGTACAACACAGCACATAGTACAAACTTTAAGATACTTTCAAAGTAGAAAAAAATACCCACTTTTAGTTTGACAATACAAATACTATCCAGTAAAGTCCCTTCAAACAATGTCCAACGAAAACCATTTCGCGTCAAAATTTTCCGTGCCAATTTTTCAGCTTAGTTGCGTGGTTGTAAACAAAAGGGTTTTGTGAAAAACGACCTTTCATCTGCTTAAAATGAACGATTTATTATTATACGACTAGAACATTGTACTTTCTGTTGTGAAATTGTTTGTTGGTTGTCTCGTGACGTTTGACGGATGTCACTAGTTCAATTCTTGAGCCGTGCCAAACTCACATTTTAAAAAAAAGAATGAAATCTAAGTTTAAATTATCTTAATCGAAGTTAAAACATCTTAACATATTTTTATTATAAGACGAGGGTTAGTTCCGCTACTCAACGCGCAATGTATTGATTTCGGACGAAATAAGAAAATACTCGAGGTTCTCCGACTACCCTTTCATGCGAAAAAAGGCATGAAGCTGCTTTGCTTTTCTTGAACTTAATAAACGTATATGTTTATAACAACGTTTTTAGTTACATTTAGCATCGTCATTGTCGTCGTTTACCGTACGTCGCCCATTGCGGGATATAAATCTTCTCCAATTTGTGTGTGTGATTAAAAATTGTTGGAGCATCTTTGGCCATGGTACTATTATTTTAATTTCCTATGAAATCTTGTTTAGAGAAACTTTTGTCAATTAAAATATTTGCTTTATTGTTATTACCAAAGCAATAAAAGTTATTTAGAAATTATGAATACTATAATATGAATATAATTAATATTAAAAAGTATACACACATTTCTTAGTCAATTCACATCTAATAAAACCTTGCAATCTGTTTTTGCCCAAGGCTTCAGTATTATTTTTAATATTCACCTAATTAGTACTTGAATTCACTTGCTTTATCGGTTATAAACGTGTTATTTGCAACACAATAATTAGTATTTCGTACTATAATATAATTAAAACGAATAAAACCAAATTTAATCATAAAACAATATTTGTGGAACTGAAATACTGAATTTTAATCAAATTTTTCAACAAAAACAAAACAATAGTCCTTTTCACTTATACAAAAGTATAATAAATTATTTTCCTAAGTTACAAAAGTCCGATGTACGGCGAGTTCGCGTGATGCAAGACGGTGGACACGCACGCCCAAGGACAGCGAGGAGACGTGGACCCTACCTTACAATTTATTACTATGAAATATAGTTGACTTCGGCTTAAACGCTTAGATTTCCTCATAGCGCCAGGCTGGGCTTGGCGGGGGTTTTGCCAAGGTCAAAAATAATGTCCCATTGTACAATAGATTGGGGGTTACACGAACTGCTACATTCATTTATGCTAAACATTTCATGTCTAGTTCATTGAAGGTTAAATCGTGGCTTTCATTTTTAATGTAATTACACTTTTGGCTCACTGTAGTGACATGCTACGCTGACATTGGTTTTAGTTAATCCCATAAAAGACAAAACTCATTTCAGTACTAGACTATGCATTTTTTTTCCGGTGACAGCAAAAAGGTATAGTTTTTATGTTTTTATATTAATAGTAACTTTAGTTGCTCGATGATATATTATAAGAACAATTTTAATTTATGTAAATAAATGTTGATTTGAAATTTTACATTTATAGTATACCTTGTTATTATATACTTTAATATAATAATTGAATCTTTTTCAGCTAATAATAAGTTAGTATACTAACTGCATCGGTATTCATATGCCAGCAATAATACTGGTTAAGTTACTAACTGCTACTGAGATGCGATGTGATTGCAAATGTGAATTGCAAAGGTCGTAAAAAAGTAAATAAGACTTTCAATAAAAAAAAAATTATAGCTTTTAATAGCACATCATTTATCTTGTTTTAAAAATTTATAAGAAATTACACATAAAGTTCTATTTGTGTATATATTTTGTATGTATAAAACTACGTACAAACTGTACATATAATCTCATATTTTGTTTTCATTCCATAAAGAAAGCTTAGTGTGTGAAATCTAAAAATGATTAATTAAATTTTCTATTTACAAAACCAAGGATTGCGTGGATGTACACCATTCAACACGCTATTTTGACATTAGGTATCCTCTGACGCATCCAGACTGCATTTTGAGTGGCGGATCTCAACGCCGCGTTTTGTATTATATTATAGCAGAGAAATGAAAACAATTTTAACATTATTATTCCGCCGAGTGCGAATGGAACCCGCAGCCAATCGCATTTACAGGTAGAAGCTGTCCCACTTCACCATAACGGCTTTGCTACTAAAAATATGGTGGTCTAGGCATATAATACAAAAGAGGCTCAAATAAGAATTATATAAAACAGGCCAATTTCCTTATTAAAAAAAGGGTCGGACCGTTGCCCGCCACTCTGTTTCATTTTAAAACAAAATTTATATTCAATTAAGAGCTATTTTAGCAAAACAAAACAATAAAGGGTTTTTGATGTTACCGTAATTGGGTGTGTTAATTAGAATTTGAATATAATTGTAACAGATTCTGCAATAAGTAAAATATGAGTGTAATATTCTTTGCGATACAATTAATTTTTTTATTTATAGTTAATTACTTAGAGAAAAGAAACTTTACACTTTTTCCCGCAAAGCAGGGTAGTCAGAGAGAATCTAGGGTCAAGACTCGTCGTAGGTTACTTAGTGACTTTAAAAACTGTAATATTTGAAAAGTCATTAAAATAGTCAGCAAAAATAAGTAAATTGCATAAAAAGGGATAAAACTAATTCGAACATTTTGCATATGATTAAAAAAAACATATAGGATTCTTTTACTCTCAGTTTTTGGCCTCTGTTTTGTTTGAAATTAAGCACACGTGTTCGGATCTGATGACAATACAACACAGCTTAAACCTGTTATCCTAGCTAGGATAATAAGTATGAACAAAAATCTTTTAATAGTAATTTGTTTTACTCGATTCAATTTACAAATGACAAAGCATAGTTTAGTTACCCCGAGTATAGGAGAAGGACTGCTGAAGACTGAAGGCTGAAGGACATAAATTGTGTATTCAAATGTTTTAATGGAATAGATTATAATAAGATTATCAACAAAGTCGTCGTAGCGAATTGGTTATGCGCCCAGGCTAAGCCGCGGTTAGAGCATAAATCTTATGCAGAATAAATGTTACCTTGTAAGACGTTCCATTCCACGAGTTAGAATATAAAGACTTAAAAATGGACAAATTATTAATATTAATATAGGTCCATGCTTTACCAAGTTAATCGGAAAAAGGTGATATATACAGGTACCGTACAAACGCCATACGCTAAACGGGCTACGGATTCTGTAAACTGATTGCCTTACTACTTTCATTGCCTTATCCATAATATATGCTCTAGAGGGCATCCTCGTGATTTTTAAGTGCATTATTCACACTTTGTTACCGAAAGTCATCTGACGTCTACTCATCTATCCCTTACCATTCTAGTATCAACTGTCAACAAAACCACAACAAGCACCAAGTAAAAAATAGAAATAGTACCAAGTTAATAGTGCTAGGTTCTTATAGATTGATAAATACATAGGTACAGATGAAATTTATGAAAGCGTTCAAAATATCTGAACTGCATCAATTAATACCTCCGAGAATATAACATCTTTATTATACAATATAAAATAATAAAATAAAAATATATTTATTTGAGTTTCACATTTTCTTTGGTTTCAAACGAAGTTACTAGTATAATAGAAGTACTTGTGTCAGGAGGCCCCGCTTTTCCTAAACACTTTATACATTTGAAGAAATAAATATCTACAATATAATCACCTGAACTCAAAAGTACACAAGTCTGTTTAAACAATTCATTTAAGTAATAAGATAATTAATTTTCGTGTTTTTCTACAAATTTTTAATGAAACTATTTTAACAGGACCAATTGCGTATATTTTGGTACAATCTATAAATCTATGACGACGAACTGTAGCGTTCGAAACGTCCGGTATCCAAAATGTATTTTTAATTCCAAAATATACACGTTTAATCCGGTTAAAATTATTTCTTTTAAGTTTTTGAACTATTAAACAGAGTTGAATACAATAAACGACTTATATTTTGCTATAACCATGCGTAAAACAGCTTTACATGTATTGTGATTATGAAATAAACAGATTTTTAAAACAAATATAATTTATGTATGTCATGTAATAAAACTCTACAAAAAATACTTGTCTCATGTAATAAAACTCTACAAAAAATTCTTGAAATATATTGTGTATTAAACCTAAGCCCTCTAAGCTCAAAGCTATCATTTTAATAAAGTCAAACAGTAGTTTTATCCACAACATAATATCAACAGCCATCAAAATTTTGTATAATCCAGATTATTAAATGGCAAGATCTGTTGAAAGTTATTATATCCAGTTTTAATAAAAATAATCTATAATAAATAGCATAACTTTTAAAATAAAATTGTTGATTAAAACTTTCATGTGGATTTCCGATTCTAATATTAGACAATTATACAACGACTGCACTATAGTTACCACACAACGAATAGTTATAACTGTTAAAACGCACATTTTCTTCTTCTGCATTAAAAAAATACATTAAAGCCGTTCTTAAAAAAAATATTGTATAAAAAAGTGGGAAACGAAGTGATTTGACACTAACTTAAGGGAAAAAGTGTGAAACTGGCTCGTTATATGAAACAATGATAGTGTTTAATGTGCCGACAGAACCTAAAGCTGTTAAGCATATTATAACTGTAGCATTTTAAAGTACATGTGAATATAATAATTGTCTCTACATTATAAGAACACACACACTATTATAACCTTATATTTATAAATATGATTATTTAATAAACCTATTAAAATTTAATTCACAAAGAAGTCCTTCGAACTGTTAATTTGTAATAAAATTGTTAAAACTCTATTAGAAAACGTTTTCTAATATATTAATAATAATTAATAATTAATAATTTTATACGTGTAAAAATTTTAATGCAGGGGATTCGAACCCAGGCGTCTGGGCGCTCCTTGGACGTTTTTCAAAGTTGTATACCTTTTCTAATAATATTTTTCAATTTCCCAAATTTCTGTTAAACACTTACTATATATTAAAATAATAATGCATAATATATCAAATCTTTTAATAAATCATTAGCTAAAAATATTAATATACTTAGAAAACATCAATATAGTGTAATAATTTGATCGTTAGAAGTAGTGTATATACTTTACTAATTACACCATAACATGAATAGGAAAAATAATGGTATAGGCATAAAAGCTTTCATATTTCGTATGGGAACAGCTGTTTTTTTGGCTAAGTAAGTGAGTAACAATAAATACTGTTTCATTGTAATTTAAAAAAAAGATTATTTTCTTTGTTTTAGTTTAATTTTGTGAATTAATTTATTTAGTAGTACAAAATTTTTTGAAATTAACAGCTTTTTACAATTATTGAAATTATTATGTTTAAATTTACTTAAAATAATACTTCTTATTGGGGAATCGACTAAAAATTGTGTGTTAATTTTAAAAACGTATATATATTTTAGTTACCATACTCTCCCAAAGCATTTTAAAAATGATTATTTCAGTAAACTACTACAATAACACATTTTAAATAAATAATTCCTTTTTAAAAAAAAATACTCACCTAAAGTTTTAAAATCCACAAGTCCATTTCACCATCACATCACAAAAAAAACTACTTTTAAAACCCCAAACTGAATATAAAAAATGCTCATTTATCTATATATTCACAAATCAAAAGTTACATACATTTCACAAAGTTTATTCAAGTCCTTCCCACCATTACGAAAGTCCAGGAAAATTTTGTGGACGAAATACGTCCGAACGACACGGCATTCGGCCAATTACTAAAATTCTCACGCTAGCTTGCGCTAAGTACGGCAAAGCGCATGCGCGAAACCGATTGACACTAGCTTATAAGCTGTACGCGAATATTCATAAGTTAGTTTTTAGTTTTGTTTTGACGGATGTTACCCTTGGGTGCTATAGCACAGTTGTTTACGATAACAAGTATATTTGTATGAGATTTTTTCCTTTTTACGAATGCGTTGAGTTTATTAGATATATTTTATATATCTACTATTGTTTGATTTTTTTTTATTTTACTTATATTATTACTTTTATGTAAAAAAATACATTAGAGGTTATTACATTGACTCTTATACTCAACTTTACTCTGCTATCCCAGTCAGAGAATTTTTATATAATACAATGATATAAATATGACGAGTATTTTAAATATCTTCAAATTAGACAAAGCATAACATTGGGTTCTATTAGATAGCGTTAACACGCTATGTGATAGAACGCAATATAAATATTGTATTGTATATTATCAGACAAAAAATTAAAACGAAGTGTCCTTAAAATCGATTGTCTCTACTTTACCCTGCATAGAAAACTATATTTAAAAGTAATAAAAATTGCAATTTCCTTAATGAAAAGCAAATGCATACATCTATCTGATTTGGTAG
Source organism: Podotricha telesiphe (assembly GCA_038994665.1). Lineage (NCBI taxonomy): Eukaryota > Metazoa > Arthropoda > Insecta > Lepidoptera > Nymphalidae > Podotricha > Podotricha telesiphe. The sequence continues at coordinate 451,722 of JAOYRR010000250.1, forward strand.
AAACGACCTAGAGTTAGGACACTTCATTCTCTACCTACTAACTTTGAAATATTGCACGTTTGATTGCGAAACCTAATGCCGCACTCTACTTTACTAGAGCTAAAAAGTATGCGGCAGACACATGAAGCCAAGTTCAACTAAAAACTGGCTACGGCTCAGCGTGGAGTAATATAGTACGACTTTATTTAATTTAATTTCTAGATTATGTAGACTTATTATTACCCACTTATACCTCAATTGTTAATTTCGATAAAATTAACGAACATTGTTAATTTTGAACTTAAACCACTCTCCCAATATCTCTCCTTTCGACATATATGTTTAAAGATATTGTGTAGAGCGAATTGTATTAAAATAATTTACTTTAAACAAAGAAACTTACTGTTTTATATATCAGTTAAAAGATTACTTTACTAGCTCGAGATCCTGTTGGTAAGCGACGCACGACACCTGTAATAAAAACAGACAGTAATGACGACAGATATAGAGCTTGCTAAGTGTAACATTACTTGTGCAGTCACGTTATGTTTTTCTTTTAGTGTTTTGCTGCTTCGACAAACTTTCAAAAACTCACTACAGGCTATATGTTTTACACATATCCTGATATTATATGCTAATTAACCTTCATATGTAACTAAATATAACTAGACTGAATATAGGTACTCCACCGAATTCGATAAGATTTAACTATTTTTTCATCTTTTAGTTATATTAGTTTAAACGGCAGTATAATTTAGTCTTTTAATCTGAATTAGTCTTGTATATTTTCGTATTCGAAAATATATTTAAGAAAACGTGACGTTTCAATTATAACACGGATTACTGTAAAATGTTCAAACTAATCTGGTTAAAATATTTTAATCCGTTTTTAATAGTTAAAATATTTTGTAAAAGTCACGAAAACCAAAGATCATAGTATATTTTGCTGCCTCAGCACTACAATGTTTCTATTTTTCTAATTTGTTTTGCTTATTTATAATACATACAAATATAACGTACTATCATAACTAATACGATAATCAATATATTTCTTTCCTGTTTCTACAATTTGAAAGTGTATAAGTCTGTATGTCATTTGTGGGTTCAAATCTGTTTGTGTGATACGCAAATACGTTTTTACTTTTTATTTATGTATTATCTAATTTGATTTGATAGGACGTGGTGGTAAAAGCTCTATATTTATTTATTATTTTTAATTAACTGTTACGTCACGTTTCCGTAACGCTTTTTTATTAATATATGAAATGAATCTCTTACAAGAGGCCAACCGTCTGAATATCGTATATTTTTCCAACATATAGAATAAAGAATATATTAAACTTAAGTTTAACAATCAATTATAATAACGTGTCAAAAAAATCTTTTCAATTATTTACCAATGTAACAACGAAAGAAATTTTCAAAGAACAATTATTATTAGTTCATCAGCATTGAAATTAATCCGCGAGACATCTTTTAAATCGCCGAGAGCTAACATCTAACCCCTTTTATCAGAACGATTGTACAAAACCACTCAACCCTTTTAATCCTCAATCCGAAGTGCGTCCGGTCGTTAGTCGACATTAATGGAATCCTCCGACTAGCCTTCCGTGAAAATAACAAGGAAGGATTTTGGTGATTCAATCGTTACAAACAAAAGCATAAGTTGACATCTGAAGAAAAATATAGAAGAAAGCTGCAGTTCCAGGACTTTAAAACCTTTTTGGCTTCATTTAATTATTCAAATTTTAGACGGCTGTTGTCTTGGCTTTTTTTTAACCGTTCGCTCCAGATAGTATATAAATAGCAGGTTAGGCAACCAGGTTTTTTTGTTACCATTTGCCTGGCACCAAAGAACTTGTTTGGAAAAGTGATTAACAAAAGAAAATTCCCTTTGAAGAAAGTCTTCTTTCTTTTGTTTTGATTGCTCCATAGTTTTGCATAACTAATAGTTTAAGGCCAATGGATATATTATGTAAACATTTATTAACAATACCAACAACAACAGGGTACAGGAGCACAGACGTGATTTTAGAATTGAACATGCGTGCGTCATATGATTATGGAAGATGTCCAAACAGCTCCAAAAAAAATCTTTTTATTGAGATTTTAATCTATAATTTAAACATTCAGACTGCATCGCTATGATGATTAAATTTACAAAAAAAATACAAACAAGTATATTACTAACTTCTATACTATCAATTTAGTGTGATCTATCTGTGACATTAAATCATTTACAGTAATTTAATAAGAAAATAATAAAGCTGCACTCAAGAATTAGGGTCTCAATCTGTTATTAACAAAAACCAAGTTGGCAACACACAAAATGCCCGGCAACATGTTGAGACGTGTTTGCCTTGATTAATTAGCTAGAACGCGAGGAAAGCACTCGGGAACTTAAGCAAAAAATTGGCAAAGTATTATAATCCTTATTTTTATAAACACAGAAGGTATTTCCTCTTGCCCATTCCGAATACCAACTTTGTTTTGTTTCATAATTATTATGGCGTATTTGCTTGTGGCTCGTTCCTGTCATATGAAAGTAGTTCACGATTGTGCTTGTGATAATTTGGACATATGTGCCCCGGAATATATAGTTGTTACATAATCAGCATTCACGCAAATTTTACAATTAAATAGTTTTGACTGTTTCGAAAATTAGATATTAAGGCCATTATTCTGTTTTAGCAGAGCAGGCTATAGAATCTAAGCGTAATGAAAACAGAGCCTTGTTAGTTAGTAAATTAAGAGTAGAGCTTAAATAATATTATATTTAATATAGATATAATTTATAAATGACATCTCATAAAGGAACAATAACAAGGTACGAGAGACATAGGTAATTCATATTTTTCTTCATTTTCCTGTAATTCGTATAATATTATGACCAAAATTAATGCTAAAGAATTTATATTGAAATGGAAGTACCTTATTAATGAGATGAGGATAACTTAAGAAAAAATGTGAAAAATATACTACAATATAAGTTTATAAATAAATTTTATCAGTTGAACCCAAATTTACTGTAATAGTATACGATTTTGACTATTCGATTTTTCCGTCAATGAATTTGATATTATTTGCTTAAAATCAAACAGGTATATATTGAATTACTATATTAATACAGCACATACTAGAACCGATTTATAAATGTACCTAGTCCTGAACTACAATAGTTTCTAAGTATAATTTAGGATTATAAGTATTTATTTGACTTATATATACATTACATTACATACATCCAATACATTCTCATACTCAATACATTCCTGCCTAGAGTCTTGATCAAGATAAATATCAATAAACACAAATTATATCAATTAGGACAATAATTAAAAATAAAAACAAATTAACTATTAATAAAGACATATTTAAAATACGTATAAAAATTGGAACACATTTGTTTTCCAAATATGTATTTTTCAATTCCCTGAGTGTGCGAATAACACTTTAAAAAATCTTAAAAATTACACTTTTAATGTTATAGTCAAAATATTTCTTAGCTATTGTAATATGAAATAGACACCGAACAATGTACTTTCATGATATAATGCCATTATAACTTGCAACTTACATTGAAAACTGACTAACTAACTTCAAACTCTATATAATATATTCATAATGTGCAATCACCCTTATATTACACAGACCCACACATGTAATAGAATAGCCGTAACTTAGTTGGCTGTAATTGTCTTAGCACTTGCAATCTCTAGGCTCCGTATTTCGTAGCAGCGTAGCCTTCCTTGCAGCAGCGTTGCCTCGTAGCTTCGTAGTGCCATAGATTCGTAGCTCCGTAGCACGCTAGCACTCCGCTTACTGGAACGCTACAAATAACCTACAAGCAAATCTAATAATGTTTAATGAATTCTGTAACGTACTATGAACATGAGAAACCACAAGTTGTATGTTCTAAAGCCTTTATACTCTGGACTGAATATTATGTAAGTTTTAAACTAAAATCTTTGGTTAAGTTTTGAAGTAAGTTTTCAGTCGCAGGAGGTAAAACGTTTCATTAAACCACAATGTTCTCTAATATTGTATTTTAAATACATGTAAAATTAAGTTAAATCTATGTTTAATATTATTTGCATTTTAGTTGTCTGGATGAAAAGTAGAGAATGGAGTTTCTTGACAATTGGATTCTCTTTGTAACCCTGCTTTAAATTTAAAGGACATAGCGAGATGCTGGTTTTTTTCTTTTTTGAAATAATAAAATATTTGATAACATGAATTCCAATATTAAAACAATTCAAAAACCTTTAGCTTATTCAACACAATATTACTATTACTTTAGTCTGTCGAATGTGAATAATATTAATGATTTTAATATTTTATTACAACAAAATTATTTTTGAAGCAAGCCGTGCATGTCTTTAGGTAACTTGACACTAATTTATCTATATTATGTAAAATGTGTGATATATTTGTATAATTATACTATAAGTAACGTTATAGGGTATGCCAGCAAGCAATACCATCTAATCTGGAAGGAATCCGTGTGTTCAACTCGAATATGCCAAGTATAAGCTTCTATGATTCTGCACTGAATACTAAAACAGATGTTATACGGCAAAATATGCAAAGTGCAAGGATTACGCAATTTTGACCTTTATTGTTTAAAAAATAAAGGCTATATAGCTATCTCTCTAATCTTAACACTAAGGAATTAAGTCTCTATATCTAGATATGCCATTCAATTATTCATACATTTCACACTGCATATATCACATTCAATGAAAATGTACAGATCAAATTAGGAGATTTAAAGCTTCAGACTAATTTTGGCTACAAAACGTCATTTAGAACTAAACATAAGAAATCAAAATTTTATAAAATAAATTATGTAGGCCTGTTTTCATAACTTAAACGTATTTATCGTATTTCTTTATGTTACTCAAATCTCAGAAACAATACATATTAGTAATAGTATAGATATATTATCTTTGTCTCTAGAACGGATGCTTACAAATTCGAATACAGTGATTACGTAAAAATCCAAAGGTAATTTATCAAAACATCTTGTATTTTCTCTATTTTCGTAGAAAGTACTGATTAGACTAAAGCGGCGCGTAGCGTTCAGTTACGCTTCTTAACACGTAATGTCTCGTATTTGGGCGAAATTTGGAGAACAGAGTGCCTTGACAACCCTGGTGAGATTCTAACTATCCGCTGCTATCCGTGAAACTGTAAAGAGCTATGGAGAAAATAACAATTTTTCTCCCACAAAAAAGGAAAAAAAATATATATTATATTGTATTTATTTTAAATACATGTAAAATTAAGCTAAATTTTTGTTTAATATTATTTGCATTTTAGTTGTCTGAATGAAAAGTAGAAAATGGAGTTTCTTGACAATTGGATTCTCTTTGTAACCCTGCTTTAAAGGACATAGCGAGATGCTGGTTTTTTTCTTTTTTGAAATAATAAAATATTTGATAACATGAATACCAATATTAAAACAATTCAAAAACCTTTAGCTTATTCAACACAATAATATCATTATTACTTTAGTCTGTCGAATGTGAATAATATTAATGATTTTAATATTTTATTATATAAAAATTATTTTTAAAGCAAACAATACATTATATTGAATTTATTTTTTACTTATATGCGAGAATCAATTCTAATTTATATAATTAAAATTTCCGAACATTATAGTTATATTTACTACCACTAAGCAATAATAGGTTTCTATGATCAGTAGCTAAAAAAGCAATTGATAATATCCTGAATTTTACAAGCTAAATATAAAATTGAATTGAAACAATGTAATCCCTTATTGAAAAGACCTGACCCATTGAAGTGCTCTCCATAGCGAGTTATACGTGCAAAGTAAGGATATATTATTTTAGGTGGCCCCACAAGTGATAGCGAAAATTGAATTTTGGTCCTTTGTGAACTCAAATCGAGTTACATTGAGCGATGACGTGGCCGAGTACGTCAGTGCGCAATATATGTGGACATTTATCATAAACTCGTGTTTAATATTTGTTTGTGTTGAACTATATATGAAGTTTCTGCTATGTTTATCGAATATCCATTGAAATTTGACTTATCAATAAAATAGAAATTGACTTATAAATTAAAAAACAAAAAAAAACTTTTCGTTTTAGCTGCACACTTATTCCTGCGTTTGGTACAAGAAAGAGAAAGAGAGCCTGGTGTCAATAAAATGCGTTCTCCGTGGTTAGATGTAGTATGCGAATTTTTCGTCTTGCCTTATTTTCTTATTAGCAGAGTTTATAAGATAGCAATGTACTATAAAAATATTGTCAAATCGCCACTATAAGAAGAACAGATAAGGCAGCAAAAACATGATTTAGTTGTTTTAAAATGTAACCGTAGGATTTCCATTAACGTACCCCGCCGAGCAGGTCTCGTTGAGAAAAGGGTCGATGCTCTTAATAGTATGAAATAAAATCACCACGCCACGTCTTTGTTATTTTTGTTTCTCGTATATAATATATAACATCTATTATTCATGTAAAAACTGGCAATAGTTGATGACCATTAAAAAAATCTCACTGCTTTTTCAGAAAGCTTAATTTATAGGAATTTTATTATATTATTAAATTGACAGACATCGTGGCGCAGTGTGTCAGCGTCTGTCTGTATACGCGATGATTGTGGGTTCGATTTCCAGTCGGAGAATGATTATATATTTTATATTATTATCATTATCCAGACATAGCGCGGTTGAGTTTCGACACTCAACATGCAATGTCGCGGATCCAGACGGAAAGAAGTGAAGTCGGACAGAACGGAAAGAAGTGAATTCAGCCGGAAGAGGAAAAGACGGAAGTGAGGAGCAGAGTGTCTATGCGGGAAAAAGCTTGAAGCTGTAGTGTAATATGAAATTGACTACAAATAGGTAGAAATCGGCTACTTTTGTTGAGATTAATTGCAGTTAAATTTGAATTACCTTGTTGGGACTCTTAGACGTGAAAGCACTAATTTAGATTAACTGTTTTGTGTTTTGTATTTTTGTTAGTCATCAAGTTTGTATGAAAAATTTCATATTTACGTGCCTGGACGAATATAGGTCGAACCACTTGTTTATACATTTATTAGTACAATTTCTTATTGTAAGCAAATATTTTTTAGCATTTCAAAGTGTTATTCACCTACTTAAGAAAATTGAAAAACATATTTTTAGAAAACGTATTAAAGTTTGAACGCAGTGGGATTTGAACCCGCGCCTCCTGGAAACTAAGCGCTCTGATCGCTAAGCCAAGTTCTACATCCGGCGACATCGAAAACATTATATGCTTATTATAATTTATTTTTGTTGTTAGCATCTCTGAAGAGAGATTGTTTTTTGTTTCAACTTTTTCTTTATTACTTACTTTACTTAGTGTTTTGATATTAAGAGTTTACTATAGACTTCACTAAAACGAAAATTGCATATGTCCCTTCCGCAATTTTATTACTTAATAGCTGTAATTATCGTTCCGTATAAAATTGCTATACCAACCTAGAATAGTGACATTCACTTGTTAACGTAGTTAGGCAAAATGGGCTCTAAAAACTTAAAAATAGGCATCAAAATGGCATATACGCGTTTATAATCTAGCAAAACTCTGGCGTACATAAAAATAGTAGTGGCTAAGAACCCTTCATTAAAATAATTCATTTCATTAGTCCACACGGACACGCAAGTTTGTTTTTAAAATTTAATCATACTGTGACCTTATTTCATTTGGGCGCAAAGCAAACCATGGAACAATAATTAGCATGAATTTCACCTCACTCGTAGGTACTTTTCGTTAATTTCAGATGAGATTATGCAAATGATATCGTAACGGCCCAATCTATAACATTTTTAGATATACTGTTCGTAGAGTATAGTGTTCGGTTTTTACAGTGGGGCAGCATTTGACTGTACCCACAGCCATTGCATTAGCAATGGCTGTGGGTTCGATGCCCAACCAGGGAAATGATTTGTTTATATTTTTTGACTTTGAACTAACCTGCTGTATGGAATAAAGCGTGAAGTCAAAAAAAGAATAATGGTAGTGTTTTAAATATTAGATTATTATTATTTATATTTTAATTATTAGTAAAGTTGGTATTAAATTTTCCACTTTTTATAGACGTTGCCTTGTAAGATGAGATAGTATTCTGTCGCTTTGTTTAACCGGATCTGGTGAATGCATTAAATTTAAATATTCCCAACTGGAATTCAGACTTACAATAGTTTAGTAATAGCTAATTATTTGTTACAAATTTCTATTAAAGGCTGTTGATGTTCATTAGGTAGTTTCATCATAGTCGTGATATTATTATAAAATTATATTTGAAAAGGGCAACTGTAGAGTATCTCATCGGTTTTTCTAGGCAGAACTGCCTTCCGAGCCGGTAGTAGCTTCCCGTACTGACAAAACTGACATTTAATATTAATTGATGTTTTAAAAGTAATAGTAATTCGATTGTAATTAGCATGTTTGAATAAAAAATAATAGATTTCTATTATATTGCAAAACATTGGTAAAAAGTACCTCAAAACACCTAACTACCGCCCGATACCGAGATGACAATTGACAATATTGTTAAACATTTACCAAAATAGACTTGAATTGAAAGCATGATATATTCAATACTTATAAAATTTGCACCTATACATTTCACACGGTCTAAACTCTAATGCATTCAAAATGGCGAATACGTCGCCTGTAATAATAATTAGAATTTATCGTCAATTAAAGTCGTTCAAGTACAGTTGTTCTACAGAATAGTGGCCTATTAGTTCATATTAAAACACTTATTTGTCCTTACATGTTAAGATGAAATAACCAAGTTGGATGTAAGCCACGCTTGGCTACGCTCAGCCTACCTTGTTAATAGCGCGATTGTTAACAGGGGGTCGTCATGTAAAGGCCGCCTGGTGTACTTTACTGATGGTATATCTAGATACGTATTACGGATATGAGAAATATTTTAGGCCATGGCGCAGTGGAACAGCGTCTGTAAGCGCAGTGGTTACGAGTTCGATCCTCAATCTAGGGTGGATGATTGTATTAAAATTACTTTCATCTTCTATATAATAATAAAATAATTAAATAGAAAATTGGTTACGTGTAATATATTTTTGGAACTACTGGATGAATTTGAATGAAACCTTGTTTGTTGTATAGTTTTTAAAGCTAAACTATAAGAAATAATGAAATGACGCCTTTACAAAAGCTATTCAGCGTGATGGGCATTTTTCGTAAACATAAAAGTAAAAATAAAAGATAAATGTAAAAATAATTATTCTTCGATGGAAGCGGTTGATAAAAAATATTAATTTGGGAAGGGTCGTTGAGTTTATGCGAACGAAGTTGGGAGCGGCTACTAGTACTAGATGTATATTATTATTATTATTATTATATTATTCTTAGGACCTTCGTGGTTTAGTTCATATATGCCTTATTTAACAGCAATCGGTCGAGTAAGTAGAGTCAAATCTCGCTTAGGATGAAATATTACCAACACATTGTTCAGAATTTTGTAGAGAATTAATGCAAGAAAAAGTAAAAAAAAAATAGGAAAATTTGACTCGTTTACTGAACCTTTATTGCTGAACTATATAAACATGAAAAAAGGTTGCTGTAGCCAAAATAAAATATCAAGAGTCTGAAACGGAATATTGCGTCCCAGACTCTCTTTCTTTGTTTAAAAAAGTTATAATATGTGAATCTTCAGTATTGGAATGTTAGCGGCGAACGGAGTGTTATGCCACTAAGCTGATCGTTTCCAAGAATGTCGCTTTATAAGTCTCGGTTGAGGTAGAATAAATAACCGTGACCTTTAGACGCTTTTGCTGTGATAAAATTAGTCGAGACGTGCTCAGTCCACAAATAGTTGTATAAAATTATTGAAGTCCTCTAATTTTATCCGTTTTACATTACGATAACATTTTTAAACTCAATGTAAAATATTCAAATTCGAATTATATATTGCATACTCGTCTGTTAAAAACTGTTGTCTATAGATATGGTTATACCTAGTATTATAGTATCTTTTGTATATGTCATTTGAAGAAATTTTTGATTTTGCTATTTTTGTCAATGTCTAAATTAAAATACTAAAAGTATTTTTTTGAAGTAAAGCAATCTTTACTGATGGTTATCGGAAACAATAGTAGCTATAATGTTTTGAAATGATATTTTGAAAACTCTTCTCATTAGCTTATAACAATTGAACACTATTGCAGTACAGATAACGTTATCTAAAAACACCTTAATCAAATTAGTCAGACAAAGCTCCTTCATTGCGCACGAAGTTGTTTGCAGACTATGAATATCCAAGCTACTCGACGTAGAAAACTGAAATTTCCTTTATTAGTTCTATCTATAAATTTCCTTCTTTACTTCTTAATAGGAACATTATTTCCGAAATTCTTATGGTAATGGAGATATGAAATTTTTCGTTTTACAGTTGAATCTGGATAATTCTTTACAGGTACAGCAGCCCTTGCGATGCACCTTTACTTGCTGCGGTCTTCTGTGTCTCGGGTATTTTGGACTATGGAGGTTTGTGGTGTAGTTTTTATAATATCCGTCCAACGTATACGGGGACCACATTGTGACAGAATATATAAATGGAAATATAGTAACACGCGAACAAAGTTGCGGGTTACAACTGGTTTTTATATTTTGCCCCTCAAAGTCCCTTATAATTTATTATTACGAAAGTGTTATCTTTGTATTGTAGTATAAAAGCTCTGGTTGCAAGAGTTGAGGTATATATTTACTGAATACCGTCATACTTCTTTAATCATTTAATTTAATATGTGAATACAAAAAATATATAAACTTAATATAGTTTGATAAAAAAATTTATTCTTTTATATTGAATATATAAAAAAATTGGCAGCAATAAATATAACATCATAATATTTGTGGAATATTCATCAAAATCTTATCTGCATACGTTTGAAAATAACAGCTTTGTTTTGGCGAGCAGCTGTGTTATATATCACAAGAGTTTGACAGCCAATCAATTTAGAGGTATAAATGTTCATTTTGTTCTATGAATGTTTTGTTAATTATATTGTAATATTTATATGTTTATGCAATTGCAAATAAGATATATATATTATAAAATAAAAACATTAATTCATCATTCATATTTTTATTTTTAATAGTAGGTATATAATATTGTGTCCAAAACCTCCGCTCTCCACTTTTTGCCCTCTTAAAATACATTTCGTTGTAACTCCAGAAATATTGTCTTTAAATTTATTACATAGATAAGTGACGAAATTAACATATTTCATCACTTTCATTGGTATTAATGAAATAATAAATATTTTGTGACAAACGTAGTAGTCAAAATAATTGAAATTTTCATTAATACATATGTTTATTGCTCAACAAACAACATTTAACATTTGTTGCTCTAAGTTTCTAGGAAAATTGCTAAGCCGCGCTTTATGTTAAAAGGAACAATTCAGTGTTTTCAGTTATTCCAAGAATACATTATTCTGTTACATACGAAATTCAAATTAACATAATCATTTCAATTTGTAATAATTTCTGAAAACAAGATATTAAGTCTCTGAAGAAATTTATAGGCATTATATATTGATGGTAGAATATTTGTGTTTTTAGTTTTCCGCCCATTATATCCTATAACCGCGTAGTAGAGATGTGTAATGAATCTACAACTAGTTAGATACTTCCTACAATCACAAGGGCAACATATATACTGTTTTAATAGTTTAACTTCTTTTCCCGCATAACAGATAGATAGACAAGACTTAGTGTCAAAACACTTTTCCACTTTCTACCTGAAATCAAGACATTGCATGTTGAGTGGCGAAACTCAACGTTGCACGTCTAAGGTATCAAATATATCTTAAAAATAATCATTCCTTCGAGTGGGAATCGAACCCACAACCACATTTACAGACGCGGTCCCACTGTGCCATAGTTGTCTCACACATATTACTGCTTTAAATATCGCTTGATATATATATACTTAGCCGTAACCACTAAGCTTAGGAAGCTAAAAACTGGCAAATAAGTTCCTTGGGAAATTAATAGAGGATTAATAGAGGATTTCTGGAAATTCCTACGGAAGCGGGAAAAAGGAATGATTTTTTTATTCAGTAGTACATACAAATGGAGTAGCGGGCTACAACTCGTTTCTACTACAAGCCTGATATGTTATGTTTATTTATTTCAATTATCTTTCTGTATCGTAGATTATGCGCTAATGATATTATAAAATCATGGCGCCGGTAACTATGAATAATCCTTATACTGCTGGGCGATTCGATTAGATAATCCAATTGGCTTATCCAATGGTAAATTAAAAAGAACAACGAACTCGTATACTCATATATTTTTTTATTATATTTTTATTTAATAAATACATTAAAATATGCTAAGTTATTTAAAAAATATATGTGAATTAGCTCAAAATTGTTTGCTTATTTTTTTTTAAAGCAAACACAAAAACATTGTTACTTCAGTAACAATGATCATCAATTATTTAAAAATTACTTATTCTTTAAGAACGATACACTTTACTTATTCTCATCATCATTTGATATATTTTCGCAACATAAACGATACAATTTAACTTCTTTAGTAGTAGAGTTATTAGTTTTTTTTATTATCAGCGAAATTAAATTAAACATTAGCTATGTCTCTTGAAAAATCTTGATTAAAATTAAATTTTGAATTTATAACATAATTAAGTTTCAAATGTAAATTGAAAAAAAAAACAACTCTTACAACTGAAAACTATAAGCATATTCTCAATGACATCCATTAAAATGAACAAAAGACTTTATACTGCTCTTAGAAAATGTAAAAAATGGCATAAAATAAATAGAAAAAAAATGAACACAAATCCATAGAATGAATTACTACGATATAAGTTTTCATTGGTGTACCGGCTGGATAATCTCTGTAAATCTGTGATGGAAGCCGATAAGCTAGATGCGTTTTTATAAGTCTTCCTTGCTACGCCGAAACGACCCTTATTCGTAGCACACAAGTCAATCACCTAGTGACCTGAGGAGTTATAATGAGTTTAAAACTGTAGGAAAAATCAGTATTTGTGCATCAGTAATTGTGCTTTGTGTTGTAACGGGTTAGACACAAGTTCCTATTCTAATAGAATATTTTATACATACTATTATATTTTTTATAGAACAGAGTATTTTTAAATGTTTTTTTAAAGTGGTGAATAACACATAGGAAATTGAAAAACATATATTTAGAAAACGTATAAAAATTTGAGAACGCAGCGGGATTTGAGCCCGCGCCTCTTGAAAACCGTTCAAGCGCTTTGAACGCTAAACCATGCGTTCTACACCCGGCTACGTCGAAGTTCTTATACGCTTATTACAACTTATATTTGTTGTTAGCATCTCTGTAGAGAGATTTTTACAAATTTCTGCTACCCAAATATTATTCTACGAACAATCGTTTGGCAATAGAGCATGCTATTTATTAAATATTTTTAACATTGTTTGTTTTTAGTGTTATTCTCAACTCGAAAATCGAAAAACATTTTTAGAAAGCGTATAAAAATTTTAACGTTTAAAAATAGAACAAAGTAGTATTGAGAGTAAAAATTGAGTTGAGTCGTGGAACTTAATACCGCGTTTGTCTTACAAACTGGCGGTATTTTATATAGCCATGCCTACGACGGTATCAACAATACAATGAATTATAATATTGAGATAAAAATAAAAAAATATCTTATATGTCCAGGTAACTACTGTAAATAAACGAATATAAAGAAGTATTTATCAAATGCGATTTCAAATGTCTTTTTTTTTAAATAACAATCGCACACCTCTATATGTGTATAAATTAAACCTTAGCTAATGTTAAAGCCATTTACAATTTACAATATTATAAAATAGTTTTTTTTATAATTTTATTTTCACTATTCACATATCTACATATTTACTGTAAAAATGTCAAATTAGTAAGTAACCTGTAACAAACAATGTAAAATAAAAAAAAAACGCCAAATAAGCTCAGTTACGGCTTTTCTCAACATGCATCATAGTTAAAAGTTAAAATTCAATTAAGAACGATGCTTTTACTTAGCATATGGTAACCATAATTTTGTCACTGAAATATTTATAAATATAAATGTGTTTTGTTTCGATACAAAAAAATCCAAATGAATTTGAGCCCTTGAATAACAAGTCCAAGCGCCAATTACGCTTTACGCCATGGCGAAAGCTAGCCTTAGGGTGATAAAAATACTACTACACTCAAAGAGTATAATAGAAATTTATAAAAAATAAATAAAAAAAATATTTAATTTCAATTTCCTAAGTGTGTAATGTGATTAACACTTTAAAAATGTTAAAAATAATAAATTATAAATATATATATATATTTATTATTTATTATTTTTAACATATTTTTATATTTACACTGCAATCTCTAGAAGAAAATAGAAACATAATATGTCCATACTAGCTTGCGGTTAGTTCTTCTATTACTCTTTTTAACCTCCATTCCGTCGTACTATACAGAGAATGTCCTAATTTTCCACTGTGTTTTATTAAAATGCATCCACTAGATGTAAAATCCTTGTATTTCTGCGAGCGTCGTAAATTTAATTTACTTTCGTAATTATATAAAGAAAAATATTGCACAATGTGTATATTGTTAAGTTAATGTTTATGAAGGCTTATGTGCCTACTTTCCCGTGACTTTACTTACGGCCGTACAGACCTGTATGGAGAGAAGACCGTAAATACAGGTTAATCCTTTTTATTTCAATTTTCGCTAGGGAATATAATGGATGTTTTTCTACGTTACCTAAAAACATTATAATGCCTTTTAAAACAGGTTGATTTATGTTTAGCTTTTTTACATGTGTATTACCAAGTCACATAAAAATATATAGCTTCACGCTTTTTCCCGTATAGCACGGTAGACAGACAGAAGCTAGTGTCAAAACACTCCGGTCTCCACAATGATGTAATTATGGAGAATGGAGTGTTTTGTCAAACTATAGCTGTAACAGCTAGAGTTTGACTTTAAACGCAATCGGCTGTGGGTTTGAATCCTACTAGGAGGAATGATTATATTGAAACTTATTTTCATTTCTCCGCTCTGGTATCTAATACGAAGCACGAAGCACGGCGTTGAGTTCTGCTTCTCAATACACAATGACTAGATTTGAGAAACGAACATGAAACTGTAAAATAAAAGTTAAATAAAATTTTGGTCATACATTTGGTTGTACGTGGTTGCTTAAAATAAATAAAGAATGTAAATTTCTACGTCTAGAAAGTCAACATTATAGTTTGTAATATTGACGTGGTTTTGTATAATGTAACTTTAAAATAACATGTTTAGTTAAAATTTAAAATTAAAAAACCGAAACGAAACAGATGTTTTAAATTTTTGTCTACATTCGTCTGGACGAATCTTTTAAATGGTTGAACTGATTTTAATCAAGTTTTTCCAAAGCATATCTAGATATATTTCAGATCTTAGTAATACTATGTTATTTCAGCTACACACTTTTGTTTATTGATGCTATTCTACTGAGTCACAATCACCATGTATATACTCGTATATAATATTTTCACAGAATACCAAACTGTGCACCTTTCATAATTATTTCAGACCATTCAAGTCTGTTATGTTTTTCCTATAGTTATTGAAAATTTTTGCCTATTTATTTCTTCTGTTTCTATTCGCTGGCCAAAGACTGGTTGGAAATGGCCGAATAAAAGTAAAAAAGCTACTAGAACCGAGCACGATTTAGTGCGCTCGGTCAGTACAGGTCGAATACTCCTTTAAATGTATAAATTATTGTCATCCAAAAATGGTGTGTGAACTATTAAATAGAAATACGTTCAGAAATTAAAAATAAATTTTGAATTTTAAATTCTAAATAGTGGTTTTATTTAAATTACCATATTTCTTGATTTCTTATTGAATAAGTGATTTAGCAATTGATTCTAAAAGTCAAATATAAGGTCAAATGCCACAAGGCGAGGTTAACAATTTAAAAATTATGTAATAATTTTGACACAGATAAAAAAAATCACGTATACGTGGGGTATACTATATTTGAAATATATATAAATAATTGAAATAATTTTTTTAACATTGTTTTTAAAGTGTTATTCCCACACTTAGGAAATTAAAAAATATATGTAATTGAAATATAATCATTCCTCCAAATCAAATGGGAATCGAACCCATAACTACCGATCCATATATTTGAGTCCGAAAGCTAGACAGACTCTTGCTTTCAGAGTCAGATATATAAATCTATATAAATATGTCTCCCGGTTTATTTGACACCTGAAGATGAATAAAGTAAAAGTGAGTGAATGAAAGAATGAAAAATGATATTTAGATTATTTAAAAAAAGCCTTTTTCCTTTTTTAAAATGTAATCATAGATCATAATTTAAAATAAAACAGTCAATTGCGCTATATAGAGATGCAGCTTAGCTGAACGAGTGCTTGGATTTGTTCAAGACAAACGAGCTGGAAAGACCATTCGGATAGTATATAACGCAATGTTTTGTATAAAGAAATGTGGATGTTTGTAAAATTTTTAGATAATTAGTATTATTAGACGCCACCATGGCAGAATGGCGTAGCATCTGACTGTAAATGAGATTGGTCATGGATTATTACTCGGAAGATTGATTATATTTAAAATATTTTGATTTCTGCGCTCTGGTACGTATAACATGTAGCGTGGCGTTGAGTTTTGCCACTCAACACGCAATATCAAAATTACGGGTCAAAATTGTAGAGCCGAATAATTTTCATATCTTCATTCTTCCGAGGCATGAGTCATATTTAACTTCAGGTTGCTCTGGGGTCGCCTGAGGCAGCCGCAACCCTGATGGCTTTCAGGGAAGTCATTCTACACCTGGAGGTGTAGAATATCTCGTTGGAATAGCTCGTCTAAGCTAAATGGCATTCTAGAAGCGTGTACCGTTCTCCTTTAAGAATCTAGTCTGCGGCAACAAAGCTGGCCCTGTAAAGATTATTTTATTCTTTTTTAACCTCGCAAACTTAAGACTGACGCCTTAAAATAAAGTTGTTTTTTTAGAATCATCAAAACATATCGTTACCAGCTTATATTTGTTATATAAAAAAAACCATAAGTAAAATAGCTCCATTCAAAAAAAATTTACAAATTAACTATGATCATATTGGATTTACGTAACTGCTATTTACTGTACAAACCGTACTTAATTGATAGAATTAACCGTTACGATGTCGTTTGTCATTATAAATATACCGATTCGCTGATAAATATTCAATGAGAATATAATAAGCGGGTAATTTATGATATGACGTTTTAATTTTAGGAAACTAATATATCGTAGACTGTTGTCGGGTTAATGCGGGATTGTTATTTAATTTAGTATCGATTTCAATACAAATTATGTGTTTGCATTTACACAAAAATAGATTTCACTAAGCAAAATCTAGTTAGAGTAGTACTAGTAGAGTAGAGTAGAGTAGTACTAGTAAACTACTGTAAAGTGTTAAACTACTGTAAAACTACTGTAAAGTGTTCGAAACGTCGGGTTCTAAAATGTATTTTCAAATACCAAAATTATACGCGATTAATCCGGTTAAAATAGTTTCGATTCTGTTCAAATTGTGTAATAATCGTAAAAATCAAAGAACTTATTATTAGCTACTTATATAAGTTAACTTTTTATTACAGTTTCACAACTTTTCCCGCATAGCAGACTCTAAGAGAGCCTAGTGTCAAGACTCCCTGTTCTCCGTTTTACATTCAAATTAAATTATATTGCATATGAATGACGGAACTCAATGACACATTTTTGTTTTAAAATAATGAGTGTGAATTTAAAAATTTTATGTAATGCGTTATTTAGAATAATTAACTTACGTATCCTTTAAATGTTAATCTCACGCATCTTTACGCGATTAATACCTGTGGGTTCCAATGCTACTCGTGGAAATTTGTCTTTGTATTCACAGTTGATTTTAATGGGTTGAAAGTGTTTTTTTTTCTTGTAACAAAAAAAAACTAAAAATAAACTAAAAAAAATATATAAATTTTATTAAATATAAAATAGTATTAAACTCAATTATTGTATTTGACTACTCATCTACAGATTAGTTTTTTAAATGAAACTTCAAAAACTGGAAAAGAGTAATATCGATTTTCGTATATTACAAATTTGATGTAATAAAATATTGAAAATAATTTTTAGAAACCGCATAAAAATTTGAACGCAGCGGGATTCGAAACCGCGCTTCTTGTAAACTGTCCAAGCGCTTAGAACGCTAAGCCATGTGTTCTACATCCGGCTACGTCTAAATTCATATATGCTTATTACAACGTATTTTTGTTTTTCAAATTCCTAAGTGTATGAATAACACTTTAAAAATGTTTAAAAACATTTAGTTTCACGCTTTTTTCTACAGGGTAGTCAGAGAGAATCTAGTGTCAAGAAACTACGCCATTTTTTGACCTAAATCGAGACATTGCGTGTTGAGTGGCGGAACTCAACCGCTCTTTGTCTTAGGTACCAGAGCGACGAATGGAAAATAATTTAAATATAACTATCACTCTTTCGAGTGGAAACTGTGCTCACAACTAATCACGTTTACAGCCAGACGCTGTCCCACTGCGCCACAATGGACTTCATATAAGTAGCCTATATGTATAACAATATAACAGTGCCCTATGATAATAATGTTATAGACCCCTAACTAAACATTACTTGTAGGCTCAAGCATTCATGATATATAATTTTCTCCAGATATATCTCCTATATTCTTTTACAAACTAATATAATTTCAAATTTATTTTATTAAGTGTAAGTAACGAGTTGAAGTAAAAAATATTTAAATGAATAACTGTCAGCTTGCGGTATATACAGTATGTAAATAAAAAAATGCAGATTCTTACGGCAAAGCTTAACGCAGCTTTTATTTGAATATAAGAAAACATAAAAAAAAATATCTGCACATTTAAAGCAGCAGGCAAAAACTAACTAGATATATATTTTTTTACATTTTTAAAGTGTTATTCCCACACTAAGGAAATTGAAAAAGACGGATTGAAACGGATTTGAAGACCCTTCAAGCGGCGCGGGTTCAAATCCCGCTGCGTTCAAATTTTTATACGTTTTCTAAATATGTATTTTTTAACTTACTAGATATTAGTTAATCCGATAACGAGGCTATCTCAATATATTATAATTGAATAGAAGGTACCAATGTTACTCAATACTTAATTACTAAGAAGTTTCGCACGAAGCGCACAGTGAAGTGTAAACCGATTTATTTCAAAACTTTATTTATAAAGAGCCTCAAACAGAGCTCAGTGGTGAGGAAAATTAATAACCTGCTAGGTAATTAACGTGAAAAGGTTTTCAATTAATAACAATTTTCTATGTTGTAACGTTTTTGATGGCTGCCTATGAGTATTGCCAGATGTGAAAGTGTATGAATTTCATTATTTTCATTATATCTTACCTTATTTTACCTTATATTTATCTATATTATAATAAAATCGCAAAAAATAGGTTTATAGATGATTATTATTATTATTATATTTTTTAATAATATTTAAGAAGGTAAAAAAAACAGTAATAAAAATACGAATTCAATAAAAAGTTTAAAAGTTTTTCGTTTGTCTGTTTGTAATAGATTTGAATGAAATTAAGACATTTTCCATTGGCCTATAACAAAAAAAAGCTGCTAAATCTGACAACGGATAGTGATAGACCAGTTAAACTATAGCAAGTAAGTAAATGCCGCATTAGTAGCAGTTTTTTAGTATGGTGGGCATTTTTCGTTAACTAATTAATAAAATCATTGAAGTTTGCGGCCGTCTTTGCGGCGATTTCGAAAAATTTTGTTTGTAGCCGTATCCATAACTATGATATAAACTCGAATTTTAATATCGTGAAATATTTATTTCGTGGCTTGGACGGTATGCAAAAAGCGCAGGTCCTGCTAAATTCAATTTTTTATTTGTTTTCTAAAGACATTTAATGTTAGTAATTATTATAGCAAAATCGATACCAAAATCTCAATAAGGGTTTCATTATTAAAACATAATAGTTTTATTACGATATATATATACATATATACAGGACAATTAGAATATACTAAGAAAATAATTTTCATTATTAAGCACACATCTCATTAATAATTTATACGAATCGCAATAAAACATTTACGACAAGTTTCAAGCTGACTTAAAACTAATTAATTTAATAATAAACTTTAATATGTATGCTCGTTCAAATGACACTCAATTTTCAAGTACATATAATTATTGAGTCTACAGTAAGCTGAAAATTTTAGAATGTAATAAAAAATAATAAAACTGTCTATTGTACAAGACTGTTGCGCTTATTAATCAAAAATTAACATTTGTCTTTGTTTAATTTTTTCTTGCTCCTTCTGAAGGCGGAACTCAACGCGGTACTTTGGTAAGACTAATTAAATTCACTTGGTACTTAACATATGCATGTCAATATAACAACGCATTTCAATCGACAAAACACGGACACGTCCAAATTAAGTGAGTCCGGTCTTCTACTTCTAAGTATAAGAAGACTGGTGGTGCATGAAATGGAAACTAGTGTAACATGGGTCCGATATGATTTATTTTCCTTTTAGTATAATAAAGAAAAAAGATACAAATATCGAACAATTTTATTTTATTATAACATAAAAGTAAATGAGCCACTTGGGGCAGTCGAAAAGTGTCTTACTGAAACCGCGATTGGTTGTGGGTTCGATTCCCACTCGGTGGAATGATTATATTTAAAATATTTTCATTCCTCCGCTTTGGACCTCAAAATGCCATTAAAGTGCAATGACTCGATTTCGGGCGGAAAGTGTAGAACTAAGTGTCTGTTGTCTCTACAACCTTGTTTTATGAAAAAAAGAAAAACATAAAAAACGGCTAAATAACTAGCTTACATAAGAAAACACTGTAGGTCAATATCCAAAGAACTAGGGTAAGTAATCAAAAAAAACCATTTGAGTACAGCTACCTGACATTGCACATATCTTCACAATTGATTGCTCATTTACAGTTAACTGAACTAACTGTTTCCGTTTCACTGACCTGATTACAAAGATATATTAATTATTGAATAACACTGCTTTTTTATTACAAGACCATCATAGTATATTGGGACAGCGCCTGTTCTGTGGACACGATGGTTGTAAGTTCAAACCGTATTCGGTGGAATGATTTTATTTAAATTATTTTTATTTTCCCACCTTTACTCGCTCGTGTGGAATTACGGCAGAAACCAGAAGAAGCGGAAAGCGTAGAATCTCGTTGCGTATCTTGCTATGCATAATAAAGCTCCAAGCTACAAGATATATTTATTTATTATTATTTATATATTAACAGTTATGTATAAAGCTATTAATCAAATTCTAAAAAATTCGATATTAATATAAAAAAGTAAATTTGGCGCGCTCATACCCTAGGTAATGTATAAAGAAGATATATGATAGCGATTTCACTTTATTATTATGTGTTAATATTATGTAGCTCTATTACGACTAAAACCAAAATAAATTGATCTAAAATATCTTCTAAACCTTTCTCCGCTCAACACAAAGAGAACATTTTTCAAGTACTTAATTTTGAAAAATAAAATAACCATATATGGAAAAAATTATAGTTAAAGCTTATCATCATTTATTTAATAACAAATTAATGGTTCTAAATAAAATAGCATTAAGATGTGTTGTTAAAAATTTAAATATTTTTTATTAAAACTCGTTTATATACAAGGCCATATAGATGTTACCCAACAAGTAATTTACATGGGACGTCGCCTGACATCGTCTCTCTGAGGACGCTGGATGCCTACAAAATTAAATTCAATTTAGTTCACTACGGACTTGATTAGTTTGCTGAATATAATGCCCTTTATGAGACGCCATAGAATAATTATTATTGTTATACTGTTTTGAACAAAAACAAGACTTCGGTAATTAATTAATATATAGCATATATTAATACATTGATAAATAGCAAAAATTAGTAGAAACTTATAATAACATATTAAAAAATTCAAAATAAAAATAATTCAATTTGATATTTTTAATATTTTAACATACTATATATAACTTTTCAATTTATTTCTTTGAAAACTCCAGTTACAGTAACCATATACGCAATATAATTTACTATTATTAAAATTGTAATACTTAAATGACACTACGACAAGTTAAATCGTATCTTGTCGATATTTTATTATACAAGGTGAACGAATCACAGGCTATTTTTGAAAGTGTCTAATGAGAATCGACTCCTTATTTTGTGGCTTTTCCTCTTATAAGTTTTCCTTTAAGTTATTTACATTTCATTTAATCATATTTAGATTGAAAGTGTGTTTCATGAAATATATATATGCATTAGCAACATCTAGAGCCAACTAAATGTTCTACACATTTTTAAACCTAGCAGGATCTGAATCTACAATCTCTGATCATACTAAGCGTAATTAGTATCATAGATCTAAATTTAATATTATAGTATGAGTTAAATACTGCTATAAATTAAGATAAAAAAAATCATAGTGTTTGTATATAGCCTAGAACAATACAAAACAAATCTATACAATTGTGAGGCCATTATGGCGCAGTAGGATAACGTCTAAATGTAAACGTGATTTGTTGTGGGTTCGATTCTCACTCGGGGAATAATTAAATTTAAATAAGTTTTATTCCTCCGCTCTGGGAAGAAGACATAGCCCGCCGTTGAGGCCCGCTTCTCAACACGCAATATCTCATATGAAAGTGGAGAACTGAGTGTTTTGACACTAAATTATCTGTATCTGTCCTGCTATGCGAAGGCTGAATAGGGAAAAATACAAAAGCAATTCAATTTAAAAGCAGCTAAAATAAAATAACTTACTACTCTTTCAACACACGTTGAATACACTGTGAAATGTTAATTTATAACTAAAATATAAAGCGAAGTATGTCTTTTCACATTCAATCCGAAAAGTAAAACTTTGAACATGTTCCCGACTGTCCAAGTTTCTTCAATAGAGATTGCTACTTTATGTATGGAGTTTAATCTACAGCTAATAATATATAAAAATACTGCAATATTTTAAAGTTAGCATTTTGCCATTTCATTATAGAATTATAGATGTTAAAGACATATTTAGAAAACGTATAAAAATTTTAACGCAGCGGGATTTGAAACCTCGCCTTTTGAAAACCGTTCAAATGTTTATACGTTTTCTTAATATGTCTCTTTCAATTTCCTAAGTGTGCGTATTAACAATATTAAAAAATTATTGATGTTTTTTTATACTGAGTCTTATGTATTAATATATATATAAATATAAAACCATAAAAACATATAAAGCTTATTCGATGTGGTCTCTATTAGCTGCTACTAATTCAGTCATTTAAATGTTAAGGCCAGTTATCAATAGCATCGCTCACTCTTTCTATGGGAAAATTCTTCACTGAAAATCGTATGGAATGTCAAACTGACCATAAATCATAATCCAGTGGGTTCAGATCAGGTAAGATCAGGTAAGATCAGGTAAGATCAGTGGGTAAGATCAGGACTAGATGACGACCAGTCTTCAGCTCTAATGAAGTACGGAACGTTCGTTTCTAATCACGATTGGGTGGATTCAGCTTTATGACCCGGCAGCGAGTCTTGCTCAAAGGACCATTCCTGATTCCTGATGACTGATGATTTTTAACTTTTAACATGGTTTTGTTAAGGGGCTTAACATTCTTTTTACAAAAATATGGCGCAGTTACTCCTTCATGGCTAACTCCACCCAACCATCACTGAAGTCGGATAATGCTTATGTTGTAACCTGTTGACTACTTGAGACATTTCTTTAGAGCTTTCAGCATAATTACGGCTATTTTGTTTGTTGCTCAATTGTAAAAATATTCTCATCCGTAACTATTTTTTTTTTGTGGCTTCCCTTTGCCTATCACTTAAGTAGTTATTATGATTATACCACCCTATTCTTTTTTAAATGATCACTTAAAAAATAACTAGTGCGTCTCTTTAAGGCTGCAAGTCCTAAGTCTGATGAAAATGGTTCTACGTGCTTAGGCATGATGAAGAAAATGTTTCCGATGTCATTTAAACCCACAATTGACACATGAAATTTCTCATATAAAATTTCCTAATTTGTGCATCATATTTTCCAGGTATTTATGTTTAGCGCACATGGTGAATCATCAACGCACAACGCGACCGTACAAGTGAGGTGGTCAACCATCAACTGGGATTAGATTGATAATTGAATTTGGGTCGTTGAGGGCCACATACTCAACTCCAAGCCACCAACGTGCACCTAGTGTTGTCGTCTGCGTAAATGAAAGTCCATGGCGCTGAAGACTGTGTCATCTATCTACCTCAGTAAGAGAATCTTAAACCAAAATAGAGAGAGACAAAGTACTGAGCTATGGTGCATACCTTCCATGGCCGCAATTGGCTTTATCTGACCTACACCTGTCCTCACCATCGATTTCACATCCCTATACATGCCGGTTACGATGTTAATATACTGTTTTGGTACATTTTTCGTTCAAGGGCTCCACCAGATTGTACCAGTAATTTTAAAGAAATTAATGTCGTCAATTTTTATTACGTCCAGGATATTATCGAGGTATTCTGTTTCAACAGCAATTGCTACGCTATTTTAAAAAGGTAATCAAGTTCTTTGGTCCTTCCAATTAGTGTTCCAACATTCTTAGTAGCGAAGCGGACTTTAAGGTTACAATTTGGGACTAGTGGCGCTAACCGAGCTCCTCCGTGACTCGGTAGCTATAGCACACTGTTCGCAGATGTACGTGGCCATGATTCATCCGCAATTCTTAACTTAATTTGTAACTTGTCCATTTGCTTTTCTAGAATTTTGGTGATGGTTTGGGTTTATTAATTTATTATGGATTGCCATCTGACATACAAAAACCGATCCTTTGAGATAGGAAATGAAACAGGTGGTTGGTCTGGGTACAGGTGTTCTAATCAGTACGTGGTGAGTGCCTGATTATTCCGTCAGAATGTTGGTTGCCAGAGCCTGATCCGTTTACCAGCAAAGTACCGGATGAGGTTGGCATTTGGGATTGTGTAGATTGTGTCTACCATCTACAATAAATAAATAAGAGTGGAGAACGAGAAGTGTCTACACGCAAAATTCTCTTTACCCTACCCTAAATACGAGAACATATGTGAAAGTACTACAAAAAAATATAGACTATTTGTAACATATTAATTACATAATGTATCGTTATAGAGATGCAGCATGTGTATCCAATGTATGATGAACATATATTTTACTTTATATAACTACTAATTTAACTAATAAGCTTGTATTCAATCCAGCTTTCGGATTTCTAGTAGCTCGCGAGAAACGATGTTTGCATCTAAAATGTAACTGGAGTTGTAATTAAGCAATCCGAACGCGAGATGAATGAACGTAGCACTGTTCTGAGACGGATTGCTCTTCTTACTTGTAATGCACTAAATTGTATTATACTATTTTATTAAACGTTTTAATTAAAAGCTTAAAACTAAATATATAATAAAGCACTGTGAAGATGTTTGATATTAAAAACTAAGGCCAACGTGACTCAGTGGGACATCGTCTGACTGGAAACGCGACTGGTTGTGGGTTTGAATCCCAGTCGGGGGAATGATTACACTTAAATTAACTTCTTTTCTTATCTCTGGTAGATGACAAAACGTGGCGTTGATTTACACCATTCAACACGAAATGTCTCGAATTCGTACGGAAACTGTATTGTCTTGACGCAAGGATCTCTCTGACTACCTTGCTATGCGGGAAACAGCGTAAAGTTAATTCTTTTTTATTTAAAAAATGGAATGTAATGGAGATGCTTTTAATTATAATTGTATAGTAGTATTGATGAAATTTGTAATTAGATTTACTTTTGTACTGTGAAACAATATATATTATGACACGTAGACCACTTTCGGTTGCTCCATTCTCTGCCTGCCAATCCTCCGTTCATTAGCTTGTTCTTGCTCATGTCTTTAACATTTTAAAGTGTTATTCGCAGACTTAGAAATTAAAAACATTTTTACAAAGAGCTTTAGTGTGATCACGGCGTGCTTTGAACATGCGCGTGTTGAGACTTTGACCGCTAAACCAAGCTTTTTTTTTTCAAGTTTAATATTATCTTGTTTTCGAACGGCTTGTTTTTATTGTTTATCAGCATTCTGTTATTATTTTGGTACATTTAATTTTATTATAACGTTTTATATGTCATGTGACATTTTAACTGTTTCACTTTCCTTATTATGTCCTCCGCCTCTTTTACAATTCCTACGGATTTTGCTGTTTTCCGATATTTCAATGACTGCCCAATATAAATTTTAATACATTTTTCTGCGACAAGGCCCTAGGAAAAAGAATTAAAATTATTAACAGAACTTCGCCTCCATTTGAATCTCGAAGCTTTTGTATACGAAGTCGACAGCGTTGCCTATTTCCAACATTGAACTTGGCTCCTATTTTCATATTTATTTATACTTTAAATGTTATTCAGAAATCAATAAAAACACAAAACATATATATTTGAACTTAAACCATAAGCTTTTTATTCATTGCAACTGGCTGTTGAGATGCAAATGGCGTATACAATCTCTTATAACATATCAAAGAACTTCAAAGCGTGTCACAGACGTTTTCGCTCAGTGCAATCAAAGAGCTGACTGGTATCGTACTAATGATATTGCCGTATTCGGAAATGCATCAAAATTGCAATGTTCCGTGAATTAATTTGCTACTGACCATTTTTTATATGTCCATTGGAGTAAATTATTGGTAACTTACGTGCATAGTATTTTGTACATATTTGAACCTAATACATATATATTTTAATTTCTTTGAAAAAAAAGAATTCTATTCTATTATTCCTGTCAAAAGTAAAATTTAGTCTTCCCATAAATATTTTTACAAAGAAAAACAACACTTTTTTATTACTATTATAGTGTATTAGTTTAATACATTCATAAAAAAACATTAAAAAAATACTTATATGAAGCTGTGAGTAGAAAGTAGGTGATGTTGAGTTACACTCAAATACTTAATTCTTATTATAAAGTAACTTATTTAGATTAATACAGAAATTATTATCAATTTAAAATTTTCATTTTTGTACAAAAGTAATAGCTACTAAAACATATATAATATATATATATATATATATATATATATATATATATATATATATATATATCAAAAAGACGTAAAAAAAATTATATATCTTATTTCACACCTATTTATCACGCAGCTAGGAAAGGTCGTTTCTCTTTACGCGGCACCCTTACCAAAACGGATAGATCTGATATCCTAAATCCCTCTGAAAACTTTAAATAATATAAAAAAGTTACGAGGTCTTTTTCTAAAGAAAGAAAGAACGTGTTAAATATAAACCTGGATTGAATTTTGAAAAAAATTAAACTATTTCGTATGAAAGTATCCCATATTGTCCAACTTGCTAGTTTCACTGACGAGTAATCGTAAAAAGACAAATGGTCAAAAAGCACCTCATTTCAGCATATAGTATACATTATTCACCTTTTTTTTATATACGCTTATATTAACATAATTTGTCATTTCTTGTTGTCGAATTTGTGCTTGAACCTTATATATTTACCAAGATAATCAAAATAACCTGAATATACTTTTATTTTTAACTTTTAAATCATTTTATGATTTTTAAAAACAGTTCAAGTTCTAATCAAATTTCGTACCCGAGATGCTGATAGAAAAAACAATTAGAAGGCCGAACTAATTTGTCTCAACAGGTAGAAATCTACGAAATTGTATGATTATTCATAAAAAGAAACCGCGTAACTCTTCGTTTTTACAATAAATAATTAAAGAAAACAATAACTTCTGGTCCGGTGTAGTTTCCAACATACACAATTGTGTTACATTTGTCACGTCCGGTATAACGAAGAGAATAAGTAGGTTAGAATACAAGTTCCATATTGACTTCACTAACGAGAGGGTGTTTCACAAAATTATATTTCCTACTGCAGAGTTATTAATTAATTATGTCCGCAAAATTATTTTACATTACATTACATTTTATTATGAGGGAATTTATGTAAATTTTGTCGTCATTGTAAAGTTGGTGCGTTGGCTGCTTGTGTTGATGGATGTGAGTTCGATTCTCAGTCGAGGTGTGAGTTCGATTCTCAGTCGAGGTTACGTTTATATGTTATTTTCATTTTGTAGCATTTCATATGGCACTAGCTGTCAGCGCGGCTTGTCTGACCAGTTTAGATAAGCATAAATAGTTTTAAATATTTCTCGACTCGTAATTGAACCTACAACCATTGCGAGTGTAATTACATACTTTCTTACACCTTTCTGGTATCTGTAATAATATAATATCTCAAAAAAGATTAGTTGCAATATATCTTTTGTTTGCTTTTATGAAAAAACTTTAACGATAATAGGATTAATAGTTCTACCAATATACCGCAATAACGTCTTAAACGGCGTTACTTAGTACAATAACATACAATAATATATACTGTATTTAGTTTCATAGAAGCCTGGTCGTGGCGCAGTAGAAATTAATTTAAGCACGAAGTGTTATGAGCTCGATCCCCATTCGGTCATAGAAATCTGGAAAATATTTTAAATATAATAATTTCATTATATTAAAAATATTGTCATTTATTCGCTCTAGAAAGGCAAAGCGTAGCAGTATATGATATTAAATTCGCAATAAATAATATTATTATAAAAAAGTGGGAAATTAAGTGTTTTGATACTAGGTTTTCTCTGTTTTCCCTATCCCTCGTATATCCCTCGTATAGGACAAAACCGTTAAACTGTATAATGATATGAAGTAATTAATTTGTTTTACAAATTTTGAAGACAAATGAAACACCTATGTATTACATACATATTAAGAAATGTGGTTACTAGATTACAATAAATTTTATCATACGAATTTATTATAATTTTAATCATTCCAATATTTTTTTAACTGAGCCTTCTGAGCTGAGCTGAGCTGAACTGAGCCTTAAAACATCATTACTCTTTCATTTTGCGGTCGAGAGCATTTATCATGACTGTTGTAGAGTCAACGGAATCTCGAACTTAGATAGGGATTCAGGCTAAGTACTTGTAACACATAAGGTCTAACATCGCGTGCCTGAATCTGAAATTTGGAAGTGTGTTGGAGCCCGCATTATAGGTATAAAAGCTTTTGATGCCAGTTAATTAGTTGAAGAGTTCGTTTTTGTACGTCCTCAGTAGTACAGTTTATCAAACTAGAAGTTGTTGAGAGCTATGTCGAAGCGGAGGAAATTGTACTTTAATGTGTTCACACAAAGTTCGGAACTGCTTACTGCAATATGTATTATTTTGTTGATATACATTACCACGAAAATTTTCTTACCCCTGTAGTTTTGCTCTTGCGGAAATCGGAAATAAAATATGAGTGCCCTGTACTGTATTGTAGCGTACCAAGTTTGTGTTCTTTAAAAATGCATATTACGACTCAAATTTGAGAAAGTTTTTGACACATTTTAAATTGAAACCTAAAATTGGGTAAAATTGTGTAATTTTAAATAGTTTCAGTTATATCTCCTTCTTCCTATATTTTCTTATCATTTGAAATAGCAGTAGTACTTTATTTTTTTAAAATCATAATTGACGGCCTCTGTTTATAGTACCGACTTGAGTAGCGTTGAGTCCTTCGAAGGCTTAGTAAATCTATACTAACAGTTATTAATATTTAAGCCATAAAATAATTTGTTTCTGCTATGATTAAAATGTTGATTACTATTAGTTTACTAGAATTAAACTTTGCAATAGCCACCCACCATTCTATTTCATAGATTTAGAAATTAGGACACTCGCTTATGATTTACGGTACTTATTCAAGTATTCACGTTAGTAGAGACTTATGTAAGTGTATGTTAGGAATTACGTACAACGAATCATTATTTCGTATTGTAAATCTTCTTTAAACTTCTAAAAACCACTTTACGCTTTTGTTATTGTTCTTTTGTTTTTCTATCGATGTTCTTTCTTTTTCTATTGTTTAGTATGCTGTTGGCACTAGTGACCTCTACAGCGTCACCGGGTGTTGGGGGAGGCCGCGCTAAAAAAGCTCCGACCTTGGCTAAGATACCTCGAGAGGAAATCATCAAATTAGTTCCACGGTTTCACAAGGGAGCCTCAGGTGGGACTCGAACCTCGACTTGCAACACCATTTGTCGTGGGGGACTTGCTTCGCTCAGTTCGAGCTAGGCCTACTGGCTAGAGTGCTTAATACAATGTACGTACTGAATGGCATCGGGCCGTTGGAAAAAACTGGGACCTCGTCTCTAACGGCGGGGACGGTGTGTGTAGCTTGTACGTTTGCGTGTGTGTTTGCTTGTTGTGGCACTTAATTCTGAAATTTTTCTAGGCTAGTGGAGAAATGAAATTAATTGAAATACAATAATTCCTCCTAGTGAAGAATATTACTAATATATTAATAGTTTTTGTCACAATACTATTGAGAAACCTAATCAAAACTTTCAAAAAACACATGATATCTCATACTTCAAACAATTCACACAATAGTTTGATATAATAAAATTATCTTCGGTTCCATCCTATAAAGTTTTCGTGTAATATTAACACTCACTATAACATTTAACCCTTATCTGGCGGGTCGAGGCAAATTAGATTCCCTGAGTTATATAGAGCCTTATTGGTGCGGATCTTCTTGATTAATGCCTGTAGTTCCATTACATTATCTCACCTGTATTGTTCAATTTTCATTATGATAGAGACACTGAAAGATTGATTGGATTGTTAATTTGTCACATTGATAGATACATGTATACGTATACAGTTATATATTAACTTTATTAGATAGTATTTGAACTCTGAATATCGAACTCGAGAACAGCTGGGCCGATTTAGTTAATTTTGTTTTTAAAATATTTGTAGAAGTCCAAGGATGGCTTAAAAACATAAACAAATAGCACAAAAATAGTAAATACAATTTTTTTATATAACCTGCGTGGTCCTGTCAAACAGGATGCCTTTGAACATTAAATATTAAGTAAGGAAAATAGCTTAGAATACTGAATATGAAAAGACCTAGCATCAGTAAAATTCGGCTGCATTATTGAACGACATACAATTTATGCATTGAATAGTTTGGCCGGTCTAAAGATCAAATTCTTAAGAAGAATATTTAAATTGGTATTTATTATCTTTCTTAGATTTTTTTGAATTTTTGACATAGGAAAATGACACCGGGTCCCGGTATAGTTCTTACTTCTTTTCATTATCAGTTAACACAGTTATAAACCAGGATGACGTAATCAGCTGTCCTACAGAGTTTTTAAATTCAGTAGAATTTCTGGACTTCAACTTACAATTTTCAATTCAAAGTACGATTAATTATCATCATGCTGCCTAATATCGTTGCCTCGATGACATCATCAGAAGAAAATAAAAATGAGAGGATGTTTCTATCCTATGTATACCGATGATTCCAACGGATTTAACATTTCATTTTATGTTATTTTGTCTACTATTTCTAAAATATACAAAAGGTAAGCGAATAGCAAGGACAATCGCTTGAAATTAGTATAATCAAGTTGCCATGTCCTGTCCCAACCAATCACCATGAAAATTATATGTTTATATTTTTTTCGTACAGAATGTTCTTGCGTATTATATATTTTTTTTGGTTTTCTGTTATTTTTTATTGTATTCTGACATATTTTTTAATTCTGAAGTAATACAAAGTTTACCGGGCTAGCTAGTTTATCATATTTACATGGATTTTTTTAGCTTCACGCTTTTCCCTAGCGGGGTAATCAGAGAGAACATAGCGCCAAACACTACGGTTCGAGCATTTCACCTCATCCACTATTATAAACCTCTTCTTACACGTTCTCATGTGTTTTACATGATCTTCTTCCAGTGTCATAGAAACTGAGTGCCTCTACCTCTCTTACCGCTCAGCTTTGTTTCATATATCTTTCTTATCATTCTTTTATCACTCATCCTCTCGAAGTGCGCAAGCCACGTTCTTCTTCTTTCGTTTAACATTCTCGCTTACTGGGGGTTGACATTAAAAGGCTTGCTCGCAGCGATCTCTGCCAGCCCTATATAGTAGGGCTGCAACATTCACCGCACAATGGAACGGGGCGCATGATGCTAGGGTGTGGTGCTGCTGGTGTGTAAAGTGGATACGAATACG
Source organism: Podotricha telesiphe (assembly GCA_038994665.1). Taxonomy (NCBI): domain Eukaryota; kingdom Metazoa; phylum Arthropoda; class Insecta; order Lepidoptera; family Nymphalidae; genus Podotricha; species Podotricha telesiphe. The sequence continues at coordinate 483,931 of JAOYRR010000250.1, forward strand.
ACGTTGGTGACCGCCACCCAACACACCATGACCGACATGGTTGACAGAAATTAGAGGACGAAACTACAAATAACATTGGTTTTGAGTTTCAAAATCGTAAAATATATCGGCAAACTAAAACTTTTGTTACTAATTTATGTATGAAATGAATAAAAAAAGCTAGCCCCATAGTATGCTTTAATTTTCTACTGGCCCGAGTATTTCATGCGTGCGACAGCCAACGTGGATCTATGTTGCAACAAAAACAAGAAGATCACTCGTATTTTCAATAGGTATCGCCTAAATAACATTTTTTTTGCTCGAAATCTAATGTATGGATCAGTTAAAAGAGTTAACCATATCATATAACTGGCAATTTAATTAGGTAATAGTTAAGTATCGTATCTCAGACGTAAAATTTTCTTCTTTGGGTATTTTTGTTATTTTCCAGATGAAATATTATCATCTTTCAGTTCAATTAAAGACAGACAAGATATCTTGTAATACACTTATCAGAAAATGATACACCTGGATCTCTGTACTTTTAAGGTGTTTTAAGAATATTTATGAAAAAATATTATTACATAAATGAAAAATTAAAAAAAAATCGATGTCGACTAGGACCAGAGCATCTGTGACAAGAGTGCTTTCTATGTATAGTTTTTGATGCAAAAATTGAAATTAATTAACTTCTCAAAAGGATGTTCCTTTTGAGTTGGCTTTTAGCTAGTAAGTCGCAGACTACTATTTATTATACTATTAGATGAACTTTTAGATGAAATGGAATTATGCAAGTTACTAAAATATTTTATACTTAGTGAAATGTTCCAGATATTTACAGCATGACATACAACCTGAGCTATAAATTTACCTTCACGAAATAGCTGTGGAATATAGACGCTTTCTTCGAAAGCTGGCAAAAATGTAGCGTTTTATATGTGATAAATGAGGCTATTGCAATTTAGTCTCAGAATACACTTTAACTGTAATAAGTGTAGGTTTGATTCCCAGTCAGTGAAATTACTTCTACGAGGTAAAGTGCAGCTTTAAGTTCCGCCGCTTGACACACAAAATCTTGAAATTAGGCGGAAAGTGAAAACTTAGTGTCTAAACACTATATTTTTTCTGCTATGCGGGAAAAAACATAAAGAAGATTTTTTTTTTAAATACTGTTATTCATTCATATACTTTTAACATTTTGAAAACGCAGAAGTTTTATCAGTCAATCAAATTAATTAAGTAATAGAAATATACGCCAGCACGTTGACGTTTCACGACGTCAGAAGTGGAATTTTCTTATTAGGTTGCGCCATATATAGACGACGAGTATATTTATATATGATCTTTATTGAACTTAAAAACAAAACATATAAATAACATTACAGAAATTGAATTAGCAACGGTGGACTTATCTCTAAAAGAGATTTCCAGACAACCTGTGGAATTGGGTAAAGGCACATACACAAAGGTGGTACAATAAAACTGTGCAACAAATACACACATATGAACACAAATTTTACGTATAACATATCACCGATTTTAAAACATAAATACATATTCGAATAATATAAGAGTAGTACAGTCATTTTAATGACAAGTACTGTCTGATCTCCAAATTAAAGAATTTTTTAACGAGGGCTTAAAAGACAAAATTAAGGGGTTTTCTGAATGGATTTGGTTAGTTTGTTCCAAAATATTAATGAATATACAAGATTATATCAATAGCAAAATGTATTTAATTAAACTTGTACAAAATGATATAAATTAAGTAATGCACAATAATTTAAATTAAAGGTTCCGTTTTCACCCGTAGGTAGCAAAAAAATCTAAACGTGCTGCTAACATACTTTAAAAATGTATGACAGCAACGTTTTTTATAACATTCGATGTATTTTTAATTGGCTAGAGTGCGAGGGGGCGTTTCGTGTCGAAAACGCTAATGGCTGGATGATGTTGTAAGCCTGTGTGAATCCCCATTAAGGACAGACTCATTTCCATCATATATTCCGATGGTTTTTGCCTTCGTTTTTATCAATAAAAGGTACGAGGACGGTAAAGTGTAATCTACTGTACTCGTATAATTTTAAATTAGAATAATGATTTAATTCAATTAGTAATAGTCAAATACTTTATTTCGCCTCTCTGATGTGATAAATGTGGTGTTGAGTTCAATGTTCGGAATTCATTTAAAATGATAAGTGTTTTAACACCAGATTTGATCGGCATGCACTTCTTTGCAGGACAAAACGAAAGGCGTAAAAACGTATTCTGGCAATTCACAAATAATTTCTCAGTTATTCAACAATTCAGTTATTCCTAGTACCTTCTGTTTCATTTTTCAGAACCCACAAACTTTACGCGTACATTTAGACGCTAGCAAAAAATCTAACGAAATCGAAATTAATTTCGACACATTACATCCACGAGGAAAGGCGCTGGGCGACGCAGCAGTCGCTTTCACTTTATACTAAACACAGTATAGGCGCTATTCAATGGCATACAGAAAAATATATATTCCTTAAATCATATAAGGAAACAGGAAAAATTCTACACCTCTTGGGTATAAAATGCGACGTGTTCATTTCTTTGTTACAATATATTCGTTCTCCCCAATGATCTAATAGCTGACGGTTAAGAGGTCCTAGGTTTGATTTCTGATGTGTATAACAATATTTTGTAAGATTTCTCGTTGGTAAATAATGCTAGTGCCAGGTCACTGTGTAGTGTAACTATCTTTTTTTTAATTATCACACCATTTCTGCATCATGTGAAGTAGGTAGGAAATCAGTAGGAAACCGTTTTTAAAAATTTTGGCCCAACCGCTTTGACCGCTATGCCATACGTTGTATCACAAAAACAGCGTAACTATTACGAAAATATTAAGGGATTGTTTATCCACAAAATGGGAATTGAACCCATCATCATGCACAACCAGCTGTACAACTCAGTATGATGACTACCACTTCACTTAATTATTCTGAAAATATAATATTTAAAAAATTTTACGTTGATAAATTCAAACATTTGGTCATGAGAGAAAAGTTTTAATGTCTTTTCATTCACAAGAAACTCAAGCATTAGCCACTGAGTGCTTTATAAAGAATAAAATATATTATCTAAAGTATTTGAAGTTTGTATTAAATTAAGCTTTCATATATTAACTTCAAGTACATAGCAAAAAGCTTGTGATATTTGTGGCATATATAAATAAATAATATAATTTATATTAGGTATTTAATAACCAAATTTCCCAATCGGGGGAGTGATTATATTTTACTTATTTTTACCTCTCTTCTTGTGGTGAAAAAGCGAGGTGTTGAGATCACTCAACACGGAATGTCCCATTTCGGGTGGAGAGCGGGGAACAAAGTGACTTGGCACTAGATTTTCTCTAACAATTGCTGTGTGGCAAAAAGCTTGAAACTTATTTAAAAAAGCTATCTATTTATTTATTTGGTTCACCAATAGTTGTAACACAATCAAAATACAGAAAATATACATTTTTAAGGTAAACAATGCCAGCATAAAATAATAATTGCTTACAATGTTATAAATATAATAAAAAATAAATTTAAAATATGCTATAAAAGTAAATTACTTAAGTCGCTTTAGTAATTTAAATGCCTTAGAAAAAAACTAGGATTGTATATATACAAACTACAACGAAAATGTCTCTTCTAAAAAGAATATGATTTTAAAATTAGCTAATGATACCATTATTCACTTTGTATGCTATAATTTGAGAGCTGAGCTTTAGATGTTTTTACCGTCACTGATTTGACAAAGAGATACTAGAGGAAGGAAAATTCATCACACCCACATTGCTAGTTTTACCTGTACTCATCACGTCACTTAACCAAATCACGTCATCAAATATATTTAGACGCTTATTCATATATTTCATAATATAGCGTTTTCCAAATTAATTAAATTTTGACCTAGAACTATTATGTACTCGTCTCGTGAACGGTAACCGTAAAGTGGTTAGGGTGTTGTTTACAGATCATATATGTCTCTAATATTATATTTTCAGAAACATTAATTTCTCTCATAGATTCATTTCTGTAACTTTAGAAATCAAGTCCAGTACAAAGTCTATCAGTCAATATGTGTAAAACTTTAAGTTATACAAATTAACTGATAACGCACAGCCATAAGTATTAGTCGTAAAATAAGAGATTACACTAAGAAAGGTCTAAAAGAGCTTTCACTATTTTCCACAAAATCCTCGCAGACAAAGTTACTAGCGACAACTAATGTGATTATTACATGCTTGAACAAGAAGTTAAAAAACAAATTATTGTTTCGTTTTCAACTGTTTCTGTAACATTTTTGTCTTTTTTTCTAAGAATATGAACAAAAATAGTAAGGAAAAATTTAACGAAGGAAATTCTATACTTTACAACTTAATGCTCCTTTGCTGTAGCCACTTTCATAATATTAATATTTGACCTTAAAATATAAACAGTATAGCTCACTTTCGTTTGATACTATGTAGATGTGATTGAGTGCCTTTGTGAATTTGAGAACAGCGGCTTGCCCAAGTTAGAAAGTTCTCTCTGCCGACTAAGGAATTATCGATGAAGTATAATGTTACTGAAACGCAAACTGCCATTTATTTTATGTCCTTTGAAAACGTATTACTTAATTTTTTTTGTTATATAAATATATATATAAATACTAGCTGTGCCCGCAACTTTGTCCGCGTGGAGATCTTACATCAGCTATTTACCAGTGAAAGCCCCGTCAAAATCGGTGTAGCCGTTCTAGAGATTAGCTGGAACAAACAGACTGACAGACACAAAAATAGCAGAAAATAGTATTCTGGTATATGTAGCGTGTATACATATGCATTTAGCATATATATACCATAATATTAATTTATTGACTTCAATGGTTCACTATTTTGGCTTTAATGGCTTGAACTTAAGATACTTACTTGATATTTTGGTCAATTCACACAATGTCTTTATTGTAGCCTATGTGTTATTCTGATGTATAAGCTATATTATTGTAAAGTTTCATTAAAATCAATTCAGTAGTTTTTACGAGAAAGAGTAACTAACATCCTCACAAACTTTCGCGTTTATAATATTAGTAGGATATATAGAGTAGCTTGTATGTGACTTAAACGAGTACTATAATAAACGAGTACTTTTATTACTTGGTAAGCTGTAATAGTTAAAATTGAAAATAAAGTTAATTTGATACAAAAAAATATGTCGGCAACTTTTAAATTTGTTATGACGATATTAAATGAAGCTTTGGCCTAACATTATTACAGTGAATGATGATTTTCGATATAATTTTTTTTTTCAATATTTAGAAGTATATTTTCAAATCTTTAGTTCCATGATGAAATATGAAATAAAAGCCAATGTGGATATTTTATAATGTATACATTTAATTAGTCACAAGTATAGTCAAATGTTTATATCTTTGTTAATATAACAAGCCTCAAATACTGTTAACTACTGAAAGAAAATAGCCTATAATGTATGTATATTATACACATTACCATAAACTTTGTTTTAAAATCATTTAATGAAACGATCTGAAAACTTACAACTCGTGTAAGACTGTGGAAAGAGGAGAATGGAGTGTCTTTGCACTAAATTGGTTTTTTATAGCTTCTGAAGCTGTATAAATTAATTATTCAGTATTTGACAACTATCTCCTTTTTTAATAGTATATTTAAACTTCAGCTTCTCACTTTATCGCGTCTTGTAACGATACACATAGAATGTAGTGTCGTCAAGCTTCATTCTCTGTTTTTCGTCCAAATTCAAGATTTTGTGTGTCGAGTGGCGCCACTCAACACCATGCCTTGCCTTAGTTGTGTCAGTAACTGTGGGGATCGAACCCACAACAACCCCCTTTACACTCACTACGACACTACATTGAATGAGCGATACATTTACTATACACATAATAAAGAAGGTATTTTATCCTTATTTATGATTGTCTCCATCGGTTTAAATTAACGTCGACCAAATAGGTGGCAATTTCCATTTTCCTATTTATCTATTCGAATCCCACGGGGTCCAAATGGTTGAATTCAGCGACATCAAATCAAGTACAAGTATTGGTTTTGGAATAAATATTTAAAAGTTTTTAGTTTAGTGCGACTTTTGTATAGTACACAGTGGTAGTAAGTTTTGTTCCCGTAAATAACAAATATTAAAGCTATCGTGATTCATTTAATATTGTCTAAATGTAAATGATGAGTGTAGGTTCAATTCATTGGGATAATGTGATTATCAATCGAAGTAGCAACTATAAAATTATACAATTAAAAAAATATATATATAAGTTATTTAATTCACTTTTGATTTATATATACTTAATTTTAAAAATATAATATTAATATCTCAATAAAAAGAGTTCAGCATAGCCAATTGTACAATTCTTCCTTTCCTATCTTCCAAAGACCCTTCATATATTGATATATAGATACTAAATTCTGACTTAAAGAAAACATTTTATTTCGAGGTTAATAAAGTCACGGAATTTGATCGCTCCATTTTAATTAACTTGCACTGTCGGAAATGAATGGATACTTTTTTCATCCAGCTTTATTAATTAACAGCTGGTTTGGATCAACAAAATAATAGAAGTGGCCTGTTTTTATATTTATACATCTTGGTCGTTTTGTGTGGTAAAGAAAAGTTCTTGTTCCTTATATTTTTTAGATATCATGGACTGTTATATGTAATGGCAGCACTTCCAAGTGGGAATCGAATTCATTACCATCCCATGTAAAGTACTATGCGGCTATTAGAAATGTAAAAAAAAAATAATAATAGTTACAAACAATGTCAATTTACTCTTTACAGTAAGCAGGAGGTTGTGTAAAAGGATACAAATAAATAAAAACTGATGACACGTTAGTTTGCTCTTTGTATGTTCCATTTCATGTAATTGTTATCTTATAACGATACATTCTTTGTTCTATTTAGTTATATTTCTTTGATATCGTATATGTTGAATGCAAGTGATATAAGTATATATGTTGCTAAGATGTTTTTTAGTTTTTGAAGACTATTCTAGAGAAGAAACTCTTCAACATTCCATGGATTCACAGTACAAGTGCCCATCCCATTGCAGAAGGAGGAGCTTACTACTTACTTCCTAGGACATATACCTCTAATAAAGACTTAATAATATATGATATAGTTATAGTAATAAAATTTTGAAATAGTCATCTCTCATTAGACAGTAATCGAATCCACACTTGTCAAACAAGTTATTGCCAAGAGATCCACAACTAATCATTTATATATTAATTAGAATAGGCGGTTTAGATCAAAGAATTAATGGATGCGCCGTGACTCGCAGAATGCGTTGACTTCGCAAGTCATTAAATTCAATTTAAGTGGTTTACGGACATAAATATACATACATATATAATTAATAAATAGCATATCTCATTGGACACCATTGTGGCAGAGTGGGACCGCATTTGTCTATACACGTGATTGGTTGTGGGTTCGATTCCCTGGTGGGGAAATGATTATATTTAAAATATTTTAATTTCTCTGCTTTGGTACCTAAGACAAAGCACGGTGTTCAGTTCCACTAAATACGCAGTGTCACAGATTCGGACCGAATTGAAAAATAGAGTGTCTTGACTAGGTTATCTCTGCAGGGTATGCTATGTAGGAAAAAGCGTGAAGCAAAGTAGGCAGTGATAACATAATAATAATAAAAACTTGCGAAATTAAAAAAAACATAGTTTCAAGACCACTCTGTTCACCACTATCCTGAAACCTGAATTTTAAACTCAACGAAACTTAACGCCGCGCTTAAGTATGTCGTCAGCGGGGATAAACAATAATACTTTTATTAAAATAATTTCCCTGATTGGAAATTGAACCCACAACCATTTTGTATTTAGTCAGACGCTTTCAAATTCCACCCCGATGGCCTGTACTTGTCTCTGGTCTGGTAAAAAACGTGAAGCTGAATATAAACAAATTATACAATTTCCTATGTATAATTAACGCCAAATTCTCATTTATTTTCAACAAAATCTACTAAATTTTAAATTCCACTAAATTACCAACCATATTTTAAGTTCTTAGATGGCGCGGTCTTTCTTTATTGCGTATAAGGAACACAGATATCCGTTCCACTGTAATTGCTACTGTTTCTGTCCTCATGGCCAGACGTGCCAGATGTTTACAAGTGCGGTTACAAGTTTGAGTAAGAAAAATGTTTAGTACTAATGTTGAATTTCATTTTATTTATAGAAGCAACCTGTTGTGCTTGGAAGTGATTTGCATATATTAAATGTTTGCGTGAAGAAGAAAGGTTATTTTTTCTGGTATTTCGGTAACAATTAAATAAGTAGGGTGCTATTTATTAGGATATTCTATATAGTGAAAGTCAGTCAGTATAGTCAAAGATTTCATAGAATCTATTTTATTGTTGTCTGTACTCAGTCAGTAATCGTGAAGTCTTGAGCTCGAATCCCGGGTTCTATCAAATGTTAATTTGTTTATGAATTGGTATGCATTTCGTTTTAGTAAAGGGTTCTAGTAGCCCTTGGGAAAGCAGCTATGCGTTTGCATAGCATTCATTTGAACTAAGAAGGGGGTTTTATGCACGTGATTCAGCATAAATCATAAGGAGAATTTAAATGCTCAATTAGCATAAAAATGAGAAGACCATTCTTACTGACCTGCACTCTGTCATTTATTTCTCCCTCCATCCCTTCTATTTCTATAGAGACCCAATTTTTTTTTGCGGATACTAATGTTTTTACAATTTTCCATTAAATTTTATTGGCAGTATCGATAGCATCTCTTTCAATATATTCTTCACTCTTAACTGTTTCTAAAACAGTTTTGAATTCTTCTATTGGACTAACGAATTTGAATTACAGATCTGGAAATACGGAAACCTGTGCCTGTTGCATATGCCGTGTCGTCGTAGTGTGTTTTGTATAAAGCCTAAGGCCATTGTTAGCTATAAAAAATAAGTATATATAGATTGAATATAAAGTACTAGCTTTCACTTTTCACTTCTATTATTTTTTTTCAAATTGAAATATAAGTGACTAACCCTATTCTGCCCTGTGTCTACGTTATAATTATGATGATGACTTAGACTAGCGGCCCACTCGCGGCTTCGCCTGCGTAAAGTACACAACTAAGCTGTTTAGTTTTTTTCGCCAAACTGCGTTCTCATTTAAATGACATGAAATTCCTCATAAATTTATAAAATAAAATTTTGAAACATTTTTCATTTTATTTAGGAACCATTTTAAATTAGATAAGCGCGTGTTAATCGAAGTTTACGAAAATGCAATAGTGACAACTGAATTTAAATCGAGTTAGCCATTTTTGTGACTAGAGTGTTCGAACGATCAGATAAACAAAAAGAAATGAAAATCATTATTTTAAATTCTATTACATTGATAAATACTCCCAATAATATTTTTTCTTATATATACAGAAAACGATCAGTTACTTTTTTATTTGTACATATATATACATATATAAATCAACATATATACATATATAAGTCAACAAATACAACTCTTTTATTTGGTGTTTTCAAATTTCTCATCAGATTCTTCTAATATTATAAAAATTGCAGTGAAAATAAGAAATGTATGAGCGTGTGAAGTTTTTTAAAGTATTTAACAATAGCATTACTGCAATTTATCACCTCGATCAAGGCAGCCTAGTTTTAATGCCCCTGAGGTTCAAATTCATAATATGCTAACTTCATATTTTAAAATACTGCAAAAGTTTTTGTCATACAAAAGTGCTAGTTACTCAGTATATAATTAATATTAAATTTAAACAATTTATAAATTCAGAAACACGGAGTGGCGTCTATTTTTAATGAGATTTCGTTCTTTTACCGCTACAGATACTTTTATATTGTTAACGAGTGCAGCCCACAACTTATTTTGCCGCTAAGTATGAAACCTTCTTTCTTTTCTTAGTGCTCCCCTTCACGATCTTAGGAACCTAGATATCAGCTTTCTATGCTCAGTAGTTTTGTGTGTTGTGCGTTGTCTGTCTCATAATGATATTTCCATACTACTCAACTGATCGTAATTAAATTTTAAGCACTGTGTCTGATGATAGCTGTTTAATAGTTTTTATTTACAAAAAATACCAATTAGTTAATACTATTTATTGCAAATTTATTTTTTGCTATAAAACATTTTGACAAGATAAATTTGATATCCTTGAAATTATATAAAAAAAAACAATTGAAGCACGACATAAGTGTACCAAAGCTCCACTTTAAGCATTATAACCATATACCTATACGAAGATAAGTGATAAAATGATAAAGTATACATATAAAAATCTTCTGGCTTTTTTCCCGCATAGCTGATTAGTCAGTCACGTCAAATAAATATAATTTAAATATAGTCTTTACCCTGACTGGGAGTCGATCCCAGAACCATCGCGCCTTCAATCGCTTCAGTCCCTGTCACACTGCTCCACGATGGCTATATTCATGTAAGACTAAATTAAATAAAAAAAAATTACAAGCATATGGAAAGTACGGACTTACATATAAAAAAGTAAATAAATAAATCACATGTAAAAAAACATTTTGTAGTGCATACTTAAATAAACAAAAGAAGTAAACTAACAATTTCTTCATGTTTCCCGCAAACAGTCATTAATTAGGGTCCAGTCGTACCTGGGGCGTGGCTACCATTAATCAAAAGATAGTGGCCAACTCTTTGCAATTCTTAGACTGATTGATGGACTTAAAACGTGTAGTGTTATAACGAATACTAATCGTAGGTATATCAAGATTGTTTGACGCCATGGTGGCGCTGATGGGCCTTGTTATACCTTGCTTTCAGCATTACACATTTTTCCGTGTAGCACAGTAGCCAAAGAGAAGAAAATGTCAAGACATTCCGTTTTCCTACTATCCACTCGAAATCAACATCACGCTTTATTTTGAGTACCAGAGCGGAGAAATTAAAATACTAAAAATATAATCATTCTTTCGATTGGAAATTTAATTCACAACTAATCCAGCTTACACTCAAAGGACAACGTTTGAGTGCGCTGCACTGCGCCACGATTGGTTTTTATACATTCTTCCACTTTTCCCTATTACTTTTATAGCTTGCTATTCCATTCTGTGTTTTTGTATTCTTCAATGGTAGTTTTTAAACTTTTTATCTAATACGCGTATCAAATATACGAAATATTGGAAAATATCTCCAAATGTCCCATTTTAACAGATTTTTTCCATACTCTCCGTATTTTTCAATTTTGCTCCCTACTTTTATTAACATCAGAAAATCCGGATGCCCTCCCATTTGGAGACTTGCCCGGACTGGCAGATGTAGGCCATCTGTAGACTAAAACCTCACGGTACTCCTCCTCGACCACCACTAAGAACTGGATCCATCAACTGGAATATCCGGTTCTGGACCGCTCCACTCCAATTAAGCGATAGCCTATTAAAATATTACTCGAGGCTTTTTTTATTTTTCTTTTATTCAAACTATTAGACATAATAATGTCTTAGTCCGTCTATACGAACTTTCAAGAACAGATGTGGGATTTTTATTTATTTATATATTTTTTAATAATTAATTTTAACGACGGCTTGCCTCTACAAAAATTTGCACCTCTACTGCAATATATACATAATTTTAATAAAATAATAAAAACTTTTTTTACCTACAGCTAGACACAAGAAACTTAGTGTCAAGGCACTACGTTCTTTCCTTTGTGACTCGAGATATTGCGTGCTCAGTGGCACCTTACCGCCGCACGTTATATTAGGAGATCGGAAAAATGTAAGTAATATGAATATAATGATCTACGCAATGGAGATTTGATCTCCATCCCATCGCGTTTACAGTCAAACAATGTGCCAATACACCTCAATGGCCTCTTTTTAATTGAAGTAGTTTATTAAATAAAAACATTTTCTTAAACATTGATCAAACCAGGGCCTGTAGCTATTAACATGTGTAAGTTTTAATTCAACGTAATTCAATTCAAATAGTACTCTTAAATTGTAACGCAATACCACTTTTATGCAAAGACATAACGTCTGTAATGGCATATAAAATTTGATATATGGCGAAAGTACTGGCGCGGGTTCAAGATATTTGTTGCTGCGAGAATTATGTGAGGCGGCTGCTAGCTATGGACCTAATTTTGATGTATGGAAAATTATTATATATTTATATATTAGGGCAATTTGTTTACATTAAAACGTATCGTTCTATATCGAGTATATAGCCTCAATGCGATATGTTTTAAAGTAATACTTAAATTTCAAAATGTGTTATTATACTTATGCATTTATTTTATATCACCTTTATATTCTAATGTTATTAAATAATTAATTATGTACTATGATATAACTTAAGTTGTTTAAATACATACAATATATCTAACAAAAATTACTAGTTAGAAAATATAGATATCGTTCAAAAAAGAAACTCAACATACAAAATGTTTAGCCTTTCAGAATTAGTTATGCAGACACAGATAAGAATATTTTTGAAAAATTTAAATATTACACCTTGCCCAGATAAAAATATTTTTGAAAAATTTAAATATTACGATTAAAAGACAACTTTCTTAAAGTCTATCCGAAATTAAGTCTAAAATACCAAATTTAGGTTCACTTGTTTTCGCATAGCAGGGGTAGTCAGAGAGATATTAGTGTCAGGTCACTCTGTTTTCCACTATCCATCTAAAATAGAATCAACCCGCCTTGAGTGGTGGAACTCAAAATCGCGTGGTAATCGAACCCGCAACCAATTGCGTTAATCAAACGGTGCCCCACTGAGCCGCGATAGCCTCAACTAACTTCAATATTATATGAAGATAATATTAGTTATAATACAAAGTAATATAAATTCATACAATATCCGATATGTCAATTATATTGTTTTTAAATTAGTCTCTGTTAGAATTTATACTAATGAATTTACACTAATGAAACGATACCTATACAAATATAATGATCACCTGAATTTGACGTTGCGGGGATTCATTAGCAAAGATAAAATGTATTTAACATGCGGTCTGGTTCAATATCGCCGGCGAGCTTATTTTGAAATAAATTCTATTTTCTATTTTCATATTTATTAAAGCTATTAGTTTTGAACACTAAAATTATTAGTTTATTACGAATATAAGTTAGTTTTGTTACTTATTTATTCGATTAACAGACTTGTTTTGTTTGTTTCTTCTTTCGTTCATTCAGGTATTTTGATGTGCTCAAATTTCAGACTACATAGACCCGGCTAGTTGGAAATTATAAGGAAAAACTGCTACTCGACTTTTTGTAACATCCATTTACTATGATTACGTGTAAGCGTATTTGAACTTTTTGCTCGTAATGAGCTATTATTAAGTGGAAAACAGAATTCTCAACATATGCTTTAAAGTTTTTTTTGACGCAGTTAGTTAGTAGCTTTTTATATAACGTACAATTCGTGGAAAATAAAGAGAATGAAGTGCCAAACTAGTCACTGTCAAGAATGTCATAGGATATTACTTTCGGTGAACAGAGCGCAGTGACTATAAAAAAGGATTTTCTTTTCTATATACAATCAATAACAATATATATATCTAATTTGTTTCTAGATTATATAATCTAGCAAAAAAATAAGGAACTTGACTTATAGCAGGTTTGACAGAAAGAGCCTAGTGCCTAGACACTGTGCTCCACTCCAATCAAGTTGAGTGACCTAACTCAATGCCGTATTTTATTTTATCAGACCGGAAAAAAAAATTACACAAAATCCCGGAGCAATACCTTAACTTTATTTATTAAAACCAAAAGCTATATTACATACTATATTATTATTTTCAACTACACGCTTTATAACACTTTCAACCTAGCATCGAGACATTGCGTGTTGATTGATGGAACTCAATGCTCTGCCTTCTGGCTTTCTAGAATAAAAGAAAATATTTAAAATATAATCATTCCTTTGAATTAGGATAAAACTCACAATTATTGCGCTTACAGTCGCTTTCGTTTTTAATAATTACCTAGTTATCACTAAAACTAAAACCAGGAAGTTACAAAAAATGACTTCTGAACGTCAGTCACTTCACAAGATAAGGCGAAAAACGTGACCGTTATAACAATGTAATTGAATATTGAAAATTGGGTCCAGTTGTTTCTTTCCATTTTTTCCTGTTGCGAATAACGATATACAAAACGAAATTTAAATTATTTTGCGGGCTATGAGTATTTTCTATTGATTTCGCTAAAGTATTTATTTTGTTAAGTTTTTTGTGGTACTACATTTTTTGAGTATTAGCTAAAAACTAAAGCATGCATACTAAAAATAATACAAATCCGGGCCTTGAGTTTATCGACTCTCGAATTGCTGTCAACAAAATTACTTTGTTCCCACTAACATAATTTCACATTATGATGATTAGAAATCTAGATAGTCATATGTTAAATATTAATTCAACTAAAGTACATTTAATACTAAAACTCCTATATTAAATAAAATTAAAAGTGCAAATATGATAATTAAATAAATTTAATAATTAAATATGAATTTAAAGTATATAAATACATTTGAAGCTCTAAAGCTGAAGTTGATGCGTAATGAAGTAAATAATGAATTTGTGACTCAAATATTTAAATAAGTTAGATATTTTTAATATAAGTTTCCTTATAGCCCATTGGGGCTATAAGCGAATGTCAGTAAAAACACTAAAAATACACCAAGCAATAAATAATTCCTGAAATAAGAGCTCACGTCCCATCCGCGGTTCCAAACTGGATAGAATACGGTCGCCAGTAACATTGACTAATTTATTTCTTCAGCATTATAAATCAAGATTTTATAGCTATATAACGTTGTGTTTATTGTCTGGGAAATTTTTTATATATCATACTGTGTTGAGTGGTTTTTGTTGTTTAATAAGACGACGGTTGTGGGTTCCTTTTTGTGATATGTTGATAGAATAGTGATGTGTTCATTTAGATTTGTAATAGTCTAGTTTTGGAACTGCGAACGTGCAAACCCCGCTATTTAGACACTTGTATATTAATAAGCTTTGAATGTATAAGTGTCTAAGTGGCTAAGATGAAATAATAATATAAAGGAGATAAATAAAAAACAGCCATAAGTGCAATTTACAAATTATACCATTAAGTGCTGAAAATTAAAACTTGAGCGAGTTATATTTTTTTAGTGTGACGCTAGTTCACGTATATAGACATTCGTTCTCCATTATACATTCGTAATCGCGACATTGCATATTGAGTGCAGAACTTGGCGGTGTTGAATGAGCTACTTCGAGTATTTAATTTCTACCTCCTCCATAACATTTAGAATTTCTATACTTTTTTTATAGACGTGCTGTATATAAATTTTCATTTTTACGCATTAGTTTTAAATCTCTATGACCTTTCCATACCATTCTATAGAATTACTACGACAAATTAGTACAAACAAAAATTACAAACACAATAATAAGATGAAATTAGTACAAAAATAGCAGCTTCACGCTTTTTCCCGCTTTGCAGGCCGGCATTCTTTTAGGTCCCGTAGCGGAGATATGAACTTCTTTAAAATATAATGATTCCCCGAGTGGTAAATGAATCCAAAACCAATTGCGCTTAAAGTCAGTCGCTGTGCCACTGCGCCACAATTGGGCAAAAACAAAAAAACCTTAAAAACTTCGCAATTGCAGTTATTATGCAAAACTTATGAATATACTCAATGTGGCAAGACCTGGAATGCATGGGTATACATGTTTATGCAGCGCTCCTGACAAAACATACAGGAATTTCATTTCATTATAATATTTACATTATACTTCCTCAGTGCCGAAAATATACACTTAATTAAATAACTTTTACAGTATGCAACTTACTAACGGGGATTATGTATGATTTTAAAATAAACTTTCGGTTTAAATTTTTGGTTAAAATAGTATATAAACACGTTTTTATTAGATTCGCTTGTTCCTATAATTTTATTTCAACATATATAAGAAAATTCTGCAACGAAGAAAAGTTTATTTATCCTTAAGAGAATAATAAGATTATATTAAAAGTGAATTGATTATAATTTTAATTGTGTTAGTTTTAATCTTAGAAGTTAAATAAAGGGTATGCTTATCAAGTTCTATTTGAAAAAGACACGTAAAGTAAATTATTTTATACGATTCTTTGTGGTTCGATGCCCATTCGGGGGACTATTTACATTTCAATTATGTTTCTCTAACATAGACGAAAAAAAACCGAGATCCATGTAATATTTTATATATATGAAGAAAACAAAAGAAAAATGTATAGTAACTATTTAAATAAACAAAACAATACAAACCAGCTATCTTCTTAACAAAGTAAATACTCTTAATGAATTTAACTTAAGGAGTAATTTCATTTCTGTGTCAAAAATTTAGAAATCAAAACTTTCCACTTCGGACGCTTCGCTAGGAATAATTATATTTAATTGTCAGGTTTATTTTAATTCCAATTAACTTTTTTAGTTTTTAATACTGTCCGATATTTGGTCTTGGGCATACGGGTATGGGACCCAAGATCCTCGAGCCACGGTTATCATGCTCCTATCCAATCCATTATAGTGGTGCCCTTATACCTCTTTCCTAGTTTCCTACATTCTTTTACCTCCTTTACCTTGTTTACCCGTAAAAGGGATTTCGGAGGTCAGATGACAATCGTTCCGTTAAAACCACTCTTCGCCTCTTAAATGAACGGCAAAAAGAAAAGCCTGGGTACGGCTAGGACGTCGCCGCTAAACGACGTGCAGGCACATCGCCCTACACCTGCAACAAGTGGGCAAGGGATACCGTGTCATGGACGGGCACGGCTAAAGACGCTCGAAACATCGAGCAGGGTTACCAGCTCATATACACTGGGTCGGCTTCAGGTAAAGCTGGTGTAGCGGTAGTGCTATCTAAAGACCTTTAAAATGTTCTCCTTGAAGTCAACTGGGGCTGTGATCGCCTGATGCGGGTGAAAGTTCTGATTGAAGTTGTAATTACTACCTTAATCAGCGCCTATGCACCTAAGGCGGGCCGTAGCGGGGCCGAAAAAGAGACATTCTGGACTGCTACTGAAGTAAACATAGTTGGAGGGGACTTAGACAGCCACATAGGTAAGGCTGCGGATGCGTTTGAGCGTCTACACGGTGGCTTTGGTGATGGTCGTCGCAATACAGAGGGATAAAATATTTTCAGAACCTGTATTGTGTCTCATTTGGTCGTCGTAAATACGTTCAAATAGATTATCTGCTAACCAGACGGTGTCATATGCGCAAGGTGACTAACTGTAAAGTCATTCCCGGTAAAAGCTTTTCCCGATTTCGGTAGGGGTTCACTAAGGCTCAGCTCAGCTCAGCCCGTTCTTGTTCAATGAAGTGCTAGATACTATCTCGGCTTATATCCCGACCCAGCCTCCATGGATACATAATCAAATGTATGCCGATGACATAGCGCTCATTGACGAGAGCCGGTCGACGCTGGAGCAGAAAGTGAAACTGTGGAACGCTTGAAAACGGCAGTCTTAGACTTAATTTATCGAAGACTGAGTACATGGCTTGCAGAAGCCCTGAATCTGAATCAGCCATTCAGTTAGAAAAGTTCAGGTACCTTGGATCTATTCTGCACGAGTTTGGAGGCATCGATCACGATGTCCAAGGCCAAATAAGCGCTGCTTGGGCAAAATGGCGTAAGGTCACAGGAGTGATCTGCGACCGCAGAATATCACCCAAGCTGAAGGGTAATCCGACTGGTTCTCCGACTATCCAAGAGCATAATCCGACTGGTTCTCTTATACGGCAGCAAATGCTGGCCGGTACTGTCTAGGCACGCTCAGGAGCTCCACGTCACGGAAATGCAGATGCTGAGGTAGATGTGTGGCGTAACGCGGTTTGTACCACATTACGTAACACATTCATTAGAGGTAGTCTTAGAGTCTGAGAAATAGTGGACAAGCTCCAAGAGCGCCGCCTGAGATGGTACGGCCACGTTGCGCGCCGACCTAAGAACTATGTCGGAAGAATATGTCTTGATATATCTGCCACTGGAGCAAGACCCCCGGACGCACAACGAAGCGATGGCTGGATGTCGTGAAGCAGGATATGAAAGCCAATGGACTAACCACTGAGGATGTCAAAGATCGTGCAAAGTGGAGGAGATTGAGTAGGAAGATAGACCCGGGAATAGTTCCAAGTAGAAAGAAAGAAAAAAAAAACAATATACATAACACTAAATTATGAGGATTTAATATCGTTTTGTAACTATCGGTTCACATGGTTAAATGAAAAGCTTAAGGTAACGCATTAGGGAGTCAACGGCCAAACACTGGGTAAACATCAAATGAACATTAAATTAATTAATGAAAAAAGAAGAATAATAATGGGAATAACAAAAGGCTGCCGCTGATTAATCGATAGAAAGACTTGTCTTAAAGGTTGGTATAGATTTGTTTTCAAGGTAGAATTTAATTAACTTTATCTTATATTTTAAAATTTTATTTTTTATATTTTAAAATTTCTTCATCTTCAACAGCAAGTAACTGTAAGTACACTAATTACTCCTTGAGTGTTTTAAGTTGTAGCACAAAATTTTTATAACATTGCTAATGGGTTTTAAGATTTATTGTAACTTACTTTTAACACCAAAAATTTAAATTCTTATTTTCTAGTATAGAAGTTAAATTTATTTTCTGTTATTAATAACTCAACACAGTATTGTTCAGTTAAGTTTGATTCTTTAAATATAGCGCTTAAAACGTAACACTTGATTACAAATGATTTCATCAATAAAAGGGGGATAAAGTTACACTATAATAAATTACATCTTAAAAAGAGATGCAGCAGCCTTAAATATAAATATTTTCCAAAGGTATCTTATAACTTAATTAGAATATTGCTAAATACATTTTTTTAAGACTGTACCCTCACCGTAAGGTAACACTAGTGTCTAGAAGTCTAGAATTCATTCTCCACTTTCCGCCGGAAATCGAGACATTGCGTGTTGAGTGCTGGAATTTTACGCCGCTTTGTCTTAGGTAATAGAGCAAAGAAATAATTAGTCCCGCGAGTAGGAATCGAACCCACAGCTAGCCACGTTCATAGAAAGACGCTGTCACGATAGCCTCTAAACAAAACACTACTCAAATAATAACAAATTTAAAGGCAAAATTGATGTGATTTCTTAATAAAGCATTCGTATTCATTTACTCCCTTAAGATAATTTCTTAAGGCAGACGCAATCAAGTCGATTGTCTGCTGATTAGCATAGTTCCCAAAAGTTTCCCTGCAACCGACTTATTACTAACAAGACTTACTCATTCCATCTCCGCTAATTTGTTGAATTCAGCTGTTGAATTTTAAGTCTACTTTCAAATTAAGTACATTGAGAATATTGTTTTGGATGATTTTATAATATATTCTTTTACAACTGTAATGAATATTTGCCATTGTTGCCATATTTAAATCTGCTGCTCCGGTAAGACAAAATGAGGAGTTGGATTTCGCCACTCAACATGCCATGTCATGAATTGAGGTGGAAAGTAGAAAACGGAGTGTCATATGGTTGCCAAGCCATTCCCATGCTATATGGGAAGAAGCTTAAAGCTGAAAAGATATATATATTAAATTTTATTTCATTATGGACAGAGGGACGGAAAATACTACATGACTTTTTTTTTAACATATATGTTCTTATTCTATCCTCTACTGGAATACTAAAACGTTTCGATGTAAGTTTAAAAAAAGTAAAAACCTAATTAAACACAAGAAAAACTAGTTAAAAGTTACTTAGAAGGAGCAACCTGCCCCGATTCCAAGAAAGTATATAATATATATAGACTACTATACTGTAAAATACTGATATACCGAGTACATATTATATAAAAGTATTTTTCAAATTTCTAAATTCAATATTTTTTCCGAAATAAAAAAAAACTGCCGTAGTGTGGCGTAGTATGTCGGCGCCTGGCTGTATACGCGATGGTAGTGAGCTCGATTCCTCTTTAGGGGAATTCACTCTGGTGACAAGACGAAGCGGGGCGTTCAGTTCCGCAGCAATGTCTCGAACTCGATATATACATCTATGAAATATATATTTATGGAAAGTGAGGAAAGGAATATCTCGACAATATTTTATCTCTGCCTATGCAGGGTTGCTATGCAGTAAAAAGCATGGGGCTGAAACCAAAAATATTTACACAAAATGTTTTATTTTACATTAGAAGAATTAATATATCATATTAATTATCCTCTTTAATTTAAATTAATAATCCGCAAATAGCATTAGCTCTGCAAATATTTGTCAAGAATACACTAAAATACAAACAAAACTCTTGTAACAATCCCACAATCTTGTACAACATATACTCGTAGTATGCGTATATAAAGTTTTCACTCAACCAAATTCTAGGCAGTTATTAAGGAGCCTCATCTATAAAGTTACTATGGAGATAGGCTGTAAAATTAATTAAGTGAACCGACTGACAGAGGTCGACAGTAGTTGTCAGCAATCAAACTTGGACGTCTGATTTGCATAATTTCCACATCAAACTCGTCTTCGCAGGTACCTCAACTTATTCTAAGTCAACGCACAGAATTTGCTTGGATTCTGATTAATGAGAAACCATTTCAAATACGTAGCTTTGTGATGAAACTGCTAACATTTGTTTTTGTTTTCCTTTTGTATTAGAAATAAACGACCAATTATTTTGGTTTTTATATATACTAGCTGTTAAGACTTATTTTAAATAAAGACAAATTACTGAATAGTTTTTTTTAATAATTAACTTAATTTTTTAAGTAGTGCAGTGTTTTTTGCAGCTTCACGCTTTTAGCAGCATACCAAGGTAGGTATAGAGAGCGTACTGTCAAGACACTCTGTTCTCCATCCAGGAGAACGGAGTGTCTTGATATAAAGTTCTCTCTGATTACCCTATTGAGTAAGATAAAACGCGCAGTTGCAAAATAAAAATAATTCAGCTGTGTGTCCTGTATTTGTAACACCTTGGTTTTTCCATAGTTTTTAATGTATGCAGAACAAGTTTTGCATGCTAATAATATTCTAGACAGGATCTAATTTTGTACGCAAATTTTATTCTATGTTTTTGTATGAAAATTTAAATTATTATCGTATTTATCATTTAAAATAAGAAAATATTTATATTAAAAAACATATATTCATAAAATATAAGTTGTTAAACACCCCTTTTCAAATTTTGACAAAAGCTCTGTACTTAATTTTCTTGACATTAAATTTGGGTTTTGTGACATGTCACCTTCAACCATGTACCTTTTTAATAGTCAATTAGATGTAAGTATAGAGTTGCGTTCTTAATTTATTTCAGTGATGCATCCCTTAGGTTACACTCCGTAAAGGACACCCACATATAATATTTATTCCATTTCTCGTTTTTTTTAAATAGTATATTAAAAAGTTTTAAAGTTTTTCAATATTTTTGTGAATTATGAGTAGAGGTCAGAGACCATCAATTCAATTTTTTAAGTCTTAGTGATATACAAGTACTTACATGCTTATGATTTCAGTTTTTTTTATATTTAACCTTGTAAGCCTTTCATCACATATTCAGTGCGGTAAACGTACAATAAATAAAGCGGTCAAAGTCCTGACAACTAACTTTCCGGTACAATCACTATACTCGCAAATTAAGGTGAATAGGATGGCCGGGGCAAACAAAAATAGACTGTTAAAACAGCAAAATATATTAAAAAGAGCTGCTGTGCGGGAAAAGGCGCTAAACTTATTTATTTTGCAAGTGTTTCGTTGGTTTGGCCCTTCGAATTATGTGTAACAATAAATGGAAAATAAATTCCTTCACTATTCTTATCATTTTAAAGTGTTATTCGCACACTTAGGAAATTGTAAAACATTTTTAGAAAACGTATAAAAATTTGGACGCAGCGGGATTCGAACGAGATTTATTTTCTAGGTACTATACCTTAACGGTTTCCAAGAGGCGCCGGGTTCGAATCCCACTGCATTTAATTTTTATAGGTTTTCTAAAAATGTTAGTTATTTAAATTTAGATTAATAATAAATACAATTTTATGTATAAGTTTAATTATAAAGATATTACATGTAACATGGCAAACCCCAATTCCACACTTTGTTTACCTTCAGAAAAAACAAAATTTATAATATTTTCATATGGTCAAATATTTTTTTAGATTCACATCTCCCATATACAGCAAAGTAGGGCGAAAAGACTATGGTTGGTCTCACACCTCGTTGTAATTGAATAGGATTAGAGCTCTGATTTTATACTCGAAACGACATAGTGGCGTGTTCGTACAAATACTTCGATTAACCTATAGTCTACTTGGTACCTTTGGGGAGACTGCAGCACTGCCCAGGTCTCGGTCGAATCAAAGGCTTTCTCATAGTCCACGAACGCCACGCAAAGTGGCATATTATACTCTTCAGACTTCTGTATGATTCACCGCAGCGTATGAATGTGGTCTATGGTACTGTAACCTTTTCGGAATCCAGCTTGTTCGGGAGGTTGGAAGTCGTCAAACCTGCCGGTGAGACGATTTGTAATGATTCTCGAAAATAACTTATAGACATAGCTTAGAAGCAAGATTGGTCTATAATTCTTCAAGAGCGTTTTATCACCCTGTTTGTAAAAATAGAACAACCTCACTTTGACTCCATGCTTGCGGCGTTTTGCCTTCGAGTATGATGTAATTGAACAGACCCTGGAGGACTTTAAGTATTGGCCTTACCGCCCGCTCTCAGGAGTAGTGATCTGTCATTACCCACCGCCTTGTTATTTTTCAGGTTGGTCGCGGTCCATACTCTTCTCACACAAGGTGACGTCCGAAATATTTTCAGTGTAGTGTCGGGTCAGCGTGATTCTGGGGTATGCAGCCAAACTTTGAACAGGTGTTACGTGGAGTACAATTGTCTATAGAAACTCTCTATCAGAATTTCAGACTGCGCGTGTTCTAAGTTGCCAGGTCAAGTCGTCGTTTATGGTAGCCGGATCTTATCTGGGGATTCTTAGCAACCCTTGCCCCATAATCACCACGCAGGCAGGCGGGTTGGCAATCACAGTAAGCCAAGGTTTCAAAAGACGCTGCTGCCCATCTCCTGCTGGCTGTATTCCCTTAGTCGCCTTTTACGACACCCACGAGAGGAGATGAGGTGGATCTATTCTAAGCCGGCATCCCACATGGCGGCATATATTTTAATATATTTCCCCGAAATTATTTACACTTCTTGATACTGCTTATCGCAACAAAATATAATACGAAATGTAATCAAAAAAATTGGCGGCAGTCAATATATAGGAAAAATCTAATTCAATACTAATTACAAAAGATTATTTTTGCCTATTCTAATCAATTGACAATCTATATAATAACTTGATAATTTACATTGATATCCCAACAGTTTTCACGTTTCCGATCTGACGAGCAAGTCCCGGCACTAATACTAACACACAATATCTTGGATTCGCGCGGAATGTGCAGAACAGAGTGTCTCGGCGTTAGGTTTTCTCTGACAACCCTGATATGCGGAACCTTTACTATAAGTTCTTATATTTTATTAGTATTTATGAATATGGTCTGTATTTTTATTAAACAAATTTTATTACAAACAAAAAAAGTGTAATTTAAATTGTAGATCCATCGTTACAATGGAAATATAACACGTAATAAAATCTTTGACACAATATTATTAGAATAATAAATTATTCGATGGTTCTAAAAATAATTAAATAGAATTTCTTGCGTTCTTTTGAGCGGCGAAAAAACCAATTTAAAGTTACGACGCTGTTTACCAAAACTTCCCTTTTTTTCACAGATATCACTTTAGCGAATATAATTAACTGCTGCCCAGGAATCCGATCTGAGAAACTTTATGAAGGTCTCAATTTCGTTTGGATTACTAAGGACAATACGGATTCACCTAGAACACGAGTACCTAATTATAATTTATTGACATTCAAAATCAGTTGGCGGTTATCTTTAAATTTAGGATGTTTATTTTTTTTATATTGTATCGTTTTTAGTATGTACATTTTATTAATAATATTTAATAAACTCTTCTTAATTATATATGTTTTCGAATAAGTATGTATATATTTATGTATATGTTTATTTATGTGTACATATATTTTATATCAGTAACATGTTATATTTCAAATTTCATTGTGGTTATATATTTGCATCTTCGTTTTCATGAACTACGAAACGTAAAGTCTCGATCCTGTAGGGATTTCGTGAAACCATTTACCGGTGAAAATTTTAGCTTGCTACATCCAATAATGGCACTAGTAGTGCAGTAAGGCAGCGTCTGATTGCAGAAGCGATTGGTTGTGGATTCAATCTTCACGCTGAAGAAGATATATATATATATATATTATGTCTCCGCTCGGGTGAGCATGACAATACCTTAAATCCCGGAACTCAACACACAGTCTCGAATTCCGGTAGAAAGTAGAGAACGGAATGTCAGTAGATTCTTTTTGACTACCCTGCATCCGGAAAGCGTGTTCGATACATTCCGTGTTGAGTGGTGAAATTCAAAGCCGCGTTTTGTCTTAGGGACCAGAGCGGTGAAAATAAATAATATAAAAAATTTCATTCCTCTAAGTGGGAATCGAAATCACAACCAATTACAGTCAGACGCTGTCCCACTGCGCCGCGATGGACTCGAAATCTATATATATGCAAACATACAAGTACAAGAAAGATATATGAAAAAAAAATCTATTATTAGGAGCACTTAGAAATATAATAGAACCCAAAACAATATTTTATTTTGTTTTCTGTTTCTCTGTTTGTTTGTGCATGCTAATCTCAGAAACGTCTTAACCGATTGTAATGCAGTTCGAGTATTATATTTCGGTGATCTTCAATAAACATTTAGTATTCATTTTATTACAATAGGTTCATAAATAAAAATGTTACATAAATTTAAGCCAAGTTTGTAATTTAAAGAAGAACGCGGGCGAGTGAAAAAAACGATACTAAGTTACAGTAGTGTAAGTTACGCAGGCGAAGCCGCGAGCGAAACGTTTGTATATAATAAATATTTAAAATAATGAAAAAGATAGGATAAGATAAGGTTACGAGAGAGCTTGCTGAGAGGTGGATGATAGTGTACTCAGCATCAAGTGACCAACTTGATACTTAATTACCTAAGTTTAAGCGATAGCAGTTAACAAAGTATTGAAAAATGAACGGATCTTCGATCTTTGCGTAAGAACAAAGTAATTTCAACTCGGGTAGCGTTTGCCGTTGGGAAGATTAAAAATAAAAGATGGCGACTTAAAATATACTTAAGATAAGCAAACTTAAAGTTGCCGAGGTACTAAGTTAGTTACATTTTAAAAATTACGTCAGCTGACAAGTTAAGGTATAAACATCGAGTCGACTTTTTTATAGTCTTTTAATTTGTTTTGTCGTTTACTACTTTACTTCATAACCTAGTGTGAAGTTTGAAAATATAAGACAATTTCCTGGTTAGTGTAGCTGTTTTGTAACAATGCATATTTTTTTACATCCCACGTTATACCTTAGGGCGTTATAAGAAACCTCATCAAATTAGAATATGATATTTGTTATGTTTATTTAAATTTTCTTGTCTTAAATTTTCCGCCACTCGACACGTAATGTCTCGAATTCAGATGGAATTCGGAGAACAGAGTGCCTCCTACATACTTAGGAAATTGAAAACCATTTTAAGAAAACTTATAAAATTTGACCGCACTGGGATTTGAACCCGTGTCTCTTGAAAACCGTTCAAGTGTTCTGACCGCTTATATTAGACCGCTAATATGGATTAGCGGTCAGAGCGCTTGAAAGTAAATATCTTTATTTAATGGCTTTAAGCACAGATAACTTCGACAACGTCACTTTATATGAAGAACACATTTAGGAAATTGTTGGGCTTTAAAGAGAAAGATGGAAATAAGATATTTCAACATCCTAAGTGTGCGATTAAAACTTTAAAAAATGGTAAAAAAAGATATTTGCTTTATATATTACTTTTTTTCACATACGTTCTAGCGATTTCCTTGCTCAATCATTATCATATATCCTATATTAGGCTTTAGAATGTCTACATGTAATAATATTACAATTAAACTGTTGATAGAAATAAATAAATAAATACAAAAATCCATTACTAAAAGCTAGGCTTATAAAGTCGAGATGTAAAAAGCTTTGCGAAGTAATATATTACAATAGCTTCTAAAATTAAAAAGCGATCTATTTTCAATTATATTCTAGTCTATCTAGTAATATGAAAAGTTTTAAGAACTTATAACTTTTCTATAATTCAACCTTACTTCACTCACTAATTCAACCTAACCCATAATTATCATCCTCAAAATGACTTTATATACAAAAACACGACAAAGCCAACCGACAAAAAGGGGAGCCACCGGAAAAACCAAACTAAGGAACGTACAAAAAGTGACAAAGGGAAGCAAGTCATCGGCAATCCCGCTTCTTTCGCACTGTGATTTAATTGTTATGTTAACAAGTGTCCGGAACGATCCATGATAAACATTTAATATTTATTTCAAAGGCATGAAAAGTTCTGAGAAATATATATTCTTCTCGAGCACATTTTCTATTTTTTCTTAGAAATAATTATTAGTCGATGAAAGCTAATATGTTCGCAAATATTTTACTACTGAACTGGTAATTAATGTAATTAAATGATAAAAATCTTATATTATTTTCATTTTTGTATACAAAAGTTATATTATATATGTATTCAAATAAGTATGTATGTATTTATATATATATTTATTAATGTGTTATATACACATTAATAACACATTAATACATATATTTCATATAAGTAATACATTTTACTTAAAATTTAATTGTGGTTATATATTGCACACTACTGTTATCCCGCTATATATTGCCTCCACCCACTTCCACAGGTTGGCTGGAAGCAATCTCTAATAGCGATAAGTCCACCGTTGCTAACTTAAACTCTGTAATGTAACTTAGCTAAACTATAAAAATATAACTATAATAAATAAAAATATACACTCATTTCTGGTGTAAAAATGTTTTTACTTACTCACATTAAGAATTAAGCGACACTGAAAGTACTCGTATTACCGTTTTTAATGCACCTGCTCTTCTTGACGCCATTAACATTTTTACTCACCCTGTACACGCTGTACAAGGGAATTAAACATGCCTCAACTTTACTTAATTTTAAATCTAAAAGCATATTACAGTATACATTGTTTTCAGCTGTACACTTTCTCGTATAGCTGGGTAGCCAAATTATCTAGTGTCAAGACACTCCGTCCTCCACTTTCCGTTCAAAATCGACACATTACACGTAGTGTGGTGGTGTAGCCTAAAAATTCGAACCCACGTCTGTTGGAAACTATCCTAGCGCTTTGACCGCTAAGCCTTACTTTCTACATCCGGCTACGTCAAAATTCGAATTGTTTAATGCCTATCGATTTAGAGAGATTTTCACAAATTCCTGCTACCCAAAGATTATTGCAACAAAAATATTTTATGATAAGCGTTAAAAAATAAAGAAGAAGAAACGGAACTCAACTCCCAACTAGGTACCAGAGGGAAAATAAAAATATTTTAAATATTAATATAACCACAATTCCACCGAGTGAGAATCGAATCCACAACCAATCTTGTTTACCTAGATGATCTCTAAAATCTTTTAAATAATACACTTCTTATTAAAACTAAAACTAATTATAAAACATATATTTTATGATATTTTACAACACCCCGTATATATATATGGCTCTTAACGTTATTCTGCGTAATTTGAAATGCACCTGCCCGTATTTTCACGCTTACTTGCCTGAGATGGTGAGTGATTCTGTTGGAGGGTAACCAGTGACAAATGGCAGCACTTAGGCTTCTATACGCTTCCCTTGTCTCGGGCTGACTTCATGTTGAAAGAATTGTCTTAATCACCTATTGTTAGTTTTTATTGTATTTTGAAATTATTTATTTAATTTTATATTTACTTATATACTTAAGGTTTAGGTGTTTTTATTATCTGTATAACAGAATTATATAGTCTGTATTGTTAGTATTATAATATTCAGAAAGGCTTTTAAATATTTGGTAAACGAATATCAAAAGTAAAATAAAAGTTGTAATAATGAAAAAAATATTTAGAAAAATTCTAATATTTTTTTTATAAGTTAATAATGTCGCTCAAGCGATTCATTATCACGGTATAATTATTTGGTGTCACATAATGACTAATTAAAACGGAATCTTTGATTGTTGAGTAAAAATAACGTGTGGAGGTTTGTTCTTTGTCTCAAGACAAATCTACACAAATATTTATTTATCTACACTAATATTTCGGCATATTTAATTAGATGAAAAGCAGCTTCACGTTTCTATCGCACAAAAAGGTAGTCAGAGAGAACCTAGTGTCAAGACACTCCGTTCTCCATTTCCCGCCAGATATCAAGACATTGCGTGATGAATAACAAAACTCATTGCCAGACTGTAAAAATGAAAATAATTTATATATAATAATTCCTCTGAATGGGGAACCAATCGCGTGTAAAGTCATACTGCGGCATGATGGTGTCAATTAAATAAGTAAATATATTCTTTACGTTTTCGCACTCAATTTTTGTATATAGTCAATGGCACACCTTTTATATTACTTGTGATATTAAAAAGTGGATATACAACTCAACATAGAACATCTAAAAACACAAAAAACATTAAACAATATTGTTAAGAAATATAATTTCAATATTTGTTTTATATTACTTTTAGATTTGTTTTATATTACAGATATTTGAGGGTAATTTGTTAATCAGTCTTGGTTCAAGATAAGCTGCTGTGCGTTCAAAATTATTTATTTTTATATATTTATTTATTATTAAAAAGCCTTTCACAATATTATAATACCTAACAATATACTTAATAATATCTGCATATTATATATACCATGTGACGTTCATTTGCAAGCTGGGACCAAGCATAGTCTTACATTGTTATAACAGCAGATGCATTTTGGCAACATACACAGTTTCTTGTAGACAGTTCCTTAATGCTTTTCAGTACACTTTACGGTATTAGGGCATCGTTATTGCCTGTTTTGACTTATTTGTCAATAAAAGTGTATAAATTAAAAAATAAAAAAAAAAATTTAAACTTTGAACAGCGGATATAGATCATAAAATAATAGGCGCGAATTTTAACTTCCCTAAGTTAAAATTAGAATATATAAAACCAAAATTGTATATATGTGTTTGTATAGAAGCCGCGAAAAACATGCGAAACGAATGTCTTAAACGATATAATCAATTTACAGTGAAATTCTTGGTCTATGGAGTCATAGCGATAAGTTTGTAAACAAATATTACACCTGGACTTATTTCTTTGCTGAAAAGAGAGCTGGCTCGTTTTTTTTTCCCCAAAGAATTGGGATTGTGACGGGAAAACGTAACTAGCCAGTATGCCACGCAGAGAATATACTTACTGTATATGAAAATGTTGTAATTATTTTTATTTTTATTTATTGTGGGATGAATCAAATTAATCTGATAAAACAAACAAATAGATTAATAAAAGCTAAATGCTCCATCCATAATTTTTTGAACATATTTTCCATGTACAAACAGCGATCAGTTACATTTTTATTATATGTATAGATTTTTACTTCAAATAAGATATCAGAAATTCCAAATATCAAAGAAACAGTTGAAATGTTTTAGTTTAAAAATGAGGTATCTAGAAAAGTTTTCACCATTCCCATTTCAGTTGTGCGATGCCATTGTGAATCCCGCGGCGACGAATATCAATACTCGTCTCGAGTCGACTGTGAGCAAAAGAATCCATGCTCATCATTTAGTTGCTTTGTGCTTAAGATTATATATATATATATATATATATTACGGCATAGACAAAGAATACAGTTACATGGTTGTAAGTCACTTCTATAGTTTTTGTTCATATAGATTGTTTGATGGACGCCGGAACTCGCAGTATAAAGACTCGTATAAGCGTTCTTTCTAGTTGAATTTGAACCCATAACCCTAACTCATATCATGGCTTGTTGACTCTCTCTCTCTCTCTCTCTCTTACCAATTTTATACTTAATACTAATAAATATATTTGACAACATAATATTTTAAGAATGTACCATATATGAGCATTCAAAAGAGAGTACTTATATCTATAGAAAGCTCTGAGACATGACCTAGTCTGGTTGAGACAAGATTTAGTGGCTAAGGCGTAGTGTTTACAAAACGGAACACGTTTCGCTCGACGGAACTGAACTTGTCAATCTCAATCACTTAAGCCATAGGACCCTTAGTTCTGAGGACTTTGTATTTAAACGACTGCTTTAAAATGTGAAATAGGATTAAAAAGGGATAGATGTCCCACTTCTTTTTAAATACTTGTTTTTTTAATATTAAAAACATTTATTATATATGTAAAATTTGTACAAATGTTAGTTAGCTAGCTTGATAATTTTGTGTTTTTTTATTGAGTTACCAACACAGATTACGGATTTTTGAAAAATTTGGCTTTTTTTCATGGATCACTTTTTTGAGGATAAAAACATACCTGTATTGATAGTTGCCTCACCACGAAAACACTAACAAGGATAGATGCCTGCACTGCGGCATAGACGCCATTTATATTGTTTAAATGAAAAACTTAACTAAATGTGGTAGTTCTACTTCTAAAATAGAAATTATCTCCAAGAAATATAAAAAATATTTAGCATTTTTTAATACTATTTTTATGGTTACTTTATTTCATTATATTTATTTGGAATAATAAACAATTTTTACAATTATAATACACAAGTTTTTTGTGATGTTACTTCCTATGAGAAATACATGGAAATTCTGTACAAAATTGTCCTGTGTGTTGTTCCAGACTCTAAGCTGTTTACATGCAAAATATAATTAATTTCTATTCAATATTTATCGGTTTATATAGTAGTTTAAATGTTTCAGTTTTTAATTTTCCTACAAAAACTTCTTCAAATATGAAAATTAAAACTATCCTATATGTACCTCCGGACTATAACTTACTACCATACCATGGTTTTTTCGCTTCTGTTATCGATATGTTAACGTCCGCTAACAATTGATTTTTTTTTAAAATCATTCATCTACAGAATTAACTTTTCTACTCCTTTTTTATATAAATATAGATTATAAATTTAAATATGCATATTAAATAATACTTTTATAAAAAGAATAATAATATAAAGACATTCGTATTTCTTCATATATGTACCGCACAATGAGTGAATTTGATTATATTATAGGAACATCATTTCATATATTTGATGGCGTAAAGTGAAGAACGGAGTGTCTTGACACTAGTCACTGACTATCCTGCTATACAGGAAAAAGCGTGAAGCTGCTCTACTGAATGTAGCAGTTACTGTTACAAATTAAGCTTTATACGTTCTTATTACTCTACGTTGAATACCTAAAATTTATTTAAATCCTAAATTATTAAATAATACTCCAAAAAACATTAAATGAAAATAATTTACAAATTTAAAACGAAAGAAAAATAAAATTACTCCCATACAGAAATATATTTATCTATCACGAGCTTTACGAAACGAATGAAATGTCGTCTTAGTAAAATATGTCATATACGTGTAGCCTTAGTCGGTACATTTAGTAATATCAGGGCCGTTGGAGTGTGAAATTGCATCTATCGAGCGATGGCCGACGTTGAGCCGCGAATGGACAGATGAACTTAATAGTGTCTGGTCAGATAATGAATCCATCAAGTCTTATGATGTGCACGGCGTCTGCTCAATGTTGTAAGGGAGTTTGAATTTGTTATTTCTGGGATCAAAATTAGGTAAAACTTGAATTAATTGGTACATGTTAAGTGGGGGATTGGAAAGTCTTGAGATTAGGTTCCCTGTTACCCTGCTTTAAGGAAAAAAGCGTGAGTTCTTAAGCGATTATCTTCTCTTGTTAAACAAAGTACAGCTTGAGTTACGTCAGATAACACTCAATATCTCGATTTCGAGCGGTTAGTGGAATGGAGTTTTGACTGTGTTCTCTAAATATGCGGTATAAAGTGAGATGCTACATTTATTATGCGTATAGAAATAATATATGAAAGTGTGCTTTGGTAATAATAAGGTCTAAGGTATCAGACAGATAAAAACTTATACTACTTATAAAAAGAAATAATCAAATAATAGATTAATAATAACGAAATATTAACTCTTGTTGCACCTCTTAACAAATTAATCGGAATAATTGGAAACACCGACTTGCTTACTAAATTTATAAGAAAACGCTACCAACATGCTGACAACCATGATTTGAGAACAAAAAAAAAAGCTATGATAATTTGTGTAAATTTTTTGCAGTAAAAACATGCAAGAACTACTTCTGTATGATCAAAAGTAAAACAAATTTAAATAGCAAACTAAAGCAAGGCTTCCAGTAGCTGATTCCTCGTTAAATTCATTCCAACAGTTAGCAAATTGTTACCGAGTTCAATCTCGACCGCAGTTATGAAAAAGCGAAACCGCAGAATCAGAAGAAAGAAAAATTAAACACAACCGACTACGGAGAAAAGTGCAGACCAGTTGAACCTTTTACAAGCTACAATCTAACGATTTAAATTGCAATCATTAATCGGACTGAGCACAGTTTATAGGAAAAAAGTATTCTTCGCCACTAATTGCCTTTTTCTACTTGATAAAAATTAGCCAATGAGAGCGGTGGGAAATGCAATTCTGACAGTAAAATTGGGACTTATCTTACTTTTTATATAGCGTCGTTGGTTAGGTTACCGAAAACACATGCTTTCATTGCAGTGTTAATTAAACCGAACTTTTAGTTTCAAATATTATGTACAAGTTTTTAGTAGCGTATTTGAATATTGATATTTGTACTCAATTTAAAGCTTAGTACTCTATCTCAAATCTCTAAAAATTGGATAGCTTATACAGCTTCACGGTTTTTTCATTCGTAGCAGAGTCGTTAAAAAGATTCTAGTGTTAAAACACCCCGTTCTCCTCTCTCCGTCCGAATCCGAGACATTGTATGATAAGTCACCGGAGCAAATAAATAAAAATAATTTATATATAATCTTCCACGAACGAACCCACACTGGTATGCTAGTTTAAATAATAAAATTCAAACGTTATCTTCGTAGTTAAACTACCTATCTTTCCCGTAGTAGCTACTTACATGACTGATACAACTTTTTTTTTACAGTTTTCACCTCTTTTACTAAATTAAAGTATTCAATTAATGAAGGAAATTTGATTTTAGGTTTCATAAAAAAAGCCTGTGAAAGAATACAATATTTTAAGTTCCGCCATCAAATATAAATATAATGAAAACAAAAGTAAGAATAACATATATTTAGAAATCGTATAAATATTTGAACGCAGCAGGATTTCTACCCGCGCCTCTTGAAAATTATTCAAGCGCTTTGACCGCTACGCCATGCATTCAACGCGTTTGAATTTCCTAAGTGTGTGCATAACACTTTAAAACTAATTTAAAAAAGAAATATATAAACTGAATAAGAATGTCACTAAACCATGAAAACACGCTCAGATGCAACACTATAACATTGTAGAAGCTTAATAGCTGGAGTACACATTACTAAGAACACATTCCTGCGAACGTTCTGGAATTTGAAATTGCGTGTAGTGTAGAAATTGTCTATGATTATAACTTAATTTCTAAATTCAGATTTATGAATAGTATATTGGCACGGCGTTTGATTATAAATTTGATAGTTGCGGGTTTGATACCCACTCGTGTATGGAAATGAAACTGTTTTAACTGGATTAATCGCGTATATTTTTGGTATTACAAATTATATTCTAACTAACTAACGGTAGTTTGATATAATAGTTGTATTAATTGGCCTCAGTCTACCTGTGACCACGGACTACTGTGTAGTGTTCTAAACGTCGGGCTTCCTAAAAACGAATGCTGCAATTAATACTGTTAATGGTTGTAAATAGTTTTATTAAAAAATGTGTAAAAATTGTAAAACCCAAAGATATTATTATGCTGAATTTATTTATTTAAAAACATTACATTTAGAAAACATATAAAAATTTGAACGCAGCGAGATTTGGACACGAAATATATGTATATAATACATTTTTAATTAAAATCAGTCGACACTCCTACGAGTCAATAGAACACAGATAAATACATACAGCTTTATATTTTTTCCCGCATAGCTGAACCTCTACGTTCTCCACTTTCTGCCCTAAAACGACACATTGCATATTGAGTGGCGAAACTCAACACCACACTTTGTCTTATGTGCTAGGAAGAAGAAATAAAAAAGATTTAAAATTTAATCATTTCCCCGGCTAAGAATCGAACCCACTACCAATCGCGATTAATGAGACGTACAACGGTACAGCGTACCAGTATAAATGCACATAGAAGTAAAAATAACTAAAAAAATATACGGTTCAATTTAACCATAGTTTTATTGTTAGAAGCAAACGTAACCAAACATATAGACGGTTGTATTCTTTTATTCAGACCGTCTCGCAGTCAACTTGAAAGCGAGACGTATTGATATTCGCCGCCTGCGGAATTCTCAATAGCGTGAAACACCGGAATGACAATGGAAGCCACTCGTATCGTGTTAGCTCATTTTTAAGCATCAAGACGCTACACAAATTTCGATGCGATATTGGAATATTTATATTTTGGAAGGTTTTATTTTTTTTATTTTAAGAAACTTAATTAATGCTTTTTAAAGTCTTAGTATTTTAGATATATTTATTATTTATAAAGGCAATGCCATTGTAGCACACCAAGTTATTCAATACGCATTGCGACTTCGAATACCGCAAATAACTGCAAATGTAAAATAATTTTTCAACAAGTAGCCAAAAGTCATCCCAAATTCTTTCTTACTGAAAAATACAGTAACTAGGACATATTATGTATACAGTAAATATTTTTCTTAGTCAAGAATCGAACCCACAGCCTTAATAGTGAGCTATATTTCATAATTCCACACATTAATTAAACAAGCCATGTTCTGCCATTGTATAAATAAAATTTTGCAATCAATGTTCTGACAAATAATAAGCTTGTTTGTTGGCTTTAACGATGCCTTGCAATTCACTCCTGTACTTGTAAACTGAATGATGCTTCACTTTATACTTAGTTTTTTTCTTAGTACTAGAGTTTTCATCATGAAACTCTCTGTATTACAACGACAATATAATAAAATTAATTAATTGTTGCTGTTATTACTTATATAATACTCAATCTTCGTTGTAACGTATTTTATTATTTTCCTTCATAATTTTATATCAATTATTATAAATTACCATGAGTGTCTTTGTGTTTTGGATTTAAAAGACAAAGTGCTATGAATATTTGTTATTATGGACAAAGTTAATTGAAATACTAGAAGAAAACTATTTGTATCACATTTTACGAAAATTATGCGGACGGACGGATAAATTTTGTGCAGTAAAAATGAAGGCAAGAAATAATTAACACACACATGTCAATGTTCCTAGTATACACATAAAGTGACATACACGTTGCTAAGGTTACGTGTAATGTACGCGTCAACAAAACAATTCATTAACAACAAACATTTACAATACTTTTTCAAATCACCCTCCATTTATGAATTAAGTAGTAAGAATTTGGTAAAATCAAGCTACACTTTTCACTCTGCCGTTCTTTTTGGGAGTAATCCCCTCGATAACGCTCAATTTTGGTCTTAGTCATTGGCGTAGGGTGGCTTTGCTGTCGGTCTTCTAGCGCATACATTTCGGTGAGTCTGCCTTGGACTTGCCTAATCTAATTTGCCCCATTTCACTATCAGACTTCGAGAAAAACTGCTTCATCATACATGGTGGAGATTCCTACTGTATGGACAAAGCGCTTTGAGTCTACATTTTTTATTTGCACACCCAGGCAATGGAACTCATAGCTGGCGTCTGTATTTCCTAAGTCGTACAATTTGAGGATCTTCAAATAGAGGGGGACCAGGTACCTTCTAGGCAAGCTGGTGTCTTTGTAGATCACATCAATGCCTAACATGCGGCTTAAAGTGGTCAAATAGGCATACTATCGTACATTAAAAAAAAAGATAGATACTCGATAAGTATATTAAGCATAACATAAGTTGAAACAAAACCCTGTATGGAAACGGGGCTGAAACACCTAACTTACTACGTAGCAGTTCTAGATCATATTTTCTATTGAGCCACGATGGTGTTCTTATACTAGAGTATGAAGCGGAAAGCTTTAAATTTGTTTAATAGTTTCAATTTATCAATAACTATCCAACTGATCTTTGAAATAGTTGTCTAGAATAATTTCTACCCAAGTCATAGGAAAAGCTATTTGATTAAAATGCTTTTGCTCCGATTGATCGATTTAATTAAAATGAAACAGGGCAGGATGCTGCACTATTAATCAATTGTTAAGTAGTATTTTAATTAATGTTTAAAATAGAGTTTAGTAGTCTCTGCCTTGCCTACAACACTAGGACCTGTTTACAATAATAGGAGATTCTCATTTCATTGATAATAATGCCCAAAACTTTACTGTTCACTAACAGACGAACCGACAAAGGTATTAAAAATTCTTATTATAATGCCAGTATTTCGTCATTATATTTTGTAAGTATATTCAATGTTATTTTGAAGTTTTGAAATAAAACATTTTTTTTTTAAACTGGATCAATCGCGTATAATATTGGTATTCGAAAATACATTAAAACCCGACGTTTCGAATACTTTACAGTACTCCGTGGTCACAGGGTAGACTAGGGTAGGTAGAGAGAGTCTCATTTCAAAATGTGTAATAATCTTGAAAATCAAAGAACTGTGAGTTATTAAGAGGCAAAAATATATTAATTACCATTATTATACGCCGCCATTGTCCAAAGTAATGTTAAAAATAATGTGGTTGTGATGTGGAAGCATAACCGTTTGAAAATGTTAAAAAAAATCTCTATTTAGGAACGTCCAGTCTAATTTAATTTCTATATGAATATAATCTCTGTATAATTTATTATGATATGGATATAATAAGTTCTTTGATTTTCGCGATTATTACACATTTTGAAGTGAAACTATTTTAACCGGATTAATCGCGTATAATTTTGGTATTCTAAAATACTCTATATAACGACAACGACGATGTATTTAGGAAATAATCTACCTGTGACCACGGACTACTGTAAAGTGTTCGAAACGTCGGGCTCTAAAAATGTATTTTCGAATACCAAAATTATACACGATTAATCCGGTTAAAATAGTTCCATTTCAAAATGATATGGATATATTTACTTAATTTTCATAAATAGAAAAATTGTCGAGGTATATTTAAATTTGTCTTTTGAAATCCAGTTAAAATAGTATATACTGTGCGAGTAATGTGATTCTGAAAATGATTATTGACTCAGGATGAGAGTAACCTTAGGGAAATCTGGTAAACAACGAAATGACAACGTGCCCGTGCCCCGTTGAAACACTTCAAAGATTAATTAACATAAAAGCATTTCAAATTTGTGCCGCATTTAATATATTTTAGACCCGTTTATTACATAATTTAATAGTAAATGTATGATTTTTTATGGAACTAAGTAACGCCAACTTAATCTTTCTTCTAAAGTAAATTGGTCAGAGAGAACCTAGTGCCAAGACATTTAGTTCCCCGCTTTCCGCCTGAATTAGAATACTTACGTGTTAAGTGGCGGCGCTGAGGGTCGCCCGTTGTCATACCAGAATGGGGACAATAAAATAACGTTTATTTTCAAACGCTATCCCACTGCATCTGCATTTTTTTCTTCATTAGTGATTTTAAAATGTGTTTATTAATATACAGTATTACAGTATTAATACATTCCTGATAAAAGCAAAACAGTTATACAATAAGAAATAATACTAAAAATGAAAAAGTTATTTTTTCAATCAATATATTACTTATTACTATTTTAATATTGAAAAACATATGTTTAGAAAACGTATACAAATTTCGACGTAGCCGGATGTAGAATGCATGGCTTAGCGGTCAAAGCGCTTGAACGGTTTTCAAGAGGAGCGGCGAGTTCATATCGCGCTAAATTCAAATTTTTATACTTTTTCTAAATATATGTTTCCTAAGTGTGTGAGTAATACTAATCTTAATAAAAAATATTTAATAAATAGCATTCTCTCTTGCCAAACGATTGTTCGTAGAATAGTCTTTGGGTAGCAAAAAAATTGTAAAAATCTCTACAGAGATTAGTTAACAACAAAAATTAGTTGTAATAAGCGTAGAAGAATTTCTATATATATTTTTATATTGTTTATTACTCAAGTCGAACGTGGTTTAGGTTTATTACTCAGGTTTTACATGCGTAAAAGAGAAAGAGATATAACTGAGATATTATGTTTATTGAATGAAAGATGGCAGATAGGCAACGTACGTTTAATAGTAATGTAGTAATACTAGATATTTACGTCATTGGTATTTAATAATGAATACACAGAATATACACTGCCATATAAAATGATATTTATTCTATTTCATTCAATATTACAATAGCTCTATTTTACAATATCCCGTCATTGTACGGGAGCCCACGGATGCCAATTCGACTCTTTGCACCACCTCGATGGAAAACAAAACTGAGATCACTGGGCAGCTTGTTTTACAATAAATGTAGTGTATCTATGGATATTGACATTTAAACCGCTAATGGAATTTAAAAGTTTTTGTTAATATTGTTAGTTATATTGTGTTTTATTTTTTTAACATTTTTTAAAGTGTTATTCCCACACTAACAAAATTGAAAAAGACTTATTTAGAAAACTAATCTACAGAGATGTTAACAACAAATATAAGTTGTAATAAGCGTATAAGAATTTCAACGTAGCTGGATGTAGAACGCATGGCTTAGCGGTCAGAGCGCTCGAACTGTTTTCAAGAGGCGCTGGTTCAAATCCCGCTGCGTTGAAATTTTTATACGTTTTCTAAATATGTCTTTTTATATTGTGTTTTGCCATTATTGTGTTTACTTTGCCTTTTCATTTCTCTTTTGCATGTGAGGTTTACCTTTAAGTGGTATGACATTAGTTGTATTAGTTTTAAGACAAATTAACTGGAATTTACTGGAATTAATGTAACAACCGCTAATCTTAATTAAATAAATAAATAAATTACAATATAATATATAATAGTTATAAGATATTTACAACAAAAGTCAAAAAATTTCAATTAAAATGACGCGACTTATTTATATTAATAAATAATCTAGTTAGTTAATTTCCAAGAATAAAATAATAATTACAATTTATTCTAGGACTCGATGAAAGCGAAAACTTTGCTTCATATGTACCTCTATAAAGGTACTATGAAATGTTGTAAGATAGAGCTTATCTCCACTGACAACAGCCGTAACGCAATTTAGTCAAGTAGTCTCTACCTATGTTCAATTAACCTAATGCATTGGTATATAATAGTTTACGAATGCGGTCTTGTTAATTTGTGGGTTCTGTACACAGATTATTGAGATATATCATCATTATATGTATCATTATTTGTTCGCTCTTTTTGTATAAAAATATATTTTCGTAAGATGTATGTAATGCGTAGTTAGGTTTGCGCCATTTTATACACAATATCTTTAAAATGGACGAAATCTAGGGAATATAATAGTTTCTTCTTCAAATATCTTTGTAAGACTAGGTTTTTTCTACAACCAGCTAGGCGCTGGAGAAGCGTGGAACTAAACACTTCATAAAGAAAATATTTCTAATCTCTGTTAATTTAACTATATCTTCATTAATAATAAATCTGAAATATAGACAACTTTCCTTACACAACTAAAAGTACGCTTATTACAACTTATTTTTATCGTTAGTTAGTATATAAGAATTTCGACACAGCTGGATATAGAACGCATGGCTTAGTGAGTCAAAACGCTTTCACGGTTTCCAAGAGGCGCGGATTTTCTAAATAGGTTAATATAGTTTCATTTAAAATATCTAGAACGAAATCACGAAAGCCAATATCTTATTATGACTATTATTATTCCATACCTCTGATTATAATAGATCTAGGATCTAGACACTAGGTTTTCTCTTTCTATACTATTTAAGTTAGGTCGCAATTTTATATCATTTATTAATGAACAAGCATGATTTTGAAATGAAACTATTTTTAACCGGATTAATCGCGTATAATATTGGTATTTGAAAATACATTTTAGAACAGGTTATAGGTTCGTTTCGAATACTTAACAGTAGTCCGTGGTCACAGGTAGACTGAGGTGGCATTTGTCTGTCATTTGATACAATTATTATATCAAACTACCGCCAATGATTTCTTACTTACCTCGCGTACTGCCCTGGATTCTTGTAGAATGAGTGGACTGTATCTTTCTCTCTGGTGTGATCGGATTGATACTACAAAGTTTCCAGTATTGGGTCCCAGATGGTAGAACCAATATTATACGCGATTAATCCGTTTAAAAATAGTTTCATTTCAATATGTGTAATAAGCGTGAAAATCAAAGAACTTAGAACAAGCATGGTATCCACCTCGGTCCTTAATAATAAACTCCACCACAAAATAGAATACACTTATCAGTGGTACAAATCAACAGTAATAAATCACGTTTGTCGTCACATAGTAGCATAGGTTCTCGTAACCGATTATTCCGCCCTCCCTTTCATTCATTTGCATAAAGCCTTTATGTGGAAGGAAGTCGTGTGTCAACAGCTCTATGGCATATGTTGGTGACAGCGCTGATGGGTGTTTTGTCAATTGTATAAGACACATTATTAGATAAACTTGTTGTTAGATAATTATTGTATTTTTATTAGGTAAAAATCTAAACTTTTTTTAAAAATTAGAACGAATATTATTTCCGTTGATTTAGCAGTCATGCCTTTATCCTTGTACCAAGTCCTTAGCTTTTTTCTCTTAAAGAATCTAGTCTCAACAAGCCCCCTTCAACACTTTCTGCTTGGAATCGATATATGAGAAACAGAACACACAGCCGCGCTATGCTTTAGCAGAACGGAGATATGAAAATATTGTATCCACCTCATTAGTTTCTCATTTATTTGAGTGGGAATCGAACCCACAAACAATAGCAAAATATTCCAATTAGCTGATGTCAGACTGCGCTACAATGGCCTCAAGATTTAAGATAACAGTAAAAACACACAAAATAAAACCTAGTGTAAACACACTCGGTTCTCCGCTTTTGAAATCGAGGCAATGCGTGTTCAGCGGCGGTATTTAGCGCCGCGCTTTGCCTTGTCACCAGAGCGGAGTACTGAAAATAATTAAGATATATCCTCGAGTGGAAACTGAACCCACAGCTAATCGATTTTACTCTGACACGCTGTCAAACTGCGGCACGATGGCCAGTATATTGGAACTTTAAATAAATTATAA
Source organism: Podotricha telesiphe (assembly GCA_038994665.1). Lineage (NCBI taxonomy): Eukaryota > Metazoa > Arthropoda > Insecta > Lepidoptera > Nymphalidae > Podotricha > Podotricha telesiphe. The sequence goes on from JAOYRR010000250.1 coordinate 525,325, forward strand.
TATCTTTGCATACATATTTTAGATATTATTCCATTTTGGTATATAGATATAAACTTTGAAAACTGTGCCACAATTGTACATCATGTTCAGTCTATAACAACATTTTCCCTCTTCGAATGTTAGCAACTTTGTCCGTATTTTGTTACAATTTGTAGTATACGAAACTTTTTTTATTTTGAACTGTATATCTTTTCTCTTTTAAGCACCTAGCAGGGTGGTCGGAGAGAATTAAGCGTCAGGAACCTGGAGAACAGAGTGGAGGAGGAGTTCTCCATTTACCGCCCGAAACCGAAAAATGCGTGTTGAGTACTGAAATTAAACGCCGCGTTTTGTCTTAGGTACCAGAGCGGAGAAAGAAATTAAATAATATAATAAGAATAAATGTTTAAAATATAATCATTCCTTCGAGTGGAAATAGAACCCAGAACCAATCGCGTTTACATTCAGACGCTGTCTCACTGCTCCACAATTGTCTTTCTGTATATATCTACTTTGATATTTATTCTAATAGTAGTGCATTCTTTCGTACGTTACTGTTGCAATTGGGTGCAATAAAACTGCAATATCTTATTTTGTGGTATGACAAAAGTAAATTTCACTCGAGAAATTTTATATGACAGTGTTGGAAAGTTACCTTTTCGAAAAGGCATTTGTGTTCCATTCTAAAAGCAAATAAAACTTATACGAATACACATTATTGTAACCTTATGCAATTATATATTATGGGTTTCGTATTATTTTAACATATTTTGGACATTTACAACAACAACAATAACAATAGAGAGGAAAATTGAGGCCATCGAGACGCAGTAGTACATCGTCTGGCTATAAGCAAAAAGCTGTAGGTTCGATTCCCACGTTGGGTAATAATTACATTTAACAATATAAGACCAATGGCAAGACGAAGAGTGGAGTCTGAATTCAGGCTTCCGCCTGTGGGCCCACTTCCAGTGGGGAACCTAATTGGGATAAGAACTAACAACCTTTACTCAGGGTTATAACATTTAATCTAAGATGAAGCTATGATAGCTATATATTATATATAACAAATACTAAGTTCCGTATGTATTACATGTGCATCACACACACACACACTACTTACAGTATTTTTAACATTTTAAAGTGTTATTCCCGCAATTACGCATTTTACGCATTCATTTCATCATATCTAGTACCTTTATATCATATTTTATTACATATTATCACCTGCAAATTAATTTGTGTGCACTTTATGATGGTAACCATACTATTTTCAATAAATTTTGCAGATTTTACAGACAAATATAATGTCTATCTCTGCCTTATTCGTCGAGTAGTTTCGGCCGTACGATATCCGTCAGTCATTTAGTGAGTAATGGATGAGTTTTATACATATCCTACTAATATTATAAACGCGAATGTTTGTAAGGATGTTTGTTACTCTTTCACGTAAAAACTACTGAATGGATTTTGATAAAACTTTACAATAATATTGCTTATACATCAGAATAACACATTACGAATTATAAATACATTGTGTGAGTTGACCAAAATATCAAGTATCTTAAGTTCAAGCCATTAAAGCCAAAATAGTGAACCATTGTAGTCAATAAATTAATATGGTAGTTAGATACTTTAATCGCTTCTGGTATTTAAAGTAGATATAATGTCTTTCACGGGATTCATTCGGACAAATATTATTTTAACCGGGTGAGGTGGGGGAAGAAGTCGCTCATCGCTGGGTGCGCGACCGCGACCCGAACGCGGACAGACGCGTGAGGGCAGACGATTGATAGTTGTGTCTGCGAATTCTCAAGGCATTAGCATTGTTAAAAAGGCATTGTACTTAACGCTATATTGCTATAGTTATTAGTTATTCGTCCAGGTTTAGTTATTGGCAGGTTTTTATTTGGTTAGGATTTACACGTACAATAAGAGATTTCATTTTAATTATGTAGATAGGTTACTTACCTGTTAAAAACGCATTGCACTAAAAGTAATATAGGTCCAGGGTTAGTTAGTGGCAGGTTTTTTTTGGTTAGGAGTTACACGTAGATGCAAAAAGATACTTACTTCATTATAATTTTAATTATGTAATTCGGTTATTTACCTGTAAATTATTACGAAAATCTTCGGTTTTATTTAAATTATAGGTTGTCACTTCAGGACATCATGTCTAGCTGATACCCGCGACTTCGTCTGCGCAGGATTAGTATTTCGAGTAGCTTATATTGGCGTAGCGTAAGAAAAAAACTACCACTATGACATTAAATTATTTTTATTTTTTCGGCTGGCTTTTAAAAAAAAACAGCTACCAGCTAGCTATAATATTAGTAGGATTATGATATATTGTCATTTTATGGCTTAGATCTATTCATATCCGTAAATATCACAGTTTTCAATTTGACCAAAGAACTCATGTCACAACCCAATCGACGATATATACTTTAAATACACACATTAGAACGTGTAATTATTTTTTTGTCCTGCAAATGGGTATCGAACCAATGCCTTGCGATTTCTTAATCAATCAATCGTTAACAATTAAACTGTATTATTAGTTACGCATCGTGTATATATATGACATAAATAAGAAATATTTCTCCAAGTAAAATTTGGATCTACAAACGTCGCGTTTAGTATGCTATAAAATACAACTTTACGCATAATAATAGTTTTTTTAAACTAAAAAATGTCGTAATCCTGATCGAACACATCTAGGACAGGATGTCCTGGCAAGGATAATAAGTTCATGTTATGAAAATATCATTTTGTCACCCGATCCGGACACATGTGCAAATTGTTAAGACGACATGGGAGTCTAAAGTTTGCTTTGCGAGATTATATTACAACTATACAGAGATAGATAGATAGTGATAGAAAAATCAGTTAAATCACATGACAGCTGATGTACTTTTATTTTAGTATTCAACGCGGACGAAGTTGCGGGCACAGCTAGTATATATATATATATATATGGTTACTTTTTGTTACTATTGTAATGCATTGAAAACATCGGTAGAGAAACAACTAAGCATTTGTAAATAATTAGCAGTTAAATTGACCTCTGCGAATATGCTAACAAGAACCTATCACACTAATATTTATTTTCTAATATAATTTACGACTTTCAACCAACAGTCTAACAAATTTTCTAGCCGAATTTAAATGTATTTTCACCAAATTATATTATTTAGTCTTTGATATCATTAGAGACCAGATGACCGCGTGGTTAGTGGTAACTAGCTTATCTGCAATTAAGGTAACGCAGCCGACTAATAGCCAGCCGAGGTTCTTGTTAATTTAACTGAATTTACGCTAGTGTGATTATATACATACATTTCCATAAAGCCAGGGTGTTAAAATAGATGTCTTTTATTTCTTTAAATTTCAACATGTCTTTCAGAAGCTAGGGATGAAATAAATCATTAAGTATTGAATATGAAAACCGGCCGTCGTGGCGCAGTGGGACGTCATTTGACTGTAATTAAGGTTGGTCGTGGGTTCGGTCCCCACTCGCAGGAATGAGCATAAGCTTGAGCTCCGTCACTCATAGGAATATCTCAAATTCGGCCGGAAAATGTAAACCGGAGTGTCTGGACACTACCGATTAACCTGTTAAACGTGAAACAAAAAAGAAAACGAGGCTATTTTTGTAAGAAATACAAGGGTATGTTTATTCTTATTTGTTTTTAGATCAAATATATATATTTTAAATTCACTACTTACATACAAAATGAAGTCCGTGGTGAACCATTTTAATGGTTTGGCAGAAAAGATGTTAATTGTAACGTTTTTACATTTGAAAAATAAATTAATTAAAAAAAAGCCTTACAAATAGCTTCCTTCTTATTATAATAAAATCATGTATTATTGATGTAATCTTAAAAAGCAGTTATGCCTACTTTTACTGTAAATATTAACTTATTTTTAATATTGTCATTGTGTTATTCACGCATTTAGGCAATTGAAAAGTATATTTAGAAAATGGTCAAATTTCCATCCAAGGTCAAATTTTTGTACGTTTTCTAAATATGCTTTTCAAATATTAACTTGTAGCTATTTCTTATCCCATCGCAACATTACTCAATTACTCAAATCATAATACACATTACACATCGAGCAAGTTTCGGTATAGCAAGAAGATAAAAGCTCTATCCATATAAGATTTAAACCAGATAATTCTAGAAAAAATATTTTATATGGCATTTTCTCTCTTTCCCTCGATTTCTCTCTGTGGTCGGTCATTCATCCCTGAAGGTGTGATGTGAGTCTGGAACGGAAGATTTGTCTTCAACTGCTCCTTTCAATTGCAGTGTAAATCTTCTCCGTGTCTAGATTCTTGAGTTTCATTGATTATTTGCTAGGCATGCCGTCAATAAATAATATTTTTGAAATTGTTATTTTAACCGCCACCAATTCTTTTAACAATCAAACTTATTTAAAGATTTGTTAATAGAATTTTCAATATAATTACGACATTGGTTATCTAAATGCCTATTATTATATACACGGTCTTTAAGATTTATTTTACAATCAATCTTTGCCGCATCCCCGTAGCGCAGCGCTTGTCGAAAGAAAATAAATCTTTTGTAAAACTTTCCCCAACAAGGAAATTATTCATGAGGACGCCAACCAACTGATTGATAGCAGTGTTCAGGTTTACTCAGAATATATACTTAAGTGATGCTTAAGTGTTGTTTAAAACTTCATTATGTTTTTATATAACAATCTCCATAAAATTAAAGCTTAATTTCTTTTTGCTGTGTATGAAATTTAATATATTTTTTTCTGCTTCCAACAAGATAAAGGGAAAATTTGTTATACAATATCTGGATCCTGAAATTACCGCCATCCTGGCTTAGATAGTAATGGTTTTGAGGTAGGTCACTCGGTTTTTCATTTCACACTTGTTTAGTGATATGCTGGAAACCACTTGCAAACAAGACTTTTCAGCCAATTTTTCTTTTTTGACTATATATTGTGACTGCAATAAAATCACTTTTCAAAAGAACACCTTTTTTTTTAATAATCTAAAAATGGTTAAGCGCATTTTCTTCTATTTTTTCGTGTTTTTTACATTTTTTCCTAAAAATAACTTCTACAACAAAGGAAATAAACAGCGCTCAAACTTCATAGCCAACAGTAGCAACATTTACGCGAGTATTGTAAATTCGCGTTTGCAAATCTGACGAGTACTTTGACATATATCTCTAATTTGCACTCGTCAAATAAGTTTCCAGTATAAAAATATTTATTTTGTTCATACTGTTGTCCAGCTTTTTGAGTTATTTTAAATTAATATGAAAGACAGTTTAGACAGTTACAATAGCGTTCCAGAAAGATAATAAATATCTATCTGTCCAGATAGATATTTATAGTTTTAAACGAAAGTATTTTATACTTGTTTGTCGTATTTTTATTGTTTCAGTCACTTTTATATGTATCTTATAGTAACTAGGCTAGGTAATTATTTCGAAGTTTCTTCGTTTCCTCGGCCTAATAAGAAAAAGCACCGAGTTCATTTCCGCCACTCAACTATGTCTTCTAAAACAGTCAAAATGATCCATATAATTGTCTCTGCCTATCTCCCAAAAAAACTGGAGATACGTAAAGCTATAAAAATATTTATTGCTGTAACATAAGGAGAGATATCGTGGCGCAGTGGGACAGTGTCGGGCTGCAAACTGATTGGCTGTGGGTTCGATTCCCACTCGGCGAAATAGTGTCAATTTTATCATTTTCATTTCTCCGATCTGATGGATAATACAAAGCGCGGCGTTCAGCGCTCCCACTCAACACGCAATGCCCTCAAAATCGGCCGGAAAGTCTAGAACTGAATATCTTGACACTCTAGGTACTCTCTGGAAACCCTGGTACGCGGTAAAAAGCGTGAAGCTGTGCTTTCCTATAACATAAAGCTTTAAAACAAGTAATAACTTCTAGATATGAACTGATGCAGTTCGTAGATTTTTAGATTCATATTATATATAATACTGTTATATTAAAACGTTTAAGCTCAAAACTTATGGTATAAATGACATTAGTTTCAAAATTAATTTGCTTAAAAGCGACTACCTTGTGAACTAAATTTGAATTGTGAACGGACATGTGCTCCAACTATACGCGATTTTGAAATTTATCCAGAATGAATAAAGTATAAATTTCTTCAAACGCGTATTTCAAGTAAGAGTGACAAGAGACTCGATAGTAATTGTCAGTGATGCACCCGATTTCAGACTCAATTCCAGCACACTTGACTGCCATCGTCTGATAAATTAATTGAATTTATTGATTGTTCAATTCTACTATTAAGGTTTAAAATTGTTTTTAAATAGGTATTTATCATATGCAGTTGTATAAATTACACTTACAGTTGTTTAAATAACTGTCACAGAACACAATCACTGGCGGCTTTGAACTTCCAACTTTCTTTTTTGATTTCAAAATTCATTGCATTTCGTATATATTTTCAAAATAAATATTTTTTTAGCTTCACACTTTTTGCATAGAAGGGCCAGAGCCAGAGGAAATCAAGTGTCAAGACGGAGTGTCTTGATTCTACACTTTCCACCTGACACGACATTGCGTTTAGACTGCCAGAACTCAACGCCGCGCTTTGAAAATAATTTATATATAACATTCCTCCGAGTGGGAATCAAACCAATAACCAATCGTAATTACAGTTTGCTAAACATTATTGAATATGACCCGCAAGAAGTAATATGCAACATCAGCTCTATTAAAATAATACAATAATACACCGCTGTAAGATGTGTCGGCTGAAATTCAGAGGACGGCTTTACTTTTGAATATTTCGTTTTTGTCGCCTGACAACTCGAGATAGGGGACCTACCATGTTATTATAGTTCTTAATATAATACCTACATTTTCGACGAAACTTTTCTGCAGCTTTTAACGAAGTTCCTATATATGAAAAAAGTATTAAGTAGGTACATCTTGTTCTATATGTTTAGAATAAAGTTTAAATTTTAAATATTTTTGTTGTCTCTCTTAAGAGTGTATTAACCAATACAAGATACTGACACTTTTATTACCTACAAAAATTAGAACGCAGCTAAGTTCGAACCTGTGATCTTGGAAACCCTACAAGAACTCTGACCTCTAAGCCATACGTTTAAAGTATTTTTATATTTTACGTTCAAATTTATATACGTTTTGTAAAAAAAATATTTTCTATCTAATATTGTTGAGATTACATTAGACATGTTTCTTTATGCCTTTCCAATATTTTGTTTTTTTTAACAAAAGTCTCTTAGTTCCTTCATATATAAACAAGTAAATCGATTGATATACAAACAACCGCTTGTATAAAATTATTTTAAATATTCGCATCCCTCATATGAGATTCGAACCTACAACTATTGTGTAAAATCAGGCACTAATCAAATTAACTATATAGCAATCGGAATGTGCGAGCGTTCTGAAGCAAAACTGTAATTATGTTTTCGAATAAAGTTTCTTAGTGGTAGTGCTGTTTAATAATGTAGACCAGCTCCAACAACAATTTTGTTCATTGTAACTTTAGAAACTGCATCATATACGAGTAGGATTGACCGTAGAATGGACTTTTATAATTAAACTACCTTAATATAGAAGATATACTGTTCACATGTGTGTCCGCTTTTTTTTTATTTTCTTAGACATTTTTCCTAATCTAGTTTTTTAAGATCTCTGGTTTTTCTGGTCTCTCTGGTTTTTAGAAAAACTTTGTGATATTGATAGCTTGGTAACATGACTGCATATTTTTAATATATTACATAAATACTTGTAGGGTACTTCTAGATAACGGTCAACAGTCGCGTCGTCATGTACAAAAGTATTAAAAACATACAAAGTATTAGAAATTGAATTGAATTCAGCAGCAAGAGCACAAGGAAATATAATAACCGATAAAAGATTAATTTGTTGTAAACAACTCATGTAATAAGACGAGGAGTTTGCGAAGAAAGGTTCGTCTAAAAAACTTATACAAAAGCCAAAAAAATAGTAGTTAACTCAATTTTAGAATTAACTGCTGGTAATACTATCATGGACATGGTTGAGAAACAGTGTATGAAAAACCATTTTGTATGAAAAACTATATTGAGAAACAGTGTATGAAAAGCAAGGATTGACCTTGAGGAGGTTAGTATCTCGTCATCCAATCTGCACAAATGTTAACAATGGTATCAATAATGTCATAAACAATGGTTATTATAATAAGTTCTTCGATTTTCACGATTATTACACATTTTGAAATGAAACTATTTATAACCAGATTAATCGCGTATAATATTGGTATTCGAAAATACATTTTAGAACCCGACGTTTCGAACACTTTACAGTAGTCCGTGGTCACAGGTAGACTGCGGTGGCATTTGTCTGTCATTTGATACAATTATTATATTTGATATAATATACCCCCAACGATTTCTTAGTATATAATATGATAAAATGAAATACTTTTTAAGTAATGTTATAAATTGTTTTACAATGTATGTATGTTAATACGAATTATGAATAAAATGTAAGTACCTGAGATACGGTCGTCAAGTTCTTGGTTTCATACTACCGGTATTATAATAAACAATGGAAATTTCGTGGTGTTCGATCCTATTTAAGCAACCAAAGCCACAGTTTAAGGCAGTCTTAATACGCTAAGGGAATAGCAGTCTCTAAGTAAATAAGTGAACAAAGTGAATATGTGTATAAAGTTAATAAGTGTGAAAGCGATAGCTTTAAGTGTATCTCTGAAAATAAGTGAGGTGATAAGGGCTTGAAGGTTTATTATTATACCTGAGGAAGAGAGAAAGTTTCGCCTTACACAAAGTTGTGGGTAACAATATTTAAAAAAATTATAATTTCAAAGTGAACAAGTACTTCGTTACTAACCAACGAATTGACCAGGAATAGTTTAGTTTAGAGTTAATTTGTACACGGTACAATAGGGACGAGAGGTGTATCAAGGAAATCTACTAGGCGAGCGTTAAAGTGCATTATATATGAGCCCCTTTAGTCCACACTTGGGTCGCAAGTCCCATGCACTGTCTAGAGCTCCTGTATCTGAAACGCGACGGGGCCTAGACATACATTGTGAATTCATAAAATGCTTAGGAGATTTTTTTTCTTATATTAACTGACTGAATGGTATAATTGTGGATCTTAAACTTTACTTGGTTAAAAATAATAGATCTATATAATGAATATCGAACTTTCCCCAGTATCCATTTTCATATATTAGCAGTGCAGTGAAGAACTTAGTGTGAAGACACTCTTTTCTCCACCTGCCGCCTAACATCTGGACATTGCGTATTGAGAGGTAAAACTAATATTTTTTATAAATAAAGTATTCAATGATCGCAACAAATACAGAATTCAATTCAAAATAACTAAAACTTCAGAAATATAGCGTCTATCATGTACTCGTACAAAAAACAATACAATTTTTGTATGCAGTAGATGCATGGTTCGCTTATAGACGAAACGAAATGGCGTCTCATTTATAACGTAGTTGCAACGCAATTATATTGATTTCTACAGATTAAACAATTGTTCTTTGTTTATTATACTCGTTTCGTGGAACGACGTGAATCATTCGTTAGTCTCTGTAAAACAAAATGTTACAGCATTTAGTCTTTCTAAGCCTTTATACATTATCTTTTTTCATGAGTTCTTTAACTTGTAACATGAATGTATATTTTTTGCAGCTTCTCCCTTTTTCCCGCATTGCAGGGAATAAGCAGAGGGAAACTGGTGTTAAAATAGCGGGTCTTAACGCCGCCTTTCTTAAGGAACAAGCGGAACTTACCATATCGTCTTACCGTCGACCTTACCGTAGCGGAGAAATTCGACCATCACGCTGACAATCAGACGTTGTCCAAATGCGCCATGATAGCCTCCATATTATTTGGCATATACTAGCAGGTAAATACTTTATACAATAAATGGTGTCGACATTGTAACAATTGGAAATATAAAAGATGGTTGTGTATTTATTCGCAATTAAATAAATTATTGCTCTTATTCGCAATTAAATAAATTATTGCTAGCTATTTTATTTGTGTTAGACAAATGTCAAGACACTCCGTTCTCCACTTTCCACCCGAATCCAAGACATCCCGCGTTGAGTGGCAGAATTCAACGCCTCGATTTGCTTTTTCACTAGGATGAAGAAATTAAAATAATTTCAAGTATTTTTTTTTCCGTGTGTAAATTGAACTCACAACCATCGCGTATACATTAAGACGCTGTGCTACACGTGGCACACGTGGCAAAATTACTTTTAAATAGTAAAGTAATATAAAGGAGCTTCATATCTTAAATTATATTTACTAATAAATACTTAATTTCTTACTTGTTTTACTAAGATTGAAACAAAAATAAACACATAAAACAATTCTACACAAAAATTAAAACAAGAAAATAAATTACACTTATTTGCAAAACGCTCGAAAGGCACAGGAGAAATGATACAGACAGGTACATTTGTAATAAATTGAAGTAATACGCATTTCCCACCTTATCATGGTACAGTGCGGGGGTAGTGTAGCGGAAACAATTTGATCCTTGTAAATGATCCTCCGTCCAAAATACTCAACAATTTGTTCTCGAAATGACCAAGATTATGTGCACTGTAAACGAGTATACAAAAGGCAAAAGTGTACACATTAAACCTAAGAAATTAGAGAAATGTGTATAAGAGGTGCGATCTATGGTTCCCCGTTTTGTGTCTATGGAAGTGGTGTATATTGTGGCCTTGTAGCAAAATGGTTCGCAGGATGAATTCCCGGTAGAGGCAAATAATGATTTAGCGTCTACCTTCCATATGCATTGATAAGTGTCTTAATATTTTTGTTACTTTCGGCCCCATTTCGAGATATAGCTAGTTGAGTGGTGGAATTCAACAAGACAAAGTGACGGTTAATATTCATCAGAGCGAAGAAATGAAAATGGTAAGAATATAATCATTCCACTAAGTGGAAATTTTACCCAGAACCATCCTGATACAGGCAGATACTGTCCCACTGCGCCACAAGGGTCTAATATTGTTATGTTTATTTAAAATAATAGTTTAGAATTTGACAAACGAGATTTTTTTATAAATCCTATTTTTTGCAAAAGGTTTCATATAAAAGTTAATTTGACCAATATAAATTTAATCAGGCATTGCTGCGAGCTCCTGTTTCTGCAACAAGCTGGCAATACATGGCATGATGACATAATAAGCGTAGGGCTTCTTCTCTTCTGTAATTAGAAACAATGAGATTTAAAACCGTAACTAACAAATTTTCAGCATTTTAACTACTTAACTTATAAATTCATATTTCAAAAGAAAAATAATTAGGCCATCGTGATCAGTAAGCCAGTGACTGAATGTAAACACGATTGGTTGTGGTATCAATTGCCACTCGGGGATATGATTATATTTAAAATATTTTTATTTCTCCACTCTGGTAACTAAGACAAAGCGCGGCGATAACTTCCGCAACTCAACACACGTTGTTTCGATTTCGGGCAGTAAGTCGAAAACGGAGTGTCTCGACACTAGGCTATCCGACACTAGGCTACCCGGCTATGCGGGAAAAGCGTGAAGCGGATAAAATAACAAAATAGCCAGTCTCGGTAAAATTAAATGTAGCTTTTATATTTGATACTTTTAAATATTTTAATTTATATTCTCGTCATCAATGACCTATTAGAGCTTCTGGTATAGAGTGTGACCCAATATATGGCTTAACGCTTGGAAATACAAAAGTGATTGAAAATCCATCAAACATGTTTCAGTGTAAACAGAATAGGGCTGGTTATATTTTGAAGTTAAAGAAAGACGGTAAAAAATAATATAAAAATAAATAGTAAGTAAATTTTATTACAACAGCTTTGAACTATATCTATATATATAATAAAAGTAGATGGAAAAAGTCAACTCACATAAAACATTTAGGAAAAATATTAATAGATCGCTTAATATATATAACAACCGAAAAAATTCATTCTAGTGGTAATGTGTTTTTACTGCCTGTCTGTCTGTTAATTTGTGCATTAATCCCGCAAAGTTAGCTTCTTTGGGTAATATTGAAATTTGCTAATAATTTTGAGTGTACACAAGCGTGTTTTAATATACATAAAGGATGGTTTTGTAGTCTGTGTGGGAAAATTAAACAAAAAGATATAGTCAAACATTTGAGTTACCGAGACAACTAATGGATAAAAATAAATTTATATTTGTATTATTATAGCTTAGAGAATAGACTCTAGACAATGTGTAGGGATGTTTTGTCAATGCCAAATATACAGTTCCTCGTAGGAAATATAAAAACTTGAAATTGTTAAATTAATAAGATCATCCTCTCTAATCCCGCTCAGGCAAATGATTGAACTCGCTTCTGGAGGAGACAGACAGATGCCTTGGACCGTTTTAATGTATGTAACAAAGAACACAAAGCGCTTTTATTAGGAAGAACAGCAAGGAGATGCCATTTGGTCAGTGGTGCCTCATAGATTGCAACTCGCTGGTACATTAAACTAACAGACGTGGCCTTATAATAAATATTGTCTCCAAAGAGCTGTATGCTTGACCTTTAATGCAACATAAGTTTTTAGTATCTAGAAAATAAATTGCAAAATGTAAAGACAATAAGTGTTTTGAAAGCAATTCAATTTCATTTCAGCTTCACTGTAAAATTGATAAAAAAAATTCATAATATTTTTTTAACATTTTTTAAAGTGATTTCCCACACTAAAGAAATTGAAAAAGACATATTTAGAAAACGTATAAAAATTGGAACACAGCGGGATTTGAACCCTGCGTATTGAACGCATGGGTTAGCGGTCAGAGCGCCTTGAACGATTTTCAAGAGGCGCGGGTTCAAATACCGCTGCGTTCCAATATTTATACGTTTTCTAAATATGTATTTTTCAAAAATTCATAATGTTCTTTTTTATATCAACAAAACAAGTAAATTAGTATTTATATTGATTAAGTAACAAGTATCTATTTGAACTTCTAAGCTCCTTGCTGTACCTGGCTTACCACTTTTCAGCTAAAACTTGGCTCGGTTGCCATTGCGCTTTAAAACAGAAACAAAACAAAACGGTAAAAACTGATAATCAATTTGTTTTATATTACTTTAAAGAATCCAATGAAACGTACATCATTCTGAAAGTCCCATGGTCCCAACCGATATGTCCATGATATGAGTTTATACGAATGAATCCAAGTTCCAATTTGTGTCTCATTGGGACATCGATTAACAAGGCATTAAGAATTTATAATCTGAAAGTAAAAAATAAGAATAATAATTAACTATATATGCCATATTAATGTGTTGGTAAACCATCTCATTTAATTTGTTGCAGTTGATAAAAACACCAAGAATCAAGATTTATAAAATATACCTGTGGTCAGCGTCTTGCCTGAAGCTGGGGCTTGGACAGAATTGAGAGGCCAGATGTTCGGCCATTATCTCAGCTTTTCCAGAGGCGTCGTACCGTAGGGTGCCATCCCTGTAATAAAACGGTCTCATAGGGGGCTTGGCTTTGGTCAACTGGCGGCACAGCTTAATGAGCGAGAGTTGATCTACGCCAAGAAAGCATCTATTTGTCATATATACTCTAAGCTACAAATACAATATACTAATTAGCTACATTATATTAAGGACTACTAACCCACTTTCGGCTTCTTTGCTTTAATTATAATTGAAATGGTTGTAACTTTATTATTTATGAACTGATTCAAATGAAAAAAGGCATTAAATGTTAAGGGAAGTTTACCAAAACACAATAGTCAAAACTGCATTCAAATAAATTAAGCTGTTTCCGAGTTTGGCGTGCACAAACGCACAGACAAACAGCTTTTGTTTTAGGTTCTATTTCACGGACAAATGCCCCCAATAATATATTTTTTCATACATCTTCCATTTACAGACAGCGATCAGTTACGCCTATATTATATGTATAGATTTTGTCACGCCATATATTTTTATATTATATTTTCGATATCAAATTAGTTCTTTCACATCCCTAGCACATAACACGCATTGCTATGATTAATTCCATAGGTTAATTTTAATAAACATTCCAATAGAATGCGAGGACAAACGCTGAAATGATTTGATTACATCAATATAGCAAATATTGATATCTAATTATAGTTTCATGTTTCATTTCCCTGTTGATGGCATGATTAATAGTATTTGTAATGTAACGAGCTTTGTCGTTCTGGATGCTAATTAAATTATTAAAGTTTTCGCTATTCACACTTTCTCTTATTTAACACTTTAAATGTTATAAGTTGTAATCCATTTAGGGTGGATGTAGAACGCAGGGCTTAGCGGTTACAGCGCTTGAACGGTTTTCAAGAGGCGCGGGTTCAAATACCGCTTCAAAATTTTTATACGTTTTCTAAATAAGTACAATTTTCATTTTTATTTTAGGTAGTTTAGACTACATTCTACGAACCGGGTGATCTCGGTTATGCATTGATTAACACTCACTCACTAAATAAGGCTAAATAAAAATATTATATATATAAGGCTAAATAAAAATAATGTTATGTCATATTTGAACTAAATAAGGAATGTGTGATGTAAGGTTTTGCTACTTTAATTGAACTAATTTTATTAGAAAACGTACTCAAGTTATCTTTGCCTATGACTTAAATATAAAAAAGGGGTGAAAATAACAAATAAAATTAAATATATCCACTTTATCATCTTGTATATATAGTCAGTCAATCGTAGCAACTGTACTCGTAAGTCATAGTTAAACAAAAGTGTAAGACCAAATGTGGTGTGTGTGCCATTTATTCATTCATTTAATTAACTGTGCCAAATTTCATACTTTGACGTCAGCATTATATTCCTAAAATATAAGCTTAATTTATTTTCCATTTTATTTAACAAATAAAAATGAAGGGAGTTTTGATTTTTATGAAATTAAATATTCATTTTGCTCTAACTGTAATGATAAGCATAAAGAGCAGCATCAATCAATAAAATGTATCCCCTTTACCCTAATAAATGATACATGAAAAGCTCTACTAAGAGTTAAAAACTGTAATAGTATCGTAATAACTTCAATCTAATTACATAATAAAATTAATATTTACACAATATAAATAAAATGATTAAATACCAACAAATTTCGAACTTTATTTATATGCTGCCAAATATATTTTAAAAGCTATCATTAAATAGGCAATATATGTGATGGTTCAATTCATTAATATAACAAGCGCAATAAAAGTTATAATCGCCTGATAAAATTTACTAGATGCAATATCGAGTCATACTAAGTTTGACAACTGACACTCACTCATTTGTTTTAGCAATTTTAGTTGTATTTATTGATTTAACATTTTAATTTACTTTTAAGTGTTATTCACCATTTATTCTGTATCCATTGCCGCCCGTCAATTTTTCTATTATTAATATATAATACTTCTCTTCAGGCAAATCATAGCTTTCTCTTTAACTTCACGACAAGACGCTCCGTTCTCCACTCTTGCCGCCCGACCAAAAACTAGATATTGTGTGTTAAGTGGCGAAACTCAACGCTGTCCATTATCTATAACCAAAATCGAGAAATAAGAATCACTCCTCGAAAAGAGCACCCTATTACTCCCCGGAGTGGAAATGCATTCACAACCATCGCGTATACAGTCTGGCGCTGTCACATTGCTCCTCCTCTCCAAACATTCTGCAATTTGCACACACTTAGAATAATAAAAACTTCCTTACAACAAAATGAATTGGTACAGTAGAGATGAATTTTCACGTGCATTTGATATAGATGGCAATGTGGGGGTGCTTTAGGACAAAGCGCCAGAATAGTGTCCTCAAAAAGCGCAGTCGCGTGTTCCTTTCGCTATATTACATTTTTGTAAAAATGTTTTACTATTAGTTTTTGCAATGTTAAGACTTTATATGTATAAAAAAAAAAAAAAAGTATTAAAAAAGTGTGTAGCGTTGTGCGTTACGCAAAGGTAAGCGGAGAGTAATGTGTAAAGGTTCTTCCCAAGCTCGTTGCGCTATAGCTTATAGGTTGTATCGAGCGAAAAATAATATTTTATAGAATATATTAGTAAATAAAAAGCTCTCAATCAATTTTATGTTGTAAACAACTACTGCAACGACCGACTTGCATGATATTTCATATAATAATAGCCTTTTAAGAGTATAAAGCCAGCTTCTTCTGAAACATACTTTATGTACTTAAATATATTTTGTATACATAAAGTATATAGGTGCATTGTGATTTCATAATTTTTCATTTTTATAGCCTCCATCAACATTTTATATATTTTTTAATAGACTTAAAAAATACGACGACGTTATATTAGGAGTGAGCCAACTCCTAACAGTTACAAATTGAAATTTAGCAAAAATATTATTTTTCATTACTTCTATGTTTAGATATTACCCCGGTCTTTCGAATAAACTAAGCGCGGCAAGTTTTTTTTTTCTACGTACCTTGAAACAGGTAAAGTATAAAATATATATATATATATATATATATATATATATAAAAAAGACATTTTTAGAAAACCGTTCCAAGGCTCTTGAACAGTTTTCAAGAGGCGCTGGTTCAAATCCTGCTGTGTTCAAATCTTTATACGTTTTCTAAATATGTATTTTTCAATTTCCAAACTTCATAAAATATTAAAAATAAATATATATATATATACTTCTCAAACTTACTTCATATTTTTTTTTCATTTTTAAAATAGTTATTCGCATACTAAGAATATGAAAAACAATTTTAGAAATCATATTAAAGTTTATCGCATATAACTTGGATTTCCAAGAGGCGCGGGTTTGAATCCCACTGTATTCCAAAATATAATACATTTTCCAAAATTCTTACTTCAAAGTATATTTCAACTGATGTAAAACCAACATTAACTGTCCAACCTTAAATTTGACTAACAGTTAAAATTTAGTTTTTAGTTTAAGCACCGCTACATGAGCACCCATTAACTGCACTGACTGATATTTTTGTCCCTTCCCCTTTGTATGGAATATTATAGCGCTCTGTCCTTGTGTTAAGAGCGCAAATCGCGTGCATATCTCATTAACGAGCGGCCACAAATTGTCATATATTTTCATTACTAACTATTATTTATAATAACACTTATCACTCTTCACACTATTATTAGGCGAACATTTTGAAATTTAATACACCAATTTACTTTGAATACGCGGCTGTGATGTTCAATGGTTGTTAATTTTGATGGATTGCTTACATTTTAGCAGTTTTAAACTTTTTAATTGATATGTATGGACATTACCCGTTTTGTGTATCATTTGTTATTTGAATTGAAAATATTATTCTGGCATTGCTATATCAATCATATGTCATATATGACATTTTTTAGAATATATTTCAGATAATTTGTTCCAATTTATTTATTTATTTATAGTTTATCACAAAAGTACAGTTACAGTATTGAGATTAAGAATGGAACGTTGAATATATCTATAGTATAATAAAGTCACTATTCTAATGTATTTTACGATAAGCCACATGCATAACATTTCTGTGAGAGAAATTAATAGAAAAACATATATTTGGAAAACGAATAAAAAATTTAACACAGCGGCATTTGAACCCGCGCCTCTTGAAAAACGTTCAACTGTTTTCAAGAGGCGCTTTTCTGAACATATGTTTTTCAATTTCCTAAGTGTGTTAATAACACTTTAAAGACAATGCTAAAATAAATTTATAGAAGTAATAATGATATTGAAATTAATGCTTACAAAAATTATACAACTACATTTACTATGATTAAGCTTTCATATGTGATGTTCAATCATCATCTAGCAGAATCGGGAGACACGGCTATTCTCAACTTTTAAAATTTTTGACCAAATTAAAGATATCGCATGTTAAGTTGGGGACGCGTTACTGCGCAATCCAAGACACTTCCTTTAATCATACAAGGGCTAGGCGACGTTTTCAAGGAGATAATCTCTTAAAGCGCAGTGTTTAAGCTAAGGTAGGTTATTATAGATACTGCGTTGAACCTTCAAAATGAGTAAATATTTGAAAACGTGTATAATTTACAACAAAATGTGGTCAAATATTTTGACTTTATGATAGTTTTAAATATAATGTATTTTTAGAAAACGTATAAGAATTTGAATGCAG
Source organism: Podotricha telesiphe (assembly GCA_038994665.1). NCBI lineage: Eukaryota > Metazoa > Arthropoda > Insecta > Lepidoptera > Nymphalidae > Podotricha > Podotricha telesiphe. The sequence continues at coordinate 543,457 of JAOYRR010000250.1, forward strand.
CGGGATACGAACCCGCGACTGTTGGAAACCGTCCAAGCGCTCTGACCGCTAACATTCTACATACAGCTGCGTCAAAATTCTTCTAAAAATATGTTTTTAATTTCCAAAGTGTATGATTAACCCTTTAAAAAATGTTAAAAATCATTTAAAAGATTATTATTTAAAATTTCGCTTATTTAAAATATAGGTATATAGCTATACTGCTAAGCTAATACATGTATTATGATAACTTTTAATGAGAAGTAAACAAAGATATCTTATAAGCGCTTTTACTTAGTATAATTAACTGAAGTTAAATTAAGACATATTTAAACTTTATTATACAGACTTTTTTTTCCTATTAGATACAAAGAGCCGAGAAAAATATTCTATAGTTTTAACTTTGAAGCCATCGTGGCGCAGTGGTACAACGTCTGAATGTAAACGCGATTGGTTGTAAGTGGATTCCCACTCAGAGTAATTATATTTAAATTATTTTAATTTCTTCGCTCTGGTACTAGACAAACGATGGAATTGAGTTTCGCGACTTAACACACGCAACGTTTTGAAATCGGGCTTAATATGGAGAACCGAGTCTTGATAAATACTGTATTTGCCAATCTATTCACTCAAAGAAATTTTTAAATGTCAAACATTTAATGACGATGCCCAATTCATTTAGGCTGAGCAAAATTTTTAGTTACGTCTTACATAAATGATGTTATGAAATTCTCAATACGTCAAGGAACATTAAACGCCATTTTGAGAGAGAGAGAGAGAATGCGGCGGAGGTGTCTGAAATTTGGCATGAACATGATATTATTTTATATATATATTTTTAGCTTTACTGTTTTTCTTAGTCAGAGAGAGCTAGTGTCAAGACACTCCGTTTTCCACTTTCAAGCCGATATCAAAACATTGCGTGTAAATGGCAAAAGTCAACGCCGTGTTATTTTTATCAGAGAAAAAAAATAAAACAATTGTTATAATATAATGATTTCTCTGAATGGAAATCGAACCCACAACCAATCTAGTTTACAGTTCACCCCACGATGGTCTCTCATTATTATTTCTTATTATTATTTTGTAATACATTTAATGAATTCATACTACAAGTATGATAATATAATTTAGTAAACGCATCTTGAAATCTTTTCGTCTTCGCTCGTGCGGGTTGTTATGATAGAAAACTTGTTCTGTAATTACCACCACGATGTCAACAAAGCGGGTCTTCCCAGAGGCTTTTGTCCACGGCTTTATCTTAATTGCTTCAAGAAACTCGATATCGTTCAGTGACAAGATGCTTTTTATTCCTTAGTCCGTACCCTGGAGGCAAACAATGACGGTACTTTGAATTAGTTTTCCGTTTGATAAAACTTCAGTTTTTTCTCTAACGGAACAATCGTTATTATTGACGATATTTGGACAGTTCAAGTTTTACAACGCCGTAAGCTTCAAACACCCTGCGTCTTAATGTTTTTAAGTTTGAAATGATTGGATCGTTCAAACTTTATAGTTTTTAATTCTATGCTAAACTACGCTGAGCAGTCAAATAACTGCAACCTGTATTTAGATAATGTTAATATAGGGTTAGTCAATATACAATTACTCTAAAAGTACATTTATGTACCAGTTTTGTAAAAGTAAAATTATAATTTTATCGTTGTCAAAGAACAAGAAATGCTTTTTAATTCAACATTATGTTGACATGTTTAGATCTTTCTAGTATTTGAATCCACACTCATGCTTTCTAATTAAGAAAGATTTTATATACGTCAATCAATTACATTTTTATCTCTAAACTAATAAGCGAGAAATTAACAAAATTTGTTTATAATAAAAAAATCTTTATTATTTAGTACACAAAAGAACTTCTCAAACCTCTAATTTATCAACAAAGGGGCAAAAAATAAACGATTACATACATACATAAGTGGGGACCGTTTTAAAACACGAACAACAACAAAACAACCTGTAATCCTTAACTTTACTTAGTTTTGGCCTGAATAAATAATTTAACTCTCACGGACGTGCTACAATGTCCATATTTAACTTCTAACCCCTTGTCCAAAATGTTCTGTAGAGACAAAATGTATGCTTTGGCCGTATTCCAAATCTTCGGTGAAGGTCGTAGGTCACCTGTCCTAATGCGCGAACACTTTCTGGTATGCGAGCTTCATCACGCTAAGCTTTGAATTGCTACGAGTTTATGTAACCTTTATTTGTAGTTAAATTTATTTACTATATTACATTTTTTAAACATATTTAAGAAATGTCCTGCATTATAAGCAGTTTCAGTCCCTGCTATGACTACCCAAACAGAGAACCTAGTATATCAATATCAATATCAATACACTTTGTTCTGCACTTTCCGCCAGAATTGTAAATATTGCATGTTAATCGACGCGCTTTGTATTGTTACCAAAGTGGAAAAATGATAATAATAAAGTTATGATGAATACACCAAGTGGGGTTGAACCCACAGCCAATAATTATTACAATGAGAGAGAGAATTATCCCACTGCCGCACGATGGCCTTACTAAATAAAGTAGAGGGTTTATTAGAATTGAAATAAATGTTAAAACTTGTTATTTAATTTTATTTAATAAACACCATCGATTTTCAGTTAGGGAACGATTGCAACAGTCATATATTCGTATCATAAATCCGCCTTTACAAAGTAAGATGAAAGCTGCAATACAAAAAATCTTATAAACGTTAAGAATTGAATGAACGGGTATAAAGGTATACCTTTATACTTGTTTTTGTTTTGTAAAAAAATGGCAAAGCAGCTTGTCGCTTTTTCCATATAGAAAGGTAGTCGGAGCGATCCTAGCGTAATTTAAATATATTTTTTCATCCGTGGGGGGATCGAACCTACGATCAATCAAGCTTGCAAACGCTGCCTTACTACGCCACGATGGCGTCTGATTTGTTTTGTCTAGATAAAAAATACTTTAAAGTATTATTAATGGATTTATTTAATGCAACGTTTTACACGACTCGTATAAATAAACAACTTTGGTTGTTACTAAAGCTTAACTGAATAAAAGCAGTGCTAGCAGTTCTGAATTAGTTCATAAATGTCTAGCCAAAGCGCGTGTGACACGGAAATTCACGAATTCTGTAGTGACTCGCAAATGTATGTTTTAAGATCTTTGATTTTCGCGATTAATACACATTTTGAAATGAAACTATTTTTAACCGGATTAATCGCGTATATTATTAATATTCCAAAATACAGTTTAGAAACCCCACGTTTCGAACACTTTACAGTAGTCCGTGGTCACAGGTAGACTGAGGTGTTATTTGTCTGTCATTTGATACAATTATTATATCAAACTACCGCCAATGATTTCTTAGATGCCTCGCGTACTGCCCCGGATTCTTTGCAGAATGATCTGACTGTATCTTGCTCTCTGGTGTAATAGGATTGAGACATCAAAGTTTTCAGTTGGGTCCCAGGTGTTAGAAATGTATGTTTATAAATGTCTGAAAAATATATATACGGTTTATTGTTTTCTTTATTATTTGTACTTATGTATATTATTTTAAAGGGGCTAACAGAAAAAAAAATATGTTAACTTTTATTCAATTCTTTATATTGCCTCGTATAAAATTATTGTTAAGAAATGTAAAACAGTGTCATGACATTGGGTTCTCTATATGTGAGAAATATGGTGGAATTAAAAAAAATACTTGCCTTCTAAGTGTGTAACTAGATTATTAACAATTAAGCTGGTATATGTATCCCAATTGTTTTAGTCTTGTCACGGACTTCGCTACCGTAAGAAGTGGATGTTTAACTGTTACTGTTAAACATCCACTTCTTACGGTACCTCCCAGACATGTCTGGAAAGGTCTGCCTCAAGGTTCAGCTCTAAGTCCTTTGTTGTATAATATTTATACTCAGGACCTCGAAATGTTTGTTAATATTTTTTGCAATATTCTTCAGTATGCTGATGACGTCGTCCTCTATTACCGCTCAAAATCTGTGGAGGACATAACTAATCGTTTAAATTCTGCCTTGCAGTACATAAACCTCTGTTCAAGACCTGGCATTATCAGTAGCTAAATATCAATCGATTGTGTTCACACAAAAGAGGGTAATTCCAAATTTTGAAATTTCATTTGTTAATGATACCGTACATTTTTCAGAGAATGTTAAATTCCTAGGCATGATTCTCGACAAAAGACTGAACGACACATTTTTTGTTCAGGTATTCAGCATGCGCAAATAGCGCAAAAATGTGAAAAAGACATCAATGCTTTAAGAGCTGTGTCTGTTGTGTGGTGGGGCACATACATACCCTAATACTCTAAAGTTGCTGTACAGTGCTATAATTCGTAGTCATATTGACTACGGCCTATTTGTAATAGACCCCTTCAATAAGATAGCTACTGATAAATAAAATAGGTTACAATATAAATGCCTACGGATTATAATAAGTGCAATGAAGTCTTCCACCACCAACGCACTGCAGGTGGAGTGTGTTGGTCCACCTTTTCCTATCCGCCGTCAATTCCTGTCTGATCGATTTGAAGGTTAATTGTTACATTCTTTTCTTCCCATCCTTTGTGGCCTAGGCTAGCGGAGTTAGCTGGCCTCATCTCTCGCGGCAAACCTTTGCCATTTTTGCTAAATAGCTTCCTCAAGTTTATTTCTCTCATTCATTCCTTGTCCCGGTTTCCTTGTAATTCACTATTCTGTACGCCGTACAAGGCCCTAGTAGACATCCCTTCAATCATCACAGATTTTGGCTTATTTAAAAGAGATCCTGACATCTACATAAAATTTCAAGATATTAATAGTCAAAATTGATATACTCATCTCCTCATTTATACGGATGCTTCGAAGCTCTTAAAAGAATGTAAAACACGTCCAAAAAAAAAGAACGTCCAAAGGGTTTGGACGGTTTCCAAGGGGCGCGGGTTCAAATCCCGCTGCGTTCTTTTTTTTATACGTTTTCTTAAAATATGTTTTTCAATTTCCTAAGAGTCCGAATAACACTTGAAAAAATACAAAAAATATATAATATGTATTTATTTTACCTTTATAACAATGTTATATAATCCCCAAAAATTTATATCCTCCTTTTGTAGCATATTATTTAGCCATCAGAACATCATGTTGTGTAAACAGTATGAAAATAATAAAAAAAAACGAGGATAACCAGCTATCTAGAAAGGAAAACGTGCACCAAAACTTCATTGAAATCGCTTTGACTTCAGCAATAGGTGAATTTTGAAAATGTCTGGCCACCCAGCTCGTATGGCTCGGAAATTAACGTGATTTCCATCGAGGCCGTGACTCATGAGTATGCACGTTACACGGGATTTATTGAGCCAATCCTGAATTTGCATATCGGTTAGCAGTACAATGTTCTGCTTTAAAAATACAGTTCAAATGACGGCTAAATTATATACAGTATGATGTAGCTATTGTACGAGTACAATCTTCATATTGGATATGTTTAATGAAAATTTATTGTTTTATAAATTCTATTTGTTTCAAAAATGTTATAGTGAAACAGTTGACTTTAAACCGGATTGGTTGAGGGTTCGATGCTTACTTATTTTTAAATCATTTTCATTTTCTTCGCCTGGTAAATCACAGCGCGGCAATGGATTCCGGTGTCGGACGGAAATTAGAGAATTGCATGTCACAGGTTTGGTGAAGTGTGAAGCTCGACCCACAACCATCAGAGGCTCACATAATGCAATGCACAAAAATGTAACTAATTGTTGTCTGTATATATAACATATATGAGAAAACAATGTTATTGGGGGCATTTATCAATGCTGTAGAGCCCAAAATTATGATTTCTAATTTTCTATTCTGTTTGTCTTATATCTAACTAAACTGCCTAATGGATCAGATGTCGTTTTGATTATTGTATTTTGGTAAACTTCCCTTTACATTTTGAGTTTATTTTATTTCAATCGGTTCCAAAATAACAAGGCTCAATCATTTCAATTATTAATAACAAGCAATGTTTGTGATTAAATTGAACGTGGGTGGGCGAACGTATTGGCTACTTAATAATAAATACAATTAATATTTTTATAATGCTCCCTATATTATATCTTAGAGACAAAAAGTTAAGTCCATATCTAACAACACACAAAAAAAATATGAAACTTCCGCACTAAATTAGGTCGTACCCATAACTGCAACTGTAACTTCATATTTCCACATTCACGTCTAATGACAGATGAATTAACCACTTGTTCTCTACATGCGTATCTAAAGAAATACTCGTTGCTATCGGTTCCTCTCAATACGCCCTTTCTTCTTCAGCTTACACAGTTCATTGCGTCTATTTGTAATACAAGGGTTTTCTGTAGCCCCTCTAAAGCCATTTGCGTGAACTGAAGCATTCACCATTGTTGTTGAAATGAATGACCGTAAATTAGTTACGAGGAATCAGCACTGAGAAAAAGATTTATTCAGCGTTTTTTAAATTGCCAAGCAGTTAGGACTCAATTTACAATTTGTCGAGTTTCTCGCTAAATATTCTAGCCTTTTAATGTAGGTACGGCTAAGAATAGAGATCTGCAACCAACATTACGTTGCTGTTCGAAATTTATTAATAGATTATTTTATTATTTCTTAAGTATAATTTTAATGAAGTATTTAAAAAAAAATTAAGTGTTATACTCACACACTTGATGGATATAAAATACAAGATTCAAGCCCACGTCTCTTATAATCCTTTAGATTTTATGTCCATGTGTTTAAATTTTTATGTTTTATATATATTTTTTGAAATAGGTATGTTAGTATAAATATTTACTTCAAATTGATAGAATTTGATTGATATTAGTCTTCACAAAAAAAATACTTATTCTTATCATTTAGTAGTTTTGTTCTAATTTAAAACAAGTACTAAAAGGAAATATAATGTAACAATTTGCGTCTCACACGCGCAGAGAAGGTCTCAAGGAATTTTATACCTGACTATGCTATAGGACCTTCAATGCAAACAAACATTCACTTGCGAATAATTTCAACCCATTACTATAAAATTTAAACACATGCTACCTGTGCCACTATAGCATTAATAATACTAAGTAAATTCACATTAATCTTTGGAAAATACGGAATCCTATACAATTACAGTAAAGGCAAATGCAAATACAAACAATTAGCAAGTCAGGCCAACAACAATGAACCTCGCATGCATCACGGAACATAGTCTAAAAACCGCCCATCCACGCCCCACTTCATCAAATTAAAGTTTATTGAATCGCTGCCGAAACATTTAAGCGCTTGTTTCCATTGGTGCAACCGTCTATTAATTAAATGAAATTAATATAAGCTAGCTGTGCCCACGACTTCGTCCGCCTAGTACTCTAAAAGTAACCTATGTTACTCCTTATTTCCTTAGGTCCCGTCGAAATCTAATCAGAACAAATATACAGACAGACAGACAAAAAATGTAAAAAAAATTATTTAGGTATATTTAACACACGGTACATTACATACACTGCATTTAGTAAAAACTGGTTATTTTAATACTGTTTGTAAACAAACACTCCAATTTTATTTGCATGTGTAAATATTTAACATTGAAATTCGATCTTAAACTATCTTGACCTTAAACATAAAATATACAATTATTCAAGCCTTCCGAAGGCTTGAAATCATATTGATATGAAACTCTTTATATATTTCAATGAGTATAGAAAAGTTTGAAATAATTTCGTATATTATAAAATATTTATTATTCGTTGACGCTTGGCGAATCTCTCGCATATAGCAGGTTAGGTAGAAATGACCTAATGGTAAGATATTAAGTTCTACATTAATAGAATAAATCATTATTTACTAATTTTCTATGTTGAGCTCCGCCACTTAATATGCAGTCCCCTCTAACTCCACACCTTCTTACCCTTAAATCATAATTGTTTACCTTAGTGCCGGTCTTTCTCGTGGTTCATTCTTCAAGTTAAATATAAAAATATAAGATATTTCTAAAGCAAAACCCAAGAACCCACGATGCGTTCGTTAGCCGTATCCTCTCCAAATACAGCGCTAACATTACGAACAGTTTCGGCTGCGTTAGTGCCGCTTCGGAATTCGTATTCAAAAATTACTTCTGATCTTTGCCTTATCACTGTTCACTTACAAAACTAAATTAAAAAAACAAACAAAGGCAGAACAATCGAGCGTTACTTTTTTATAATGTCATCATTTTTGTGTAAAAAATGTTTCACTCTGAAATTTTAAACCTTGCAGGTTTTATTTGAATTTAAAGTAAGCCGTATGTTAAAACGACAATTTCATACATAAACCTTTAATATTGCAGTTCCCATGTACATAAACAATTGAATAATAGTATTTTTTATTTCATTCATCAGATATAATGAGACATGGCACTTAGAACATAAATAGCGATGAGAATATATATAAAGTGTTAAGACATAGTTGTATGTTTGAATTCCTCTCACAAAATAAACATATATTACCAATGTACCACTGGTACTGATGGCAAACCAAAAAATTCCTAATTTTTGGTTCTTATATAATATCTGGTTCTTATATTCTTATACTTGATGTACGCCGCAAACGACCAGCTAATCGGACAAAGGGCGGTTGGTTTGGAAAAGCGATTGTTTAACCACCTGGGCCCAGTACTCGCGCGGCCTTGGCTTCGCTCCCATGAACTGTTCTGAGCGGTTTCGTCAAGGGTGCCCGCCACCCTTGATTCCGCAGACTCCCGCCACCAAGGTTAAGGGAAGACTGGGGCGTTCCAATAGTGTCGGCTATAGGCGGTTGAGTAAGAGCACCGTGAGGTTTTAATGGGCATACGGACGGCCTATAGGCGACGGGCACATGCCCGTCCTTGGCTTAGCCCCAATCGGGCAGATATCCGTTACGAATTTCTCACGATTGAAAAAGGATTAGAACTCCCCTGACATTAAAAGGAATTTCGATTGACACTGCTAAGGCATGATAGTCAAGTTCAAGTTTTCAAATTTCCGTTTGAAATTATTCACTGCTTATATAAAAACGTTGGTTTCCAATAGACTATAGCTTACACAATTTATTGCAAATAAACTTGGAAGGGTTCACTTTGTGTTCAAATGGAAACTTTTTAATTTATCATTCGTATAAAGAGAAATGTTTATTTCCAAGCATTTTGGGACTAGGCATTATATTTTGAATTTGTAGTTTGACAATAAAATGTTTTTTTTTTATTACAATCACCGAAAACACAGTATCCAGAACTAGTAGGTTCAAATTTTATTCGAAAAATGTTTGCTTAAACTGCCAAATCTTCTCATTATTTTAATTATAACATTTGGAAATAAACCTATATTATATATTTTATCCGGATTGATCGTATCACGTTTTGGTATTAGAAAAATCATTTTTGAAAACCTGACGTTTCGAACACTTTACTATAGTTTGCGGTTACAGATAGACCTGTGGTGGTATTTGTGTGTCAATTGATACAATTATTATATAAAACTACCGCCAACCATTTCTTAGTTGCCTTGCCCTGAATTGAGACTGACCAGAAATCCTGTCGGATTTTGTTTTCTCTAACAAGAACATGAGGATTATCAAATCTGATGTTGAAGTGGTCTGGTTTATTTGTTATCTACTCAAGCACCGCTACATTACACGCCCATTTTTGATATAAAAAATATACAATTAAATTTGTTTACGAACTGGTAAATGAAAAAGCAAATTGTAGAAAACAAAAAGCCAACGGGGTAGATGACAAATGACAGCGAAACCTCTCCGACTCAAATATTCAGATTTAATATTCGTGATTGCAAACTTTTTGTACTCATTGTTATTCATAATTGTTTCGTTTTATGAAAATTAACGAACAGAATATTTTTTCCACTTCACAATTGTGGCGTTGAGTTCTACCACTCAATATACAACGTCTAGAATTTTGGCGGAAAGCGGAGAGTTGAGTGTATTTGTAAATGTCTATATATCAGGTTATTTTTGCTTATCCATAAGGGAAAATGCAAAAGTATCTTACTTTAAAAATTTTATACGTTCTCCACAAATGAAGAAAATGTTGTTTTAAGCCCGCATGGTCAGGCTTAACACGATTTTGTATAGGACCAATTTCATAATAACTAATAGCTGTGTAAAATTTCGCTTACGTACAGCTGGCTTGGGGTTTTAGTATCTAATATTATATTTGCGGTAATTGAATCAAATGTAATAAAATTTTAGAGTAAAATACAAAGTAAATTTCAAAGGAATATGTATTGTAATTTTATTATTAATAATATCAAGACACGTTTAAGTATATGTCAAAGTCAATTTATATCAGATGGGTAACTTTATTTATAGTTGACAAGTGGTATTTTATCTAAATTTATATACAAATAAATTTAAGTAATATATCATTTATGCCGTTACCAGTAAAATTATACTATGATTCAATTATGTTATTTAAAAACATAAGCAATGAATCAATATTTAAATATTTTTACAAAACGTATAAAAAATGGAACGTACCGGGATTCGACCCCTGCCGCAAGCAATTTATTTTTGTTGTTATCAATGACTATTAGAATGAAATAAACGTATAATCATTTCGACGTAGAACGATGTTACGTTCTGGCTTAGTGGTCAGAGAGCTTGGACAGCTGGCGGCTTCCAAGAGGTGTGGGTTTGAATCCAGCTACTTTCAATTTTTAAAAAGGTTTTTACATCCTAAGTGCGAGAATAACACTTTAAAAGATAAAATATAACCAACCATCCAACATATATATATAATACTATATACAAGAAGTATATGACAATACCTTATAGGAGTGGTTTCTTTATCCAGTTTCGTTAAAAAAGTATTAAGCCTCGCAATCAAACAGTACCAGTTTCGTATGGTCTAAAAGCGTATAAAATTGTGTTGTAAAGTTACATTGAAAAACATAGTGTATTTTAAATTGCATTGTTTTATAAAAAAAGAAAGGAAAAAAATTAATAATGAATAATAGGTAATTTTTGTTGCAGCTTCTCGCTTTTTTTCTCATAATAAGGTAGTCAGAGAGAACCTAGTGTCAAGACACTCCGGTCTCCGTTACGCGCATTTATTAATATTATACAAATATTAATCTTATATCAGAATCAAATTTATGACATGTGAATTTAGTAACGATTTCCCAGATTACCAAACTGGTTAGATTAAAATCACTAAGCAGTACTATATCAGCCAACTTTTCACAAATAATCCATGTCAAGGGTTCCTTCCTTACAAAAATTTAATACGTTACATAAAATATTCAAAGCGAAACTTATCCCTCCGTCTCCAGTCATTATTACTAGCCAGTCAGACAATGAATAAAATATTACCAAGTAAATTGGCGTCTTGGGATATCCCGCTTAGTAATTTACATCTTTTACACCACTTAAATATTTCTGTAAAAGATTCACTAACAGTTTTAACATGTCGTGTTTTGGTATAATAGTAAAGTACGATATTTTTATTTATTAATAAGAAGATTGCGGCCTACGTCTAGCTGTGCCAACGACTTTGTCCGCGTGAAAGTCTAAAATAAAAGTAGCCCGAGCTACGCCTTATTGCATTAGCTATCTGCCAGTGAAAGTCCCGTCAAAATCGATTCAGACGTTCCCTAGATTAGCCGGAATTGGACAAACAGACATACAGACCTATAGACAAACACAAACATTGTAAAAAGTGTTATTTTATGATATTACAAACTGACACTCTAATTTTATTTTTTTGTGTAGGAAAGTAAAGAGCAGAGTGAATTAGAAGGAATTTCACCTAAAATATGTATGAATGCTTAAAGACTTTTGAAAATCATACCCGCAGGGCTTAAAAACGTGACGGTTGAAAATTAACACATCGTCTTTTAGCACTCTAAAAGACGAGAATTGATCCCATAAACTTTATATTCAGTCAAGTTTTTTACAACTGTAACTCATGTCAGTAATTAAATTTGATTAAACTCTTACATCAGATATCAGTTTAATTAATGAATCTGTCAGACGAGAAAAAAATTGTCAGTAAAAACTAAAATAAAAAAGCATCTAACAATACTAGTAATACAGTTACATTTACATTACAGATAGAGAATCTGAGACTGATGTCGCAGGGACAGCGTCTTAATACAAACACGAACGGTTGTGAGTTCGATCCCCACTAGAGGTTATTTTAATTTTCCCGCTCTACTTAGACTCCGCGGGGTTAATCCCGCCATTCAACGTGCTATATCTTAATATTCAGGCGGAAAAAGGAGAACAGAGTGTCTTGTCACTAGGTTCTGCCTAATTTATTACACGGAAAAGAAACTGATGTATTTCTTTTAAGGAATATTTTCGATTTTCACCACTTAGACACCGCCGTGGTGGAGTTCAGACTTGCTTCGATATGCGCAATGGTTTTGTGATCGAAATTCTATGCTTCTTTCCCACTTACACTTTATTACAAATTATAAATTGATATAGTTATCTAAACTACTGTTTAAGGCATTTTCATTTAATATAATATTACAATATGAATGTAGGTGTACCTCCATCGATATAATATTCAATCGGGAACGCTTAAGTTAAAAGCTTTACAAACTGAAAAATCTTATATTAAAAAGGCGAGGAAGATCGATCACCTGTCATATCAGATAAAACGATATTTTTTCTTATTTTCTCAGATATTACTCATATTGTAAAAGTCAATATATTCTCTTTAGCAAACATACATATATATTTATTTACTCGTTAGAACTTAATCCTGTATCCATACCAAGTTTCACAGTTCAAATTTGTCTGAGTAAATTTAAATATAAACAACAATTTAACTTTCAATTCATATTTTAATTTAAATTGTAATATAAACTAAAACTTAAAAATATATAAACACTATAAAAATGCCGTATTAAAGTAACATTTTTTTAAAATACATTTGTTACAGGTGTATTTTTTTGCAAGATATCAGGGTAGTCAGAAAGAATCTACTAGAAAGATTCCGTTTACACTTTCCGCCCAAAATCGAGACATTGTGGCGATTGGCGGAACTCGACTTCGCAACTGTACATAATTGGAGATATATTGATAAAGAAATAAAGCTTATATCGCTTACTCAATCATGTTTTCAATACAAACTTTCCTCTTATTCACATAAAGCTAACAATTTGAATACGTCTCAATTAGTCGCCGAGAATTAAACAGTAGTAAAATTTACAAAATGTATAAAATTATCCTCAAACCCGTAAAAGAAACGTTTTCGGGTATATAACGATGACATACTTATTCTTTCACTGGACTTTCACCAAATAATAAAATTTAAGGAAAGTAACGTGCAAATTTGTTTGCTCAAGTGACTGAAATAACTGCGAGCTCCAGACTAAAATAAAATAGCCCAAAAATTCATTTGAACTCACTTAAGAGCAGAACGAGAAAAACGAATTGACAGAACGAGAAGATTACGGAAATCTGAATTATACTTCGATGCTTTTAAAAGGTTTTCAATACTTATTCGCTATGAACATTTCCTTTGTCGTCTCGAGGCAAATAGGGCTTAAGTACAATAGAAATTATGCATGGTATTATAGAAATATTCTTTATACAATTGATATTGTCGTAACATAGTAAAAAATAATAAGATATTTTGTTATAGCTTTCTATATATATTTTATTTTTATACATTGTAGATAGTCATCAATCTACGGACTATTGTAAGGTGTTCGAAACGTCGGGTTTTCTTAAATCGAATTCAAACACCAAAATACACTTCATTAACACATAAAATAGTTTCATTTAAAAGAGTTGAGATATATCATGACTTTATTTTGTACCTCAATGTTTTAATTTTATTCAGAATTTTTTGTATATTTGAAGTTATAAAGTTTTCTAAGTCAATTTTACCATAGCGAGATACGAACCCGCGCCTTTTGGTTACAAGCGCTCTGACTGCGAAATCATACTTCCCATATTACCTCGAGAGAGATTTTAACAAATTTCTGCCAAACCTATTTGTCAAAACCAGCAAACTATTAGCTTGATTAAAATTGTTAACACCACTTGTATTGTAATCTAGTATAATAATTCACAAAGCAATTTAATTGGCTCATAACCCTTCACCTCCCTTTAGTCCTCTATCAAGTACATAATGGTATATAAACAAGGCCTTTCTTACAACTACATTCAAATTCAAAATGGTGTACTCACAATGGCCACGAAATTTACCATTCGTCAATTCTTATTTCCTGTTCCCTCAACATTTGCCATAAAATAAATACGCAATATGAGGTCTTTTCCATATAAAATAGATAATAGTGGTCCGAGTGGACAATTCCGAGCGCTATCGAGAACAGCTTATGATCTCAAATCATTTTTCATTGTACACCCAATGTATTCAGTTCTTATCTCCGATTTACCTCTTAGACGTATTAGCCTCTGCGCCTTTGAAAGATTTCAATTTTATTTTATATTTGCTTTAACATATGAAATTTAAACAGACCAAGTTGTGGTATAAAGGTCAGTGACCTTTTAAATTATTTGGGGCCTGCTATGAACAAGAAACACATTGTTTGAGTTACTAAAAGTAAATCGTAAAAGTGTTTGATATACGTCATTAATGATGTAAAGGTATAGTAGAAGGCAACAGGCCACGTGGCTGATGACTACGACACAACAACTTGCTAGTATTTCTCAAAGGCAAAATAAGCTGTGAATCAAAATTCAAAACAAACCATCCGAAAAAACCATTACCCAGATTCCCTTTTCAAAGTCTTAATACGATCACATTACTTTTTTCCATTCCCTTACATCAAAGATATTTGAAACAAGCTTATGATTCGAGAGACGAAGCTAAATTAAAGTCACTTGTTAGTCGCTTCTTATGATGCAAGTAAATTATCTTTTGAAAGCAAAGCAAGACTTACACTGGAGCTCATTAAACTTTTCGCGACTCAATTTAGCCTCGATCCAAGCTTCAATAATCACCTATCAAACGTGGATAATACTGTATATAAGTAAACATATTTACTTTTTGTAATACAAAAATATATCATTATTGGATATTATATTTGACTTTGTACTGGATATATGTGAGTAAATGTGATATATTTAATAAATATAAGCAGATGTCTTTAAGAAATAAAGATGAAATATATAGATTTTTTAAAATATAATATTAATGACATGGTTTTATAAAGTCTATGTCGATATAATTAAATAGGTCTGTACCTATAGGTCTGTACAGAAACATACTACCTCAAGACACACTGTTCTCCACTTTCAGACCGAAATCGAGACATTGCGTGTTGAGTGACCAAACTCAACATCACCTTAGGTACAAGTGCGGAAAAATTAAAATATTTTATTTACAAAGAAATGAAAATATTTACAAAGCCAATTGCGTTCACAATCAGACGCTGTCCCAATGTGAATGAATGAACATGATTTCGGGCAGAAAGTGGAGAACGGAATGTCTTGTCACTGGATTCTCTTTGACTTACCTGATATGCTGTATAATTGAGAATTCACCCTAGGATGCAATGCCAGGATCAAAATTACAACAGCGAGTATAGTCAGCCATTACCTAACTACACCACCATGAAATCTCAATTACTTATCAAAACTTACATAAAAATAATAATTTCAAACGTTGAAATATAAGACGTGCTTTCACTTTTTTTTTGTAATCGACTAAAAAGTAAACGGTTTACCGACTAAGGCCCCGAAGACAAGGGAATTAAGGAGTCCGCTAATGAGATGTTGATTGCGCCCCGCACCCCAATTGACGGTACTTCCTTTGCATTTTGTTTTGCTCTTATTTGCATTTTCAACTTAGAAGTATAGCGGACTTAGACATATAAAATAAGATGGCCTACCGCCTCCTTATGTCTAGGCATATACGGGAGATGACAGTATTTTTATTCGTAAAACATTTGCTTGCACGGTACATATATTAAAAAAAACATAGTAAACGGAACATACACTTACAGGCGGATACAGCATGTAAGAAAGAAAAAAAAAACATAATGAGCTCCTAAGTTCCTCCTTCAGCAAAACAAACCAAACAATTAAACCAAAATAAAATAAAAGACAATCCCTTAAGATAATAAATACATTTTTAAGATGATCGGAGTTTATTATTTAACAAGAGTCGAATTTTGTTTGTCGAATCAGCGTTAATATTTAGTAGGTCACTATACTCATTAACCAACTCTGCAGAACCTAGAAACAGGAGAGTTTAACCCAAACACTGTTCCATCCGAGGGGGGAAGGGGGGTTACTACGTGGGAGCCTCATTCGGCTCAATTTGTTAAGTAACTGAGGGCAATCTATTATATTAAAAATAATTCCCCAGAATGGGCATTGAACCAAAAACTGTCACGTACACTATTTCTTAATTGCGTGGCAATGACTAAGACGACGTATCTTGAAGGGTATTAAAGAAAAAAGTCCTATTTGTTGAGCCTATTTGAAATGCAGAATGCGTCTTGCTGGACTTACCATTCGTCGGGACTTATGCAGATTTCATTATACATTCACCCCGCTCTGTTTAAGTTGTGTGAAGATAAATAAGCTTTCGATAGAAAACTGTTTCGTCACTAGCGCTTGAAAAAACAAACTCTAAGTTCTTTTACAAATTAAGTTTCTAGTTTCGTTTTCAGCGACAAATGGTTCAATTTTCGGTAAACGAGTTTTGCGTTTGAGTTACGTTGTGAAGGTTTTATAAAGAAGTTTAACATTGTTATAAAAATGTCTTTATTGCAGCCAAGCGTCGTTTTGGTGGATCTATTTTGATATTTTATTTTGGTATTTAAACACATTAATTACATATGAAACCATTTAAAAACAATGGTAGCAAAAAGAAAATAATTTAGATTGATCAGCGTGATCACTAATTGTCTTTGCTCTTTTTTGTCAAGTGTCGACACATTCCGTTCTCCACTTTCTGCCCGAAGTATAGAAATCTCTGTCGCGGAAAACAACCCCACCCTTTGTCTTATGTACTAAAGCGGAGATATAAAATATATATATTAAATATAATCCGACTGGGAATTAAAGCTACATCCAATTGCGTTTACAGTCAGAAGCTGTCCCACTGCGCCACCAATATATATATATACTTCAAATGTCAAGTCAAATGAACGCAAGGCTTAGCGGTTAGAGCGCTTGGCTGGTTTCCAAGAGGCGCGGGTTTGAACCCCGCTGCGCTCTAGTTTTGATACGTTTTCTAAAAATATGTTTTTTTCGTTTGTTCTCCATTTTTCGCCCAATTTATGACATTACATGTTGCGTGGTGAACGCCGCGCTCTGTATAGCGCTCTGGTAGAGCGGAATAATTTAAAATTCATCTCACCCCGAATTGGTAATCGAACCCACAACCAATCACGTTAAGAATCAGACACAGGCAGCACCGTTAATAAATTAATTAAAATAATTATTACAATATATCAACGACCTTTATACAAACCTACAGTCTTATATATAGATATATATATATATCTGTATCGCGTGTCCCGCCGCAATAAACTCAGTGGAGGCAGATGGCAAGTGTAATGCGACATTGTTACCTCATCGCCGCTTTGGATTATCTCGTACGTACTTTGTGTTGGTAATTATGTAGATTGGATTTTTTTAAGTGTTAGAAAACAACGTTCAAAGTGTTAATTACAAAACTATTTTTCACATGTGCTTTTATTTCTCTTTTGTATGTATGAATTTAAAATCAAAGACGTGAAAGAACGTAGTTGAAGTTCTCAAAATAAAATTTCATGAGTAAAATCTCCTCTTGCTAGTATTTATATTATAAGCTTAACAAAGAGGTTTCGAGAGTCCACTTTAATGAAATTCGGCATTTGGTACCGCCATCTATTGAGGACACTGTCCTGAAAACGGATAAAAACTAGAAAATGCAAAAGAACTATATCCTCGCTAAGTAGGTTATGAAGAAGTTCTAATACCTTTGTGATCAATTGGACACTTAAGTCTCTAAATTGTTCCTTTTTGGGAAATCTACTATACAGAATGCAGTTAGTCGCTTTAAATATATTCACAGATAGAGAAGTTGTTACAATAGTACTTAAACTATCTAAATTGATGTCAACTATGTTATTAGTTACATTTAAGGTTGTATATACAAAAAACAAAAAATAAAAGCTAAACAAATGAATGGAATATACTTTATGGCTGAATTGATTTAATATTTACAATGTTTAAAAAAAAACAAAATGTCATGGAATTGTAGATTAAATATTTAATATTTGGCTGTCACTGTACCTCTGAAAATATACATACAAGATTTACATATTTGATTTTCTCACATATCTAGTCTATCTGTAAATAGACCACAGATAGCGAAGTATTTTTCCGGTGTTACGATTCCAGTCAAGTTTTCTGACAACGTCAGCGGCACTATCATATAGTGACATATCAAAATGCAATCTTATGATTTTCACGTTTTATGTTACATTTTTATGTTCTAGTATTATAATAAAAATATTTTCAGCATACTTTGATAAAATATCATTATTATTATAATAAAAGTAAAAATGAATAGAAATAAAAATTATAATTAAACCATTAGGTATGTATGTATATTTAGTAATGCTTGTCTATCAGTTGCTAAGTTTCACCATTGTGGCGCAGTAAGACAGCGTGTTTGTGAGTTCAAAGCCCACTTGGGAGATTAATTATATTTAAAGTTTTAATCTATTATTCAAGAGGTTGTACTTCTTAATTTACTTTTTTTTCTATTATTATTTTTAGGCTTTACTAACCAGTTTATTCTCAAGGCCATTGTTAAAAAGTGTAAGAGCGCTGGTATCCATAACACAAGTTAAATCTTACAATGGGTACCAGAGTTCCATTTATTTATACCAGATTTAATGTACAACTTAAATATCAAAGTCTGGCACAACGGCTTGATGGTCAAGCTCATACCAAGCGTTCCAGACAGGCTCAATTACATCATCCGAGCCTTATTTTCAAATCGCTTCTTTATATACCGGGTCAAAGGACTCTATCCAGTGGACGTGTCCTCAGGGTGGAAGTCCCACAAGTCTCCGTCCTGTCCCCGCTTCTGTACAACTTGTACACTTATGACATCCCAAAGTCTCCACTCACCCACCTAGCTCTCTTCGCGGATGATACCGCAATCTACGCGTCAGCACACAACTTTATCTTTATAGCCGAAAGCCTTCAGATCACCTCCGATAGAATAGGCGAATGGCTAATCAAATCAAAGTCAACCCCGACAAGAGTACCTCAGTATTCTTCCCCCCTCGCCGAACGGACGACATACCCAATGTTCGTCTGCTAGGCAAAGTCATTCCACAGTCCTCCAGTGCCAAATACTTAGGTGTCAGCTTAGCCAGTAAGCTCAACTTTCAAGAACACCTCATAAATATCCGTAAGAAGGCATGCTTTGTTTTAAGTCACTTCTACCCACTGATCTGCGCGAAGTCAAAAATGTCGCTGTACAAAATTCGCCTGTACACGACGTATGTCAGGCCAATTCTCACGTATGCCAGTGTCGTGTTCGCTCTCACCGACCTGCACCGATTGCAAATATTGCAAAACTAATTCTTACGCATGGCCACGGGCGCGCCCTGGTACATGCGTAATATCTATTTACACCGCGACGTCCGTCTAGATTCGATTAGAGAGCACTGCAGGAACTGTCCAGTAGCTACTTCGAAGGTCTACCGTAGACCCAGCAACGTTCTATCCGATGCAGCTGACCGCATAACCGTAGCCAATAACGCCGAACACGTAGGTAGAGCTACACACAAGCAACAACACACACGGTACACACACCGTACCCGCCGGTGGAGACGAGGTCCGAGTTTCACTGCAGCCCAAGTGCGCCTAGGCGCGGGCAAAACTTACTTTCCAAAAGGGTATCAAACGCCCTACCCAGTAGGCTGAACTCGGTTCGAGCGAAGCAAAGCCCTCTACTATGTCGTAGTACGCAAGCCGAGGATCGTGTCTCACATGAGACGCCCTTGCCACTTCGTGAACTCTATTTGCTGCCAAGCCATTAGGGCCAACAGCATACTGTCCATTCGAATAATAATAATAATAAAAAAACAATAGACCTTTAGTATAGTTTCTGGAGAAATAAATATGAACATTTTATTAGAAAAGCTTCTGCAAGTAAATCTTATAAAAACCAAAGCTTTCTATGTACTTTTGTAAAAGTTCTATCGTAACTTTTTTAAAACAATATCCTTTAAAAATCCAAGACGTTGAATTGCATCTAACTTTGATGGGCTTACTTTTAGTGCTTTTTCAGCTGCTCAACAAAAGTATGAATCGGCAGTTTCGTATTAAACGTTTCTCTCATCTACTTCTATTTCTTAAAGCTTATCTTTAAGATACATATTAAAAAAATACTATTTGTACATTTAAATTAAGTAAATTGAATTTATAATAGCGCAGTAAACAACCACGTTTTTGTACACGACTGTTAGAAAAATCTAACAGTCTAGTAAAAAAATAGAGTCCGGTCCTTAGGCTCCTTGTGTTCCGCACACAGTATATAATATATTTAAGAATTGTGAAAAAATAGTAAGGCAATGACTTTGAAGTTTCATTTCTAAGTAAAAAAAGCTGCGTTTTAAGAAAACACATTATAATTTTAAAATCACATGAACTAGCAAATGATAACTCCCATAATAATAATAAAGGCAAATACATATAAATTTTGCAGTTAGTAAGCTATTTTTCAATGTGCATGCCCCGAATATAGGGCAATCTAAAACCGTAGAAGCCAAAGCTGGTTGCATGGAGAATTCGAAACACGTACAGAGGCCATCTTGGCGTTAGAACACGCTCAACGGGCCATAGACGTCCTACCTAGTGGTCTAAAATACAATAGCCTGGAACTGTTTCCGAAAAATTCCATACCAAATGAGTTTAATTGGCTTGCAAATGCGATTGTCCCGGTAATTGCTTGCCGATTTTAAGATCTACAATTGCTTTATGTTTAAGTAAAATTGCGGTTTTTCATAAATATTTATTTGATGTAAATGCTATCGTAGTTTAGTAGGGAAGCGTTACACGAGTTGGTTGTGGGTTCAATCTCAACATGGAAAAATGTAAAAAAAAATTTGTTTCCCCCGTGTGGTTTTGCTAACAGTACCGTATTCAACTATTGCAAGAAATTATTACATAATCTTAAGAAAACATGTAAACCATTCGCTGAAAAGCGGTCTACTTATCGTGTGTGAGCTAGGACCAAACTGACAAAAAATAATAAGATAAATAGCCAAAAAGGTATAAAATACGATATGGCATTTACAGAATGAATTTCGCTTAATAAATATTTGCTAAAATATAACCACTTTTTGCGTTTCATTTTTAACATATCTTAATAAATATATCAAATAGAATGTACCCCTAAATAGATTTGAAGTACCTAACTGCCAACCACCTCGGTAAATCAGTGCGCCCTAACTGCTCTACGATTATCCGAAAATATCATAAAACTCCCTAACCTAGCCCTATTCATAAGATTTCCATTTTAATATTCAATAACCGCTTACCGCTGTAACCCAGCTTCCGATGCGGCGCACGTTTGTGCTGTCTTAACATCTGGATTGTTATATCCGTTCCCTTGTTTAATACCGTTCACATATCACTATCAGGGCTCATTTGAAATTACCTTGTAAGCGCAGTAGTTGTGGGTTTGATTACAGCTTGGGGTGTAACGGTATATTTAAAACAATGTCATTTAGTGTGCCTAGTAGGTAATTCCACCACTCAATAAGCAATTTCTTTTTTCTATTAAATAAACAGAATATGGAGATCGGACTGTAGAGAATGTGGAAATTGCTACCACAAAAACCATAGTTAAATTACGTAACTATTATATACACCATTATTATAATGTTATCGCTAAATAAGACTATAAAATAGTATACTTTAAGCGCTCGATAGAGCATATCGAGCGCTTAAATTCTTCTTATACAGTCAGTACATGCTCGAATTAGCCTTATAACTTTGTAACCAAGCTTATTGCGCAGCGTTATGAATTTTTTTAAAGTTTAATCCGGAGACTATGGTCGTTTGGCGCTGTTGGTGGGGACGATTTAGTAATACGTGATGGGTTTGGACTCAAATCCCTTTTAGGGGAATATATTTATTTATATATCTGTATTTAAAATACAGATTTCTCTAGTACTTTAGTTAGGCATTATTAGTTGGATGTCGCTGTTTAAAGCAGAAATAAGTGCACGACGGAGAGCTTTGTGTTCTCTTATTATTACGCAAAATAGCGTATGTAAGTGGTGGTTGAATGATTATATTTAAAATTTGTTTTTATTTCTTTGCCCTGGTACCTAATATAAAGCGAGGGGTTGAGTTTTGACACTCAATACTCAATGTCTCGAATTCGAAGAACTAAGTGTCGTGACACTAGGTTCTCTCCCTAACTCCCTTGCTATGCGGGTAAAAACATGAAGCTGGCTAATATATGTAAGTGTTGGAGTAATCTCGAAGTAATTTTTTCTTTACAACTGGGGCGCAGTGCTGCAAACGCAATTGGTTGTGGATTCGATACCCACTCAGAAAGATGACTTTTAAATATTTGTCATTTCTTCGCTTTATTGCTTTATAACGTTCACTGCCGCCACTCGACACGCAATGTCTTAAACACATACACTAGGTTCTCTCTGATAACCATGCTATGTTATACGAAACAAAACAAAGGCTATAAATACTCTTTACAAACATTCTTATTCAAATATTTTGTACCAAAAATAATCTAGATCTTTCTAACAATAAAAAGTACCAAGCGAATCTCTAATATGCTAACATACAAGAGAGAACTAAACGGCTATTTTTTAATTCGAGCCGAAAAAAGACCGTAAAATTGAGGCTGAAAGTTAAGAATTCGATGCTATTTATTCTACAGTTCAAATTTCGTTCCGCGGCCACTCGCGGCAAACCTTGTTACAACTTTAAATTGGCATTTCTCAGTCACAGTTAGATATTATTGAGTAAGTTCTCTTATCATTGCAATTTCTAAATACTTTTTTTAAGTAGAAAAGAAAGTAATTTAAAAATATATACAACTTTTGAACTAGATCTGTGGCTCCATGGAAGTATATTTTATTTCTTAAATAAAAACTTGAATATAAACAAATTATATTTTGTGTTTATTACGTAAAAAGTTTGCCTATCCTCTGACCTATAAAATAGAAACCATACCCCTGAATAATATTTTTAAGCTTTCAAACTATATTCTAGTAAAACATATATTTAGAAAACGTATAAAAATTTGAACGCAGCGGGATTTGAACCCGCGCCTCTTGAAAACCGTTCAAGCGCTCTGACAGTTAAGCCATACGTTCTACATCCGGCTACGTCGAAAGTCTTATACGCTTATTACGTCTTATATTTGTACAACTTATGTTTATTGTATACGTTTTCTAAATAAATGTTTTTCAATTTTCTAAGTGTGTGAATAACACTTAAAAACAATGCAAAGAAATATATTCTAGTATTTAAAGTTATATTTTTAATTTAAAACAGTTTTCTATAGTCTACATACATCAACACATGAGGCGTCTTAAACATCGTGCGGGATAGGCAGCCCTAGTAGTGATAAATCACTTCGTCCTCCACTATTTTAAATCGCTATTCCCTATTCATAGCTGAATAGGCAGAGATACCCTAGTGTCAAGACACTTCATTCACGCATTTGCGCATTGAGTGGCCAAACTACAAGCAACGCTGCACTTTGTTTTGTCACCAGAGCGGAGGAATTGAAATATAATCATATTTCCAAGTGGGAATTGAACTCACTACCATCGCGTAGACAGTTAAACGATTTCACACCGTAACGCGATGACCTAAGTATTCTTTAAGTTCTGAAAATTCCTATATAAGTATATCTTTAAGTGAAGTTTGCCCTCGTGCTCCAAATGTACCACAACGCCCACTATCGGAGCTTTCAAAAGTTGCATTTTAGTACAAAATTATATTCATATATTCAAAATGCGATATTCTATGGATACTAGAAATATGCAAATATATCACTACACTATAGTAATGGCTTATATATTTTAAACTACATTTTGGAAGACGTGATAAGCTATAATCCTCCACGCACGGATTGAGCGGAAAGCTTTCTACTAAAATGTAATAACATTTATATAAAATCTTTCGACGATCGTAATCCCCGTATGTGGATATATCTGTGAGCACGTGGCCGATGGAACGGGATTACTAGTGACGTAAAGCTATACTTTCCTAGCAAATTCGATACGGCTCTATTATTTTTTTTCTATTGAAGTTGAATTCTTTATTGAATTATGGAATCTAGAAATGTGTAAAAAAATATTTAAAGGCTTTTGTAATATAATATAACAATAAAAACAGTTGAGGGCCTTGTGGCGCTGTGGATCAGTGTCAGACTGCAAACGCAATTAGGTTAGGTTCAATACGCACTCGGTTATATTTAAATTATTTTAATTCTTCCGCAGTGCAAAAGTTCTATTTTCTATTGCTGGCGATATGTCGAAAAGCTATGTCTTGACACTAGGTTCTGTCTGACTACACTGGTATGCGTTAAGCTGAAAAAAATAATTAAAAAAGGACAAATTAGTTTTTAGATTTGCACTATTTGCATTATAATATATACAAATAATAGGGCAAATATAAAACTAATATGTCCTTTTTTATATTATAGTAACACTGTCCTTTACAATTGAATTCAAATATTCATGATTAATTATGATTTAATATAAATGCTTATTTATTTAAAAATATTCTATTTTTTTAAGACAGACACACTGTTTTGTGAATTAATCGTATACTATCTTCTAGCTTTTATAATACACTCGAAAACAACGATAATATTATCATTACCTAAGTTTTCATTAGTCTGTCTATTTACAAAATATTCATTTCAGTTCAGTTATTTATTTGTGGCATTTCAAGCGTGCTAATTGAGCACAAATCGCTTGTCTTAAACTTGTATGGACAACAAACGTTTGGTAACAATCTAGAGAGATATACAAAATCTTACAATTTACCTTCGTATCGTAGGAGTACCTTCTATACGGTAGGTTCTTGAACAATCACTAAATAAAACAGAACTTTCATAAAAAAAACATATTTAGAAAACGTATAAAAATTTGAACGCAGCGCTTGAACGATTTTCAAGAGGCGCGGGTTCATATCCCGTATATCCCCTTATTCAATTCCCTAAGTGTGCAATTAACACTTTAAAAATGTTAAAAAGAACTCTTATAATCTCCATTTCATAATTAAAAAAATCCCTATAGTAATGTCAACTAATTTACAAAATTAACTGACAAAGAGAGCAACTGAATATATATGAAGCAAGAAGGTTGCTGTAGAAGCAATCCAGATGTTAAGACAGCGACGTTCGCTGAATAACGTACCGATAGCCGGAAGCGATTATTGAATACTTAAGTGACAATGGTTTTATGATTAGATATTTATGTTAGAAGCTTAAAAAATCATATATATATTTTTTTTTTTCTGTAATAAAGTATATATAAACGATAAATAAAACAGAATTTTATAATTTTGGAAATATGTTTCCTATATTGCACTATTATGGCGTTCTCAAGTTGTCATGATTATGATCTGTTAGTACACTAAATGGTTACTGATTCGATTCTCCCTTGGAAATATATGATTTTGTACAAACATTTTTGATTCCCCGATCTGATTTAAAAATCACAAAAAGCTAAATATTTAGATATTTATAAAGGTGGCCGCAAGTGCTATGATCTAGCCCACAACTAATCGATTTACAGTCAGACGCTGCCTCCATTGCATTGGAGTGTTGTGAGAATACGAGTAATAAGGACACCTTTTTGGCCATCTGAAAGAAGAATACTAAATTAATATTAGTTCGTCTTATGCTTTCCTTCTTTTGCCACAAGGGACATCACAAAATATACTATTTATGTACATATATATATATATATATATATATATATATCAAGGAAGTATTCAAGTGAAATATTTCTTCTAACCAACATTCAGTTTAAAATAAGACAAAAAAACAAAAAAATGTATGCTTTATATGACCCTGACATCTCTAGAAAATTGTAAAAACGTGGCAATCAAGGCAAGTGTAAATGCATATGTTTCATTCCCAAGTTTTTTTGTGAATGTCCAAGACCATACGCTCCCATAGGACTTAAGACATAGTTACCAAGAGTTGACTTTTTCAAACTTTCACGGTTATTTATATAAGAACTTTTGCTACTAATGATACTATTCAAAAGATATAGACGAATATGCATACATTTTTATATTATATATATATATATATATATATATTCAACATTTTCAGGTCAAGGATATAAAGTGACGTTATATGTAAATTGTCTGTTGGTTTAATTTTTTTACATATATAAAAAAAATGAACCAAGTCTCAACATTACTTTTAGCGCAGGATTATTATTTCCATATCACGATTTTTACATATACCGTGTTAGGCGTGACGAAGTCCTAATTAAACACCAATGATGTAAATACTAAATATCTATTACTGCTACAATACTATTAAACGTTGCCGATTTAGCATTTTTCATTCAACAACCATATCTCAGTAATATCTCTTTCTCTTTTACGCATGTGCCAGTTTTTTCGTAATACACTTAAAGAACATGCAACTCGAGTAAAACACTTATCTAATAAAATGCTATTTTGAGATTAATTTATATTATCATGATTTGTTGATGGATTTATTTAAAAATTTCAGCTTATACAAAAAAAAATTGTCTTACCGTCCTTCATAACAACAAGGCATTAGTTTCATTTACTTTAAACATTACATTTTACTTTTATTTAATAATCGCAAGCACTACACAACATACGCATTACGACTGAGGAATTAGTTGAAAGGTAAAATAATATGCAATATCCAAATGATTTCTAACAGTGGTAAAAAGTAAAACTCTTAAATGCCAATGTACAAAAAATGTAAAAAAAATACCTTAAATGCAAGTGAAGTTAGTCGCATGTTTTGACTATAGTGAATTTGACTTTAAGTGTTCAAAAACAATTTAGACAGATAACTAGAAAAAATTGTAATATTTTATTAGTTTATGCGTAGTTTTATTAAGACTATGCACAGATTAATACAATGTATTAAAAGAACAATACTTTTATTTATTATATACATTTATGTAATAATGTTGTAATAATAGAAGAATAGAGTTTAATAATCCGATATCGATATCAATCAAGAATTTGAAAATTTGTTACTACTGCGACGACGTACGATTACTTATAGAAATTATTTACTATCTTACATTTCATTCATTAATTATTTATTTAAAAAAAGTGTATAATATTGAAAAAGACATATTTACAAAACGTAAAACGTAAACGTAACGTCTTTAAAACCGTTCAAGAGGCGCGGGTTCAAATCCCGCTGCGTTTGAATTTTTATACGTTTTCTAAATATGTCTTTTTCAATTTCCTTAGTGTGCGAATAACACTTTGAAGAATGTTAAAAAGTGCAACATATTTTTTAGTCTTAATCGTGATTTTTAAATATTTTAATTATACATTAATAAAAACATTCTTTTATCGTGAAGTTGGCGCGAAAGACAAGGGCTGCCGCGTGTCGGACACCATACTTGACCATACTTGAGTCACGAGTGACACTCGCCGCTATGTTACATTTTGGAATTACAAACTTTGGACTTAGTTTAAGAAGTATCGGTGAAATAAATGTGAATAATATTGTTTACATAAAAAAAAACATATTTAGAAAACGTATAAAATTTTTAACGCAGCGGGATTTGAACCCGCGCCTCTTGAAAACTATTCAAGGTTCGGTTTTCAAGAGGCGCGGTGTCAAATTCCGCTGCGTTCAAATTGTTATACGTTTTCTAAATATATATTTTTCAATTTCCTAAGTGTGCGATCAACATATTAAAAAAGGTTAAACAAAATTGTTTCCATTAGTTACAAGCTTAACTAATTAAGCTAACATTAAAAAATCATGAGTAGAAATATTGTATAATAAATAAATGTGACAAAACTTCAGTTTATTATGTGTTTTATATTTGTGTTACGAATTCATTGTTATAGGGATTATAAGGCTATTGAAATTTTACAAGTAACTTAAAAAAAAAAACAAATGTATATAACATCCTTTTTAAAATATTTTTAAGTTTGATCACTTTAGAAAATGTAAAAATAGTCTAAATAATAACACGCTAAAATCTTAAATAAGAAGTTCCATCAACCAACATTTCAATGGAGAATTGATTTTAGATTGAATTGATGTAGTCGAAATCAACAGTTCTCCTATTATCGTTTAGTGCTTTGTGGGTTCGTGTTTAGGTAAACATGTTTGAACATGTGACGCATATTAAATTGTGCATTGCGATACAGGGCTTTGACATTGACTTATCGAACAGTTTTAAAATGTAATGTATCATTGCTATCAATAAATGGACGAAATCATAATTGTGATTTTGTATCAAACCAAAATAAGTGTTGCGTTAATATCAATCACTGCCTTACCCACCACTCCACTTCTCAATGAGATGGTGTGCGACGTTGTCGCTCTGACGGTTTAGTGGTTAGTGACGTAATAAATGGCGTTTAATTTAATTATTTATTATACAATTTTAGTAAAATCTCTTGTTTTACATCTATGCCGCGTATATGAAAAATACTCAAAACCATATATATATATATATATATACTATGTATATACCATTATACTACCATACGTTTTTTCGCCCTCTCGGTCCCACTTAAATCACAAACTTTGTTTAAATTTGTAATTTATTTAAATGGGTGTAACTTTTTTGTTTACGTACGGATTGAAATCAAATAAACACTAAATATGAAGGAAAATCAAAATTGCAGTAATTTAAATCGGTTAAGCCGTTTCTGAGATTAGCGTGAACATCAAACAGATAAAGAGACAAACAGAAAAGGAAATTAAAAATTATTGTTTTGGGTTCAATGTTTGGGGGTATGTATTATATTAATAAATGCTCCTAATAATATTATTTTTCATATATCTTCCTTCCAATTTCCAATTATAAATTTATATATATGATATAGAGAAATATATATATAATAGCATACAAATATAATTTATTCCGTTGATATAAATATTTAGTAGTATAGTATAATATATTAAAAATTAGTGTAAAAAGCCTACATTTCTTATAATATTGCATTAGACACATATTCTATTACTAAATGAATATCAACATATGGTTGATGCACACTGTTGTATATAGTAACATATTATATTTCAATTTAATACAAACGAATAACTTTGTTCCCAAAAGCTAACTTTGCCGCTACGTATTTTATTCGATGGTCAGCTTTCATCTTGTGACAAACTCTGTTATAAGTTTAAATTGGCATTTTTCACAGTAATGGCTTAATGCTATAGAAGCTTCGTGGGGTCTCTATCACTGGGGTATCTTATTTAAAATGTATGAACTAGCGGCACAGAAAAAATTGTAGCCCCGTCTCGGGGCACGCCCTAGTCTGTGATGTAAATTTCTTCTTTAAACTTGATTTATTTTATAATATACATGGCGCTTCTTTTTTTCCTTGGTTGGTATTGAATTATTTATGGGTTTTGGGTAATTTGTGTTAGTATTTTAATATAGGTGCATCAAAACTCAATCGGTTGGCAAAAGGAGTCAAAATGAAAAGTCACTTCGTTCTCTCACTCGTATATTTTTTTTATGACCAACGTTAGACAACGTTTTAATACTAATAATAATTTAATAGTCTTGCCATAAATAATGTTACAAAGAGAAATATTTATTTTATTGTAAGTAACATTTATTATAATTACAGTGTGTTGGTTTAATACATTAATATAAAACCATTAAAAATATATAAAGCTTTATCGAAGTGGTCTCTATTGGCTACGATACAGTCCTTTGAGGACGTTGAGGCCAGTTATCAATAGCAGCACAGAATTTATTTCTATGGGAAAATTCTTCACTGCCAATAGTATGGATTTATTTAGGCACTCCAAAATATCATGGCGTTTAGAGCAAGCCTTACTCTCTAAAATTGACCATAAATTATACTCCAGTGAATTAGGGTCAGGACTAGATGATGACCAGTATTCGGCTCTGATGAGATCCGGAACGTTCGTGTCTAACCTAGATTGGATGGATCGAGCTTTATGACCCGGAGAGCTTTGCTAAAAGGACCATTCACTTTTAAAGTGTTAATCGCACACTTAGGAAATTGAAAAAGACTTTTATAAGTGACTTTTATAAGTGTTCTAAATATGTATTTTTCAGGGACCATTCTTGGTTATTAAACATGGTGTTATTTTAAGAAGAATGGTATGTATGGTAATATATGCTTTTTTCACAAAAATATGCCTCAGCTAGCACCCCACCAAACCATAATTGAAGTCGGATAATACACACCTTGTACTGTGTTGTCTAATTGGGAATTCTTTACTCATAAATAAATCATTATGTTTGTTCAAATATTGCTTAACTGTAAAAATTTTCTCATCCGTAAACAAGATTTTTCCTCGACCTCCCTTTGCGTACCGCTTAAGTACTTGTTTTGATTTTACCACCCTATTCTTGTTTAATTTACCAGTTAAAAAAATAACAGTAGCGTCTTATAGGCTGCAAGTACTAAGTCCTATTTTAAAATACGCGAGATGATTCTAGATGCTGGCTATATCACCCGAGATAAAATCTTTTGTTTGTGGACAGGATTTCTTCAAACTATTTCCCTGACTGCGTTGGTCACCTTTTTCGTACGAACACTACGTGGACAGCCCAATCTTTTTTCTGTCAGAAACAAAGGAGGTTTTGTTGTATCTATCAATAGCCCGACACACAAACACTATACTAATATCATGCGTATTGAGGATTTTAAAATAGTATTTGGCACCATACCTACTTCAACCATTCCATCATTCAACTCCAATTTTAATATCACAAAATATTAGCACAATACTTTTGCGCAAACATATGAACAATCATATAAAAATTACAGATTCCAAATTCAAAATAAATATTTTGTTTATTTTAATTTATAACAGTATTTATGGCCAGATTAAGTATATTAACATATCGTAACTTGTAGTGATATCGGACTTTTTGCATGTAAACTAATTGCAATTATACATTTTCTTACATAAGCAAGAATTTAGGCCTCGGACTTAATTAAATCACTCCCTTTTCTATAACTTTATGAGTCATAACTTTCAAACTCCAAAACCGCACCTCTTTTAACTAGATTGGACAAGGTTTATTTAATAATTATATTTTGTTTTCTAAATATAATTCAAACCCACAACCGTCGTTTCAATCTGGAACACACCCAATAAGCCACGGCAGCGTCAAATCATAATAATTACTGTGTAATAACTTATTGCCCGCATATTTGTTTGCGTGGACTGACTTATTTCTAATTTCCCTTTTTTCAGCTGTAAAATGTACAATTCCGTTGCTTTTCCCGCTACTTTGGAAATTTCAGGAAATCTTTTAATGCTTCCGACCATAATCCATAAAAGCTTACAAGCCAAATTACAGCTTTCTACGCCTAGTAATTTGTGTTATCTGTCACTCACTCGTTAAGTAACGGAATTTATATAAATATAGATAGATTATATAGATTTAATAAATAATGAACAAAAACATACCTGTAATTTTTTTATTAATTAAGTATCTTATACGAATAAACCTTTCGAAACATCTCATGTACCGGAATTATAGGCGGAGTACGGTTTAATGTGACAGAGAAGTGTCAGCGGACGTGTCAGTATCCCGTCCCCAAACAACAAAGATTCCTTCGATTCTTAGTTATATATTCAGAACAGTTTACATGGTTCAAATAATAGATAAATACATTTGTTTTTGTTTTTTGTTTATTTATATGTATTTTGTTTTATGTTGATATAATACTTGTATCAAATGACAGACAAATGCCACCTTAGTCTACCTGTGACAACGGACTACTGTAAAGTGTTCAAAACGTCGGTTCTGAAATGTATTTTCGAATACTAATATTATACGCGATTCATCCGGTTAAAAATAGTTTCATTTTAAAATGTGTAATAATCGTGAAAATTAAGGAACTTATTACGATTTAAATGCAGTTTTGACAATTGTACTTTGGTAAGCTTCCGTTAACATTTAGTGTTTATTTTATTACAATCGGTTCATTAATTAAAAAGGTAACAACAATTTTGTCATTTAAATCATAAGACGGGCGGGCGAAAAGACTAAATAGCTTAGTTGCGTGGAGTACACAGGCGAAGACACAAGTGGGCACTAGTATGCAATAAGGATATTAAAACTTCAATATTATAATTATCATTTACCTAATATCCACGTAACTAGTATAACATATTGTGAGGTACCATAAATATTTGCATTAAAAATGTATTAACAACAGTGCACTTGTGTGAGATATATTTTGATATATGATGAGATATTATAATATAAAAAATATCTTCAAAAATATCAAAATAGTTAAGCTAATATAAAAATACGAGTATTATATCGCTCTAGAATGTAAACAAGTTGTTTCTAGCCGAGATCTCTTGACCTCCGCCGCACTAATGAAGTGTGATCAATTAATAGTGGGTGCTGTTGACCGTATATTTTGAAATACAAAGGAAAAAACGAAAGTAAATTTCTTTTTTTTTATGATTTATTATGAAAACCAGAAAATAAAACACCAGTATATTTTTAAAAAGGTAGATTACTTTAAGGTCGCTCATTTAAATTTGTTTAACGTAACTGTACTTTTAACTTCTCTTCACAAATGTACCCATAACATATTTATTTAATACAGTAACCAAAACTATATGCACTGACAGAACTTAATTAAGTAATTTAAAAATATGAAAATTAAACCAAATATGAATAACAACTCGAGATCAGTTGGAAATACGTATATTTTAACTCTCAGCCTCAAGAGGGCTATTGTAGGTACTTGTATGAATACGATATACGAAATAAGGTCGAGTCTGAATTTTAGCTATGTAAATAACTACTTGCTAACTGCCATGTGTTCTATGCCTTACCGACAATAACTTGTGAAAAAACTAACACAGGTCGTTTGTACAAGCATTGTTCCGGGCAACTAAAAATTCTATGAGGACAGCTGTTAGGCAATGACGCCGTATACCGAATATATGAAATTCTTACACAAGCTACGGTTAACCCATTTGGATATCACTCAGAGAGCTCTTTGTTCTGTCAAAATAATGGTTGTGATAATATTTATTTTACATCTAACAGTGCTTGAATTACGAGGGCTGCAGTTGGAGAGTTGAATGAAGTGCCTCCCGCCGCCGGGGTTCACGGAAGACTGGGGTTCCCGTGGCCCCGGCTAGTATACGGATGGCCTATCTGACAGTCCGGAGTCCCACATAACCACGCCCGACTCCCCAATCGGGCTGGTATCCGTAGAGGATTACCTCACGAAGAAAAAAAAATATTCTTATTTATTAATTACTTTATTATAATTCTTCGTCTCATAGAATAGGTACATTCCCACCGCCGCGCTTATAACCAGACAGACACATTTACAGATACACATAGTCATCAGTTTATCGTGTTCGGCCGCCTTTCAGACAGACACCTGCTTTATAAAATAATAAAGCCGCCTATAACACCGTAGCACTATGGTGTTAAATTAAATTATTTGACGTTTAAAAAATGAAACATTTATCTTTTTATTTTGAATAAAATTATTTGACTTTGATTTGATGTTGGGATGTCCTAAAATTTTTCGGAGCAATCTAAATAATAAAAATAATTCTCTATATATCAATTTTGTAATCTAAGTACATTCATACTCTTTTTTGCAGCCTCACAATTTCACGCAGTGAATTCATTTCTATTTCAATCTAGTGCAGGACAGGGGGGTTGTCTCTCCTCTTTCCGCCCTAATTCAAGACCTAGCTTGTGTCGTGGCGGACGATGGACGCGTTGTCTAACCCTGAGCCTAATAGAAAAGTCCGTGTTCTTGACTTCCGCCCATTTCCACACGCACATGGAGTTTGTTGAGGGTACGGTAGCCAATGCGACAATAGCAAACGGAGAAATTATAATAATTCCACCGAGTGAGAGTCGAACCCCAGATCACGGCATCGCCCCAAAATATTTTTACATTTAGTATAACTTGTAACATTTCGACAGAACTTTATGAAAAAACGCTTCTTCCCGCATAGTATGGTGGACAGAGAGAACACCTACAATACAAAAATACAATGATTAATGCTCCTTCACATTTATTATCAAATATAATAAGAAATGTAAAATTATAATAATATTTATACAAAATCGATAATAATATACAAAATCGAATAGATCTAAGAAAAGCTCTGCAATCGCAGAACTATTGAAACCACTAAAATACATGTCGAGAGACCTTTCAATGAATAAAATAACCATGAACTCTACACGTTGAGATAAATCCAAAGATAAATCTAAAGATAAATGTAAAGACATAGGAATAATGAATATTTACGTGCTTGTGGAAGAAACTTAACGATATCAACGCAGCCGCAACTTTATTATAATAGCGGGCGAACGCAAGGTCTGTGTAAAGATTTTTTGCATAAAATGCATTTTTAAGACAAGGTTCCATGTTTATGTAGCCCTCAGCTAAATGCACACATTTTCCTGAATAATAACTGTCGGTGGTTTTTTGTTTGCTTTAAAAATGTGAGTTTACTCACATTTTTAACCGACTGTGGTATAAGGTGTAAATATAATATAATATAATAATGAAAATGAGAACGATATAGAAGAAACATATATAAGGCAAAGATAAATCATAGTATTCTTAAGTTTACTATTACATTTATATTTTTTTTACATTTTTTAAAGTGTTAATCGCACACTAAGGAAATTGAAAAAGACATATTTAGAAAACGTATACAAATTTGAACCCGCGCTCCTTGAACAGTTTAAACCTTCTTGAGCGGTTTTCAAGAGGCGCGGGTTCAAATCCCGCTGCGTTCAAATTTTTATACGTTTTCTAAATATGTCTATGACATTTATATTTTCAATATTATAATGCGACTCTATGGAGTATCGTGATTTTGTCAAGGGTTAAAAAGAATTCAGGTTTGAGGTATAAATGTAATTAATTATAGCCTTGTTGATGCGTTAAATACGCCTACACTAATATTGCGTAAGCAACATGTATACCACTATACGAAAATGTGTGTCAAAAACACCTCCGTCCGGATAATTATATATAAAATAGCTTGACGTTTTTCCTTCACATATGATTTGAAGTCATCATTTCCGTCTATGTAGTTTTTGCGTGTCTGCCCAATGTTTTAAATTATACCATCGAAATAAAAATATACATTTATTCATTTATATTTCTTATTTCGAATTTTATATTTTAAAATTGCTTAAAAAATTAATAATGTATATAAACCAGTTAACTTGTTTAAAACAAGCATGCGACTAGAAACTTAACTAATGTCTGTATTCGAAAACTTAGGTAAAATCTAATCCTAGTTTTGGGGAACGTGTTAATCTTCCCCGCCATCCATTCTGCGGTATATAAACAAACATTGTTCAAACGGGGCCAAACGTTCTCAGGCATGCTAAGCGGTTTCCTATCCTCTCTATTGAAATCACTGCCAATTTGCTTGCGCTAAATTGTACTGTGTTGAAATTCGAAGATACTAAACTGAATAAGTTCTTCTTCTAATTTATTAAAAAATATATATATATATATATGATATATTTTTTTAATATTTAATATTTAATAAATGAAATTGTAATGTTTGTTTGTAACATTAAACTGACCGCTTTTTACTAAATGTGTAGTGCGTGTATGCACTGTCCATATACTAAAATAACGTTACTTACAATTTTTGACAGTCTGCCCGGTTGTCTTTTTTTTAAGCTAATCTCTTTAAGGACTGGACCGATTTTAACAAAACTTTCACCGGCAGTTAGCTGATATTATATTAAGTAACTTAGGCTACTTTTATTTTAGATGAAAGCGGATGAAGTCTCGGGCACAGCAACTTCATAATAAATTTATTATTTTTTTTATTTTTTTTACAATTCTTTATATTAGATCTACTAAAATATTATACAGCTAACCTTGATATGATTCCTGCATAGAAACCAATAAAGTAAGTCCAATTTATTATAGAAGAATATATAGAAGTATATATATAGAACTTTTCTGTTGTTTTGCTTATCGAAGCTAAAAGCTTTACACGAAAGCGATAAGAATAACTATTTTATCGAGTGTCATGTCTGCTCGTAACTAATGGAGCTCAGCATTTTTGTATTTTATTGATGTGAAATATTAATAGGCAAGAACTTAAAACCACTCGTATGCCGTGGCGGTAAAGGCAAGACCTTGCCATGCCTTGATTCCTCTACGCTGCCACTGTTGGCTTCTTTATATATGCAATTCACATTCTAATTACAATAAATTCTTGTTTAAAAATGATGTCTTCTGGTATTTACCTAAGTTTTATTACTCAACGGTGAGCGGTAAGAGAAGTAGGGGGAGTAAGAAAAGTAGGGGGAGTAAGAGAAGTAGGGGAGTACCTTAGTTGAACTTTGTAAACACAATATCGATGATACTGGATTAGTCGAGGACGTGTCGTAAAGAGGTTGATGACTATGGATTCTTACCAAGAGTTGGTGGATCGAGCATTATGACACGGCGCCTTGTCTTGCAGAAAGGACCATACTTGTTTGTTGAACAAATCTCCTCCAGAATGGTATTTTGATACACTTGTGCCGATGTTTTGATACCTTTTTGACAAAAATATGGCTCAGTCACTCCTTCATAGCTGCCCCCGCCAAAACATTACTGAAGTCGAATTATGCTTACGTTGTACTCTGCTGACTAATTAGGAAGCTTTGTTAGAGCTTTCAGCATACATACGGTCATTTAGTTTGTTAAATTTTGATCAATTGTAAAATGTTTCTCATTAATTTTTTTTTCTGTGACTTTCCTTTACGTACCGCTAGTAGTAGTTGTTTTGATTTTACCACCATATTATTTTTGAAATTCATCAGTTAAAAATGACCAGTCCATCTCATATATATAGGCTGCATCTCATATATATAGGCTGCATCTCATATATATAGGTCATCTTTTAAAATACGCGACATGGTTGTAGGTGCTACTTTGATCTCCCGAGATTAAATCTTTCGGAGGAGGAGGTTTTATCGTACTTATCAATAGTCCGATATACAAACATTTAACTAATAAGCGTATAGAATATTAAAAATTCTATTTGGCACCATACCTACATTATGCAATGCAATCACAGCGTTACAGACAAATGGCGGTTCGCTATTCGTAAGCGGGGTTCCACGAAAATGTATCTGCTTTCAATCGTGGGGAACTAACATATTGGCTGGACTTTCCCTATCAATGTGGGCAGATAACATTTTGAGAAGCTCAGCCACCGTTACTCGTAAACAATTCCATATTCCATATTGAAATGAA
Source organism: Podotricha telesiphe (assembly GCA_038994665.1). NCBI lineage: Eukaryota > Metazoa > Arthropoda > Insecta > Lepidoptera > Nymphalidae > Podotricha > Podotricha telesiphe. The sequence goes on from JAOYRR010000250.1 coordinate 580,866, forward strand.
ACTATTTTTAATCCGATTAATCGCATATAATATTGTTATTCGAAAATACATTATTGAACCCGACGTTTCGAACACTTTACAGTAGTCCGTGGTCACAGGTAGACTTTCATATCAAAATGTGTAATAATTGTGAAAATCAAAGAACTTATTATGCATATTCCATATTCCATTACAAGTGTCAATATATTCAAAGCACCAGACCCGTTTTTTTACCGGACTGTGTCAATCAATAAAAGTGTAATATCCAAGAATAAGATCTAATCTTAGAAATATAGCTCCCCCTGAGCTACTTCGTCCACCGGATCCAGATAAATTTTAGTCTATGAAAAAACCTCTCATATAGAGCATTATATAGAGTATAAGGTATATAGAGCGGAGTGTTTTAACACTGGGTTCTCTCTGCCCTGTTATGCGGTAAAAAGCATGAAGTTGAAATAAATTAACAACGTCAAAGTCAATTTTTTATGTTATTGTATATAAATATGTTTCACTTTTTAATAAAACCATTTAGAAAACATTGAAACATCTATTTATAAATAACACTCACTCCATACTTCTTTCAACTTCGCCAAACATTTTTTCCACTTTATCCGATTTGTAAAATTGGTTTAATTTTTCAACAAAAGAATATCTTGTTTTCGTTTTTTTTGTGCTGCTTAAAATCGAGTACATTTTGAGCGAGATTTGCAAAACAAATTGAGATAAAAATAGCTTTGGGCAAAATATTGCGCTAATTTATTAATGAGTTTGAAATAATGCAAACTCTGATGTGCAATAAAATTTCACTTTCTTTTAAGATACTCAAGTACGGTGCTATAATGCGACTAAATAATAATAACAATATTACTATTGATCCAAATTACTATAGAAAACCATATTTGACTAATAAATAATTATTTACTAATGAATTTTACTTGTTAATATTTATTTACTCGACGTTTCACAGTAGGAACAGAGAATTGGTTGATATAAGTTTAGAACTTATATATAATCTTTGGGTAGCAGAAATTTGTAAAATCCCTCTACAGAGATGCTAAGAACAAATATGAGTTGTTATAAGCGTATAAGAATTTCACCGTAGCTTGATATAGAACGCATGGCTTAGCGGTCAGAGCGCTTTCAAGAGGCACGGGTTCAAACCCCGCTGCGTCAAACTTTTATACGTTTTCTTAATATGTCTTTTTCAATTTCCTAAGTGTGTGAATGACACTTTAAAAAATGTGAAAAAAAAGATATGATAGTGCTAGTGAGTTCGATACATGATGAATTGCATTTTAGATATAAAAAGTACCTCAGTGCAGTCTATTACGTCACAAAGATAGTCATAAAAGAAATGAAAAACTAAATTTTTTTCCACTACGCTGACTGCCTTTGTGTTTTTCATGAAAAATGTGCAGAAACAAGGAATAAAAATACAAAATGAATTCATACTTTCTCCCCAATGTTTTTATAAAGGACGATTATATTAAATGCTTTACAAATTACGTCAATAAAATTGTGTGAATGTGAATGAAATTCGCCGGCACAATATAACGGCAGATCATAATTTTTGCAGAAAAAAGTCTCTTTGGCTTCGAGTACGTGTCACGCGTGCAAATAGGCGTCTTAGCGCGTTACATCGATTGCCCCGCTCGAAACCAAATTCATTTTGTTCAAACATGTATAAAAGTTAATCATTTCCTTTAGTATACTAATATTTCTTAACATAATGTTCTATATCTCTGAATAGTATAAAGTGCCTACAGATGTCATATTTTACACTATCAATAAGAGTTTTTGATGTATGTTTGTATATGGAGTCTTAGTTCCCAAAGTCGTCCAGGTTGACCCCCAGAGGTACACAGGAGACTCGATACAGGGAGTCTACGTTGCCGTGACAAAAAAATAGTTGTACAAAGGACACTCGATGGACAAAAAAATGGGGTTCACTATTCGTAAGCGGGGTTCCACGAAAATAAGTCTGGGTTCAATAGCGAAGAACTTACATGTTGACTTCCCCTATCAATGTAGGAAGATAATATTTAAATAAGCACAGCGACTGTTACGCGTAAAAATTTTCTGATTCCATATTCATTACGACGAGTCGACATTAGATGAGAATAAATAACTGGTATATAAATTTATATTAAAACTGTAACTCTCATATTCAAACAGATAAACTTAATTTTTTTGCCAGGTCTTAGCAGAACTGCTGTCCAAGCTGGTGGTAGCTTAATGTTCATTGGACGTTTGAAAAGTGCTTGCACTAGAAAGTTTTATTTTGCACTTGAAAGTCTATTTGGATAAACAATACTTTAAATTTGAATATAATAATATAAGTTCAGCTTTGTAATTAATTCGTCTATGGTATAGTAAGTTTTAGATAATTAAAAAAAATATCTTACATTAGAGAGAGCTTATTGTGACGCAGTGAAGCAGAGTCTGATTGTAAACGCGAGGGTCGTGGGTTCGATTTTCATTCGGAGGAATGATTATGTTTAAAATATTGTAATTATTTTTTTTAAGCCTGTTTGAACCTGCTTGAACGGTTTTTAAGAGGTGCGGGTTCAAATCCCGCTGCGTCCAAATTTTATACGTTTTCTAAATATGTCTTATTATAATTATTTCCGCTTTGGTAAGACATTATTTACTTTAATGTTTATTAAATTAATCCAGTTCCAGACCCATCGAGTATATTAAACATAAAATTACGTAAGCCCCACGAAAAGCTGCACACTCCTACGTATTTATGTTAGACGAGAATTGCAAACCTAGTGGGCAGGAATGCCCGTATATAAACTGATTTACTATAGGTCCAATTCAGCCGGTTTTCTTGAAAACTGGCCAAAGAGCCGTTTTATTTGTGTGGTATTTGTTTTAAGCTTCTATTTTAGTAAGGTTTTTATTAAATACTATATAATAGTATTGGTATATAATACAGTAAGAATTCATAGACAACATTAGAATATATTGATGAATTCATTAATTTTTTACATAATTTCCTGTCATGGTATAAAATGCTCTTTTATTAGCTTTTAATATATTTGTAGTTTAATAGGCTATAGTATAGATGCAATAAATAAAATGTAGTCACACACGTTAATTATTTAATGTTCACATTTTTAGCTTAGAAGGCACAAGCGTAGAAAAAGGTTTAAGCACGAGCACAGGAAATACATACAGTTACTACAATAAGCGCATTCAGGACAGCAAGAGAATTAAAGAGAGTGAGGAAAGCACAGATACTAATATGAAGAAAGGACGTATATACGAATTAAGCAAGCAAGAGACATGCGCTTCTCGTCGGAATAAGCGTATGCGTAGTATTACTGGTTCTTGATCGCTGCGTACGCGCAGGTAGCAGAGCACGTACGTGATCAACTTACTTGAGTGGTAACAGGGATGGAAGCTGTCGATAATTCGATGGTTGTATGTATAATTTGTATAAGTGTAAGTAAAGAAAAATACGATACATATGGAAGTTTGTTTTATATTATTGCTGAAACATGTTAAAAGTTGGCTATATATTAAAAAATATATACATTTTTTAACATTTTTTAAAGTGTTAATTGTACACTTAGGAAATTGAAAAAGATATATTTAGAAAACCTATAAAAATTTGACCGCTAAGCAGTCAGTCAAGTTCAAATTTTTATACTTTTTCTAAATATGTCTTTTTTAAAATATACATATTTTTATACGTATATTATGTGTAAATGTGCAATTTCTTGTAGAAAGAACACCCTCCTGAGACAACTACAAGTAGGTACGAAGCTGCGTAAAAGAAATCAGAGAACCCCTTCTCTGATTTCTTTTACGCAGCTTTTACTTCCCCTTTTATAATTTTTTTATGTATAAAAAATTACACATTTATACATATTTTTGTACGTACTATATGTATAAATGGTACTACTTAGCTGCTTGCAAAATCCGTGAATGAGGATATATATATAAATAAACACACAAACTTAAAGAACTCTTCATCCATTCTTCATTCTTTCTCGATTTCTTCTATTCCAGTCACACATTTCTCCAAGCATTTATAAAGTAAGATTACAGTTTCCTAAATAAATATAAAATAATTATGTTTAATATAAACTAGGCAGAGCATAGAAAACATTTCTATAAAGGCAAAAGACTTACAAATAACTCGGCTTTGATGAACATGAAAGCGGCAACGTTTCAGGTAAGGTTGGTAATGAATTAAAAACATGAGATAGAAATTCCATGAGCCATATTTCAAGAAGTTGTTAATTCATACACGTGTGGGCTGCTTTTTTTTTAATATATCCTCAAGTGAATTCGTCTTAGACTGAAAAGGTTGAGATTGTATAATTAGAATTTTTAGTTTCTATGGTAGCATAAATATATTAAAATAGTATTTTATGTTTTTAAAGTTAAAGACGCACTTAAAGTTATAAAAAATAGTATTATCTATCGTAAAACGTAGCTGGCATAACTTATATAACATTATTAGGGCAAACCAGTACCGTATAGTATAGTAGTAGTGCCTGTAAATAGGCACAAAATTTATAACAAATTTACTTATCTCCAGATCTATCTGCCTACCCGGCAATACAATTTTGTTTATCTTTATTAGCTTTTTATTAACTTTTAATGTATGTACGAGTGTTTGTTCAGGTGGAATTTTGCAATTCTATTTTGATACACATATCCTCAATCGCGTAAGCTGAAATTTTGCATACACGTTTAGTTTGAATGACAACGCACAGATAGCTGTGTGATGTTCAAAACCCAACATGGCGAAACACCCAAGATGGCGAACACCCAAGATGGCGAACACCCAAGATGGCCAGACTTGCTCTTTAATACAATTCTCATCATGAATATTAAATGAAAGAGTTTGTAAAAATAATTAGTTTTATAATTTTAATTAATTTATTTTAATCACAAAAAAAAATACTTAGATAACAAATAGCCAACATGATTTTTGTCTTTCCTTTTTTTTATTTATTATTTTATATGACTTTCACTTATTTATTAGTTAACATTCTCGCGACTTTTACATTTTACAAAGTAGTTAGAAAGGAATAAGTGTACAATGATTTTATTACTTCTAATAGGCACTATTTCGGCCTACAATAACATTTATTTGTATATACTATTATTATTAAATATAAACTAGCTCTCTTATTCCAGTAGGGGCACAATATTCTAAATCGATAATTTTCGTACCACTTCTATAAATTTTACGTTTTAATCTAAGAGTACAAGTAATACAGCAACATGTTTATATTATTTGATAGAAATAATTTCATCATTTTTGGTTACGATAATAAGCGAGAAATTTGCCTTGGCTAATAGTAAACTATATATAATAAGCTTGACATTTATTTATATACCTGTGTTCCATACAATTTGTAAATTATAACTTAATTGTCAGAGGTCATCGTGGTGACGTGGAACACTCTGTAAAGGCGGTTGGTCGTGGGTTCTATCTGCGTTCGGCGAAATGATTACATATTTAAATTCTTTCTAATTGTTGGCTCTGGCAAGAAAAACGTGGCCCAAAGTTCCGCCACGCATTACCAAGGTAATTAAAGAGTTAACTACTACACTGCTATGCGAAGTTAATAAACAAAAACATTTTTAAAAAGCGTTTAACAATTAGTGTATAAGAGTTTAGACGTAGCTGGATGTAGAATGTGTGGCTTAGCGGTGAGAGCGCTTTCTAAGAGGCTTGAGTTCGAATCCTGCTGCATGCAAATTTGTGTTCGTTTTCTAAAAATGCTTTAATCCTTTAAAATTGTTAAAATATATAAATAATATAAATTGTATTTTCTCTTGCCAAACGATTATTCTTAGAATAATCTATGAGTAGCAGAAATTTATAAAAATCTGTCAACAGAAATGCTTACAACAAAAATAAGTTGCGCGACGCGCGTTCGACGTAGCGCATAACGTACGACGTAAGTCAGAGCGCTTGGAAGGTTTCCAAGAGGCGCGGGTTCTAATCCCGCTGCGCAGTTACTATACGTTTTCTAAAAATGTTCTTCAATTTCCTAAGTCACGCACTCAGGTACTTAATAACACTTTGACTTAAGGTGTTACTGCGTGAATATAAATCAAAATGGCATGTAATATGAATTATATTGTGTATATATACATATATGTTTTTATAATTATTTGGAATGGAATAAACATTAATTTCGATAAACTAATATTTAGATAAACGTCTTATTAATTTTGCAATTTATGAAAACGAGGGGGAGCCGTCAAAAGACATCAGATAAAGCGTTATCGTAAAACTCATCACATTGAAACTTAATGGATGTAAGCAAAGGACCATCAATGGACCCGATCGAAAGATGCTCGTAATAAATCGGCTCTAAATTTAAACTTAACAATGTATACAGTTACGGAATCTTTTGCGTATTCAAGGAGAAATATCTCTTTGTAATCTTGTTGAATAATATCGGATTAACAAGACTCGTCGATTTGCTCTTGGGCCAAATTTACTTTTGCCTTATTTTGCGTTTTATTTCGTTTTCGTTACAATTAATAAAACCGTTATATTATATAGAGGTACATTAAATGTAACCCTATGCTTTAGCGTCCTTATTGTATATAGCTTTTGGATTGTCAAATTATGAAAAAAGTTACCTTTAAAAAGTCACGTTAAAGTTAGAACACCACTTGTAGATTTTTTAAATATACATGTATGTATAGTCAATGTTCAAATATAAAGCGCGGCGTAAATCTATGAAATATTTGCCAACGAACAGTAAGTAGAGAATGGAGATGTATATTCCCAGATTTCATATATAACTGTAAAATATAATCAAATTTACATACGAGATCTTTAAAAAAATTGAGATCTGTATAAAAATCTTAATATCTCTAAAGTAAATATATAAATGCGCACAGTCAGCGAGAACCTAGTGTCAAGACACTCTGTTATCCACTATTTACCCGAAACATTGCGTGTTGAGTGGTGAAACTACCTAAAAATAGTAAAAATGTGGGAATTGAACCCTCAATCAATAACATATACAATCAGACGCTGTCCCACTGCACCAGTACCCATATAAACCTATATATTTCACAAATTTTCTTCTATCCAGTATTTTAAGGGGTTAAAACCTTTTTAATGAAAGGGTTGAAAGTGTAAGACAAATAGTAGTGCTCATAATGTAAGCTCAAACATTAGGGACGTGACATTTTACAGCCGGTTCAAAGGCATATTTGAACTCCTCTCCGGTATAACGACTGGACCTATTACCGGCCAAATTGCATTGTTTTAAACTATTACCATTGGGGAAGCTGGGCAATGGTTTTACTATTCTGATATAAATTGATATTCCCACAAAACTTCTTGATATATATGTAGGTATATAAGTAAATCTAATAACGAGAATATATAACACTGAATGTAAATAATTATAGATTAATATTAATAGTAAATTGAAGTCTAAATTTTAAAATGTAGTCTTTAAATTATATTTCGTTTTCACACTTTTTTCCGCATACCAGTGTGTCAAAACTCTACTCTCCGCTCGAATTCGAGACATTGCCTCCACGCCGCGCTTTACGTTACCAGTACGGAGAAATAAAAGTAATTTAAATGTAATCATTAACCCAACTATGGTATCATTATATTTAGGTAATATTAATTTCCATTTTGTTTTCCCCGTAAGTGAACAAGACAAAGCGCGGCGTTGAGTTGCACCACTCAACACACTATGGTTCTTATTCAGACGGCAAGTGTAGAATGGAGCGTCTTGACACTAGTTTCTCTCTGCGTGCAAAAGCGTGAAGCTGTAAAGAATATATATGTTACGAACAAGAATTTCGAACTTTTAATAAATAAATATAATTTGGGTGTTTTTGATTTCTGTTCCTACAGCACTTCATAAGGTTGTTATCTTGATATATATTTCTTATTGACTTTACTCATGCATAAAGCAATGTTCATATGGGTCATCCATATGAACATTTTCTACCATCGGAAATCGTTCTAGTTGAACTCTACAAATCCTGTTACATACAGATATTTACTACTGTCGTTTTATTATTTACGAATTTATTTTAAATATATCAGGCATATATCAGGTAGGCAGAGAGAACCTATTGTTAAGTGGCTTCGATAAATTTTCATACACAATTAAAATAATTATAACATTTGTAAATATTTATGTATATGATATGTATTGTATGTGATAGTATAGTATGTACACAGGCTTAATAGTATTTATGTACACGGCATTATACACAATCTTTTCTTCTATATTTAAAAAAAAAACTCATTTTTAGAAAACATAAAAAATTTTACGCAGCGGTATTCAGACGGATGGCGTGGATGAGGCGGGAGTAGTATATAGGGACTTCCCCGCTAGGTATGAAGCGTGAAGCTATCAAAATAGGACATTTTATCTTATTTTTTAATCTATCTTGTGGTAATCAAAATTATGTGTAAGGGTAGATATTTTGCCCTTTATATCTTATACTGTTCACATAGTTTTAGTTTACGACAAAATTAAAACAAAAACTCTATATTGCACTACAAATTCTATATCAAAAAATTATCAGTTTAATTAACAGATATAATTAACCATATATCTATATACTCGTATCAGCTATTGTCACCTAACAAGAAAATACCGTGTCGTTTAGGAAATATGTCTTGGTCTGAAACATGTTCCTAAATCATTAGGTCAACGGCGCGTGACTTGGCGGACGACAGTTTTAAACTTTTAAGCTCGACTCTAAATGGAATAGGACTTGACAACTGTCAAGTGTTACTAAATGAATTTTCAAATTACATTTTTATAATAATATTTTAAAATTATTATAGAGGACCTCGTGGTGCAGTGTTACAGCCTGTTACTGTATACACGATGGTCGTGGGTTTGATTTCCACTCGGAGGAGTTATATTTTAATTTATGTTCCGCTATTTAATACAAATGTCTATAGTTCAGGCGGAAAGTGGAGAACAGAGTGTCTTGACACTTGAAAATGAATGTAACTGAATATTTCTTGAAGGTACTAACATTTTAATATCCCACTAGAACGTCTGTGACATGTTGCTTAATGATTAGGTCAACTGAATTAGTTTCTTAATATGAAAGTTTCTAACTTATACGAAGTAAAAAGGCATTATTTCTTCAATTTTATTAATAAGTAGCGACCCGCTCGCGGCGATTTCCTTTTTTCGCCCGTCCGCGTTCTCTATATTGTTGAATATTGAAAATAATATTGTGTTAGTTGGTAACATATAATTTGTTTAAATAGTGGTAGACCACTATGCTGAATTTTTGCATTCAACTAAAATGAATTGCAATCTAAATTAAATAATTTAAGTTAAAACCAACAAATTCGTACCAAAAATTTAATTATCACATTAATGGACTTTTCGTTTTGTATCAAAATGACCAGGCAGAACATCATAAGAGACTCTAGAACACACAAAGAAATATAACATATTTTTAAAACCGTTAAACAATATTTTCATATTTTTCATACATTTAGGATAAGAAAAAACAGGCGCAGGTTCGAGTCACTACGTTAAATTTTTCATATATTTCAGGCAAGGCAGCCTTTTTAGCTTCGCCATTCGCGACGTATTAAACAGATTAAACCGACGCGATTAGCACTCTGACTGCTTATGTTAAACTTGTAATATCTTTTAAGATATTGCATAGAATAATAGGCTATAAAGGTCAATTTTTATTATTTTATTTTGTAATTGTATCGTATGTAACTAATAATATATTTTTGGATCAAGTACAGGATAATAATGTTTACTCATCCTTTAGCGAAATACATATCACCGTAAGCTTTTTTCTACACATTTTTAAGAAACATAACTCCATAATATATTATTTTGTTCCATATTTCCGTAGTATATTTATCTCTTAAGGTTTAACCAGCGTTAGAAATATAAGCGAACAAAAATATATTTTATGTTGGGAATTCTCGATTTTACCCTACTAAAATATGTATGTGTACTATATATATAATTTTTCTCATTAATCACTCTATCTATTAATAAAAACCGCATTAAAATTCATTTTGTAGTTTGAAAGAACAAAGCGTACATAACAAAGACAATTTTTATTTGGAAATACGGAGAGTAGAGTTATGACACTAGGATCTCTCTGCCTACGTTGCTATGCGAGAAAAAGTGTAAAAACTAAATATAATTTAATAATTATATTTTAAAATTTAGACTTCAATTTACTATTAATATTAATTTATAATTATTTACATTCAGTGTTATATACTTTCGTTATTAAATTTACATCGATTTTCGAATAAATTATTTCAACATCAGTAAAAACTGCACTAAAATCGAAATTGAAATTATAAATTGTAATTCAAAATTTGAATTTAATGTAGGATAGCTACCACAGTGATTTTATTATTTCAGCTTTACCAATTTTCCTACATAGCAGGCTAGACAGAGAGAACCTAGTGTCAATACACTCCGTTCTCCACTTTGAACCCGAATCAGAGATATTGCTTGTTGAGTGAATTGGGCGAACTCAACGTAACCAACCATTGCGTCAAATAACAAAATTGTAATTTTGATATTTGTAACAAAATTGTAATTTTGATATTTGTAAAGAACAACTGTTGAGTTTTTTGCCGGTTCTTTTCAGCGGAACTGCCTTGTTAGCCGGTGGTAGCTTTGTGTTCATCCCACGATTTAAAAATACCAGCAAAAGTCTATTTAAATAACCAATATTACCCCCTAAATTATTAAACCCCCCATCTAGTAAGACAAAGTGCAGCGTTTAGTTCCACCTCTGAACACACAATATCTCGATTCAATCGCAAAGCAGAGAACGGAGAGTCTTGATCACTAATTTCTCTCTACCTACCCTGATATACGGGATAAAGCGTAATGCTCAAAATATCAGATTTTGTAACAAAATATACCATGCAATTACAAGTTAAAATGTTGAAGTGACACTTAAAACCTTAAAACAGCACATATTCAGTGGCAATTCGGAGCGAGCCCAAAATATGACACTTGTAGACCGGAGTCTCAATAAGAAGAGACTACGTAAAAGTGGCGAAATTCTTTTCTATATTATATTCGAAATGTACAAGGCGTTGATATTTTTCAGTCTGTAGGTACTAGTATTTTTAGTATATATAGTTTTTAGTATATATGTATAAATGTGTCTGTTCATATTATTGCAAAGACTTAAATAAATAATATTTACCCAAGGTATCTCAATATATCAGTAAATTACAATATAAATTTGTACACCCTCTTATTTAGTGCACCAGATATTCACACAGAGCCATTGGTATTCGAAAACGTACTAACGAGGTATATTTGAACGACACATATTCTGAGTACACATTGTCGTCTTATATTACAGCTTGATTTTGAAAATGTTGCATTATTCAAGACTAGAAAAATAATGACGCCATTGTAGCAAGTGGAGCAGTATTTGACTGTACACGATGCTGGTGAGTTCGATTCCCACTTAAGGAAACTATATTTATCGTATTATTGTTAGTTTCACAGTTGGATAACTTTAAGGGAGCGATGAACTTGCAATATTAAGTAAAGTTAAGAACACTAGGCTTTTGACTCTCTTTGAAATTACATACATAGTGGTTCTGACCCTACTAAAAATAGAAAAATTGTTGTAATAATCCAAAAACATTAAACAAAGTGTACGTATCACTTGTGCGTGTTGTTCATAGAAAATCATAAAAAAATACTAGGCTCTCTTGGTCTACTGTGATATATCAGACATGTTTCACTAGTGTGTCTAGTTTTTTTCTAAAATAAAAACTATTGTAACTTATTTGCTTCAAAAATATGCTTCTCTAGGGATAATATAAGAATTCTTATGATTAAAAATAATGTCCGTACATTATATACAAAAAATTAAATAATATACATAAATATATAATACTATCGATGACACCATTTAGGTTACTATATAAAGAAAACAGCGAATAAAATAAAAAAGTTCTACGCTTTTTAATAAGCTAGCCCTTGCAGCTAGCCCAAAAACTGACTCATACAAACTTTCAAATCCTATTTCACACTCCCTTAGGGAATGAATTTTCAAAAAAATAATTTCTTAGTAGGTGTCTACTTGGAGGAATTATTATATTTAAATTATATTCGTTACTTCGCTCTGGTACGACAAAGCGCGGTCTTGCCTTCCCCCAAATCAAGACGCAAGGTCATGAATTGGGGCGGAAAATCAAAAACGAACTAGGCTCTCAGCCAATCCTTTGTTACATTAACTTCATTAAAAGCAAAAATCAAAAACTGTTTTCAACATCTGCACCAAATATATTGCTATATAACTTCACGTAATAATTTATATAGAAAAATATAAGAAGACGGCTTAGAATTCAAACCTATTATTGAACAAATAACAAACCTAATACTATTTGTGTATTCTTTTCATTTTCTTATAATAAAAACACTATAGAAAGAGTCGACGATAATATCCCCGAGGTGAAATATTCTCAATATCTTCAGACCGTACTTCTGATTGCATAATAACTGGTATAGATTAGTTTTTTCTCATCGGACGTGAGGAGGATACTCGACTAGATCACTAGAATATTCAAAGCATGACCAACTTAATAAAAATGCATTAAAAAGAAAATAATCCCTTTTATTTTATATACATTTGACGTATAATTTTATTCGATTTTACATACCCCACATAACGAGGCAGGAATAGGAAACATTTTTTTTCAGCTTTACGTTTTTACCTGCATAGTACCTTTTTACCTGGTAGTCAAAGAGAACCTAGTGTCAAGACTGCGTTGTCCACTTTCCGCCCAGATTCGAGACATTGAGTGTTGAATGATGGAACTTAACGGCCAAGAAATAAAAATATTTTAGATATGATCATTCCCTGAATAGGAATCGAACCCACAACCAATCGTGCTTACAGTTAGACGCTATCCCACTTCACCATTCTGCATATTCCGTCCCACGTTCATTTAAGGACATTACCTGCAAAATGGAGGAACTTACTGCAACGTTTTCTATTCAAAAAAAAAACCTCGTCTAGTGGACATCGAACCCACATCGATTGCTACAATGGATTCACGTATTAAATGATGTTACATTTTTATTTGCAAATTATTTTTTTCCTTAGAAAAGTATATACAGTTAATCTTTTGACCCAATTACATGATCTCACAGCTTAACATTATCCAAATTCCATTTTTACAGCCTCCATGAAAGAATGATATGAAAATATAAAAGTTATGATGTATCAAAAACTTTTGTGAAACATCCGTTGAATGCACAAATATTTTAGCTTAATCTTAATACAAATTGCTATATTTTCGATTTCCTTTTTTGTTTGATGTGGAAATATATTTAATTTAAGTTTTTATTTAATCTTTATATATATTGCACAACAAGGCACTCTCCGTTCTCCATTTTCGACAAAATTCGAGACATTGCATGTTGATGGACTTTAATGCCGCGTTTTGTCTTATTGACCAGAGCGAAAAAAATAAAATAATTAAATTTCGATCATTCGTGCGAGTTGAATCTAACCTACAACCAATTGCATCTCACCAATCACCAATCTTGAGACGCTGTCCCACTGCGCCACAATGGCCCTACATTACTGCCTATATTATATAAGAAATAATGATACACAACGCAACTTAACGTATTAAATAAGTATAACAAAGTTATGAGATAATAAAATTTTAATTAAATTAAGTTTAGTTGTTATTTGTACATGCAATGTGAGTTTTATCTTCTTAAACAGAAACTAAATTCATTAAAGATTAAAATTCAGACGCTAATGGTTATACGAATAAAAATAGTATAAAAAATGCTGTATATACACAGGCAAAACAGGCGGGTCGCTAGTTAGATATAAGTGACAAAAAGATAGTGAGACCCTAACAGATGGGGACTGCCGAAAAACACGACTTACCTACTTTCCTTCGAATATCCGGGTCGGCCATTGTTTCTTTGTCACCGAACCGGACAACTCTCTGACAAACTTAACTTTGCACTCAGCTAAACATAAATCCAACTACTACTACATCTAAGATCTGCTATTCTGACCGCAAAACACGCTTGCATCTGAATACAAAAGACATCTGACGTCCGCTCTTGGCATTTTGCCTCGTTTTGTTTGACCATTGCCTCTGTTTTTAAGTAATTGTGTTAATGATTAAAATTTTTAAAAACAATGCTCTAAAGTATTTTCTCTTCATTCAGATCCCCCTTGACGAATTCTTTTTGTTTCCAAATCTAATCTCCGCTCGAGAGGTGTTTCGTTAATGTTGTTTTAAAATGAATAAACATTTATAAAAGCTTCTGTTCTTATAAATGTTAGAAATTTTACATTTTATAACAATACTCAATCTAAATTTTACTATTCAATTTAATAATACTTAGTGTGGCTTAAGAAATTAATGTAAACAAGTATTATTTATTCATTGTTTCGTTTATATTTTTGATATAGTTGGTTCAGAGTACTAGTCTAGTACTAAAATTATTTATTGGGACACTATAATTGATTATGAATATTCAATTACAGTGTAAATCTTATCATATAACATTACATCAGATGTTACACATGTACATATTATAAACACTACTAAACATCTCTTAATTCTATGCTCTTAGACTTAACATCTAACCTACAACTTTTATAGTTAGCTACTTCACTTATATAATTTTCATTCTGTTTTAAGGGCACATGGAATATTCGTGAAATATTATTGTTTTTTCCTGTTACTACGACAATAATTATCCATTCATCACATTCCGTCTGAATTCAAGAAATATGAGTATAGAGTGGCGGACCTGAAATCCGCGCATTGTTTTGTATGACAGATTGGAGAAATGAAAATATTTAAACTATTACCCGAGTGAGAATCGAACCCACCACCAAGTACGTTATATACATTCATGTACAACGACAGACACTTTACATATCACTTAATATATGAAAAAATGCAACTATTAAATGAAACTACACTTACACAAGTAAATAAAACACAATTTTTCCAGCACACATAGCATTTAGCGAAGACTGATAGCAGCATTACATAGGATTCTATTTTGCGACGTTTAAATTGTGAGACACGTAAAGTGTTGCTATTTGTTCCTTTGTAAGTTTATTCTTTTTTCCGTATCCGGTTATGAGTGATGGTGGAACGAGGAGAACGCGACGTGGACCAGGCCTTGTGAAATACGATCGCGATGCGGTACGCTGCCCTATTGTGATTCTCATTGTATTATTTACTTTTTGTATCCCCGCTTCGTTCGTTGCTTAGATATTCATATGTAACAGTTCATAAAAAATAGTATGTTCACTATATATTTACTATAGTATAGTTGTTACAAACAATAAGAAAAATAAACAAAAGTCATAACTGAAATTTTCCAAGAACCGAGAAAGCCAGCTCATATTTTATAAGAAAATAAAGAACAATCATTTGAGATTTTATATTAAGCTCTAATACACTGTACTGTAAGGGGATAAAAATCCTTCAATTCCTTTACCAAACTAAATATAGGAAAGCAAGATGAAAGAAAAAACCGAATAGGCTTACGTAAAATGGGGGAATATGTAATAATTTAACATCTCATCGTTCAGATTGGAGCAGCCAATACCAAAATGATATGTAACAAAGCTCGAAATATAAAAGATTGGGTAATTGAATTCGCTACAATGGTAAGGAAAAATGTATGTAGATTACAGTACTTGGTGGAGATAACAGTGAGTAGTGTACTAAGGTTTTACACTTCGCCGATGCCTGCCAATCCCTCTAATATTATTATGGTAATGTGACCAATTTCAATAAAAGCGTTCGCCTGAAGACATTTCCTTTTAGGTATAAAAATCTGGTAGACATGTGACGGTTAAGAAGACACGGGTCTAAATTTGTAGCTCATATCTTTTCACGGTTTTTCTTCATTTCCAATTGGGAGGGGAATCGAAAAACGATGCGGGATAAATTTATTATCGGCTCAAACTCGTACTCGTTTGTATGTATAGGACTGGGAACTTCTAAACCATAGCAAACAGAAGCTGAACATGTGGAAAACAATGTTTTAAAATACAAGGGTTGTCTATAGATAAGAGACGTATATATATGCTTCAAATATGAACCTGTGAATATCAAGCTGTCTTTGAAAATACGATTATTATGAACTGTAACTTCTAATCATGGTGATTGTGCTTATACAGAAAATTTAAGAGTTTTTATATAACAAATATCTTCGTGTAAATAAATCTAAGGGGTTAATTTCCAACTGTTACAATTTTTTATGTGGCCATTGCACATGGTACACGTCATGGCACGTTTGACTGTAAACGCTATTGGTTGACGATTCAATTTCCGCTTAAGGGGAAAAAAATATATTTCAAATTGTTCAATTCTCCACTCTGGTACACAAGACAAAGCGCGGGGTCAATTTCCAATTGTCACAATTTATGATACTAATTGATCAGATCAGACATACTCCAATAGATATATACATTTGTATAATTTTCCTTAATAAACTAATTTATGATATGATATATTTGGAAAACGTATAAAAATTTGAACGCAGCGGAATTTGAACCCGTGCCTCTTGAAAACCATTCAAGGACAAGAACTTAATATTTCTTTTTCTATTTCCTAAGTGTCCGAATAACACTTTAAAAAATGTTAAAAAAATATATATCTTATGATATGTCTTACGGTTCAATGAAAAATCTTGAGATGAATCTTTGATGTTTTAAGATAGCAAAGTATAAATCACACCTGTACTATTGGATCTCTGCGCCCGGTAAATCTGTGAAACCGTCAGACTTGACTAATGGAAGCACTCAGCTCTAGCAGCTTATCTGTTGCTCTACCGCGCTTCTATTGTACAATCGCGAAAAATGTATTACATATTTAATATATAAATATTAAATACATTTCGGCAACTTTATACTATGAATATTTTTAATAAAAAATAAGCACAGAAATAAGTTTTGGCTAAATTGTTGAATAATACGTTTTTGAATGTCAATTAGAAGTAAAAGTGTAGTTTATTCACTGTGGCTATAATAGAATTAAAGTAAATATTCAACATTTAATCAGTTACACTAGAAATACCTCTATAATACAAAATTTGAATCTAATACTACCGATACACAATATTATTGAAATAATAAATTAATTTAAAAACTGAAAAGAAAATATATTTTTTAAAAAGTCTATAAGTATTTCGACGTAGTTGATTAGAACGTACGGCTTAGTAGTGAGAGCGCTCGGCCGATTTCCAAAAGACGCGAGTTCGAGTCCCGCTACCTTAAATTTTATATACGTCTTCTAAAAATGTTTTTCATATCATATGTAATAACAGTTCAAAAACGTTAAAATATAAAAGGAATCCGGTGGTCTTGGTTCTGGTGGCGTTAAAGTTCATGCAGTAGTTTTATACTTTTACTGACTCCAGACACTTGTAAATTTGAATGTAATCTAATGGTAATAGAAGTACAAGACTTTCTTACATTGATTCTTATCTAAATAGATTGTTATATATTGTATATGTCATAATAATTGAACTAAAAATCTTTTAGTATGTTCTTATTAATATAAACAATAAAATAATAAAATTAATTTATAAGACTAGTAATTGTGTTGATGTTCATTGAATTGTGAAAATCGTGGGTCTTTGCAAGTTTATTTTCTTGATTGAAGACTTATTTACATTACTCTTATTTTCATATAACATTTATGTAAGAAAGTTGGATTTATCAATAGAAAAGCATTCATTGAATAATTTATATTTTTTATTAATAAGCTGATTACTTTTTAATAGTATAGGATTCTATTTATATCTATATAAATCTCCCGCATCGAGCGAGATAGGCATAGAAAGAGACATACATAGCTCACTTTGTTCTTAATTCTCTTTACAATTTAGGGATGTTGCATATTCACTTGCGGAACTCAACGCCGCAGAACGTCGCAAATCGAACCCGAAGCGAATTAAAAAACGATATTAAACTTAACATAATTACAGTTATTTAGTATCTATATGACATATGAATTTCGTATATAAATAATTATTAATTTTGTAACCATTGTGGTGCTGTATTGCAGCGTGTCACTCTGAACGCAATGGCTATTGTTTTGACCCCTCTCGAAAGAATTATTATATATTTTTTAAATTCTCTGGGCTCCTACAACAAAGCGCTGTGTTGAGATTCCTCACCCCAACCCGCAATTTCAAATTCAGACAAAAATTGGAGAATGGAGTGTCTTGACACCGGGTTATTTTTGCTTACGAAGCTGAACGAATCGATTTACAACTTAGTATCTGGACAAGATTAACAAAAATATATTTTATCTATGTTGAAAAATATTTGTATAGGATATAAGTTCAATATTATATTTATAAAATAATAATAGTAATATAATATTAATGGATTAATATACATAGAAAACTATTTTTTTCTAAGTTACAGTCTCAAAAAAAACTAGACCGAATCGTTTAACAAGGTCTATCTGTCTATCCAATATAAGACTAATTGCATAACACACTGTTACAGGATCGTAAATAGCTAGCACGCGTAAGCAGCCTTCGTACATGCGTGCTCAGAATGATTGCATTGCAGTGTGATTGAACGTTTCCATAGTGGAGTGCTTCACTTCTGTTTACAGTTTGCAGGCTAATCCTAATGGTTTAATAATATTGGTATATCTATGAGATTGAGCAAGTAATAGTTAGTTCTGTTTTAGAATTAATGTTAAGGAAACGTTACCATTGTAGTAACACAACTTGTTATATAAATCAAGTACATTTACAGTATTTATAAAGTTTGAAAAATATTTTTAGAAAACATAAAATTTTGAACGCCACGGAATTCGAATCTGCGCCTCTTTGGAGCGGTCCAAACGCTCTGGCCGTTAAGCAATGAGTAGAATCCCGCTGCGTTCTGATTTTTAAACGTTTTCTAAAAATGATTTTCAATTTCCTAGGTGTGTCAATAACACTTTAAAAAATATTAAAACTATTTATACTGATAAAATTCATAAAAATATATGTCGCTGATCCCGCGTGCAAATATTTACAAACATATTCTTATCCAGAATAGAGCCAAAGTATAAGAAAAAATATTTGGGGTGTTTACGTGCCGTTTCAAGTGAAATGAAAAAAGAGTTAAATCTATATTAGTATCA